>JBBDGP010000820.1:600000-972500 GCA_037952835.1 Lithobates septentrionalis
TTACAGTTATAAAACTTAGTTACAAAAAAAAGTGTAAAAAAAAAAATATATATATATATATAAAATTAAAAAAAAAATAGTTGTCGTTTTATTGTTTTCTCTCTCTCTCTCTCTATTCTCTCTCTATTGTTCTGCTCTTTTTTACTGGATTCTATTCTGCAATGTTTTATTGTTATTATGTTTTATCATGTTTGCTTTTCAGGTATGCAATTTTTTATACTTTACCGTTTACTGTGCTTTATTGTTAACCATTTTTTTGTCTTCAGGTACGCCATTCACGACTTTGAGTGGTTATACCAGAATGATGCCTGCAGGTTTAGGTATCATCTTGGTATTATTCTTTTCAACCAGCGGTCAGCTTTCATGTAAAAGCAATCCTAGTGGCTAATTAGCCTCTAGACTGCTTTTACAAGCAGTGGGAGGGAATGCCCCCTCCTCCACCGTCTTCCGTGTTTTTCTCTGGCTCTCCTGTCTCAACAGAGAACCTGAGAATGCAGCCGGTGATTCAGCCAGCTGACCATAGAGCTGATCAGAGACCAGAGTGGCTCCAAACATCTCTATGGCCTAAGAAACCGGAAGCTATGAGCATTTCATGACTTAGATTTCGCCAGATGTAAACAGCGCCATTGGGAAATTGGGAAAGCATTTTATACCACAGATCTTGGTGTGGTCAGATGCTTTGAGGGCAGAGGAGAGATCTAGGGTCTAATAGACCCCAATTATTTAAAAAAAGAGTACCTGTCACTACCTATTGCTATCATAGTGGATATTTACATTCCCTGAGATAACAATAAAAATGATTAAAAAAAAATGAAAGGAACAGTTTAAAAATAAGATAAAAAAGCAAAAAATAATAAAGAAAAAAAAAAAAAAAAAAAAGCACCCCTGTCGCCCCCTGCTCTCGCGCTAAGGCGAACGCAAGCGGCGGTCTGTTGTCAACCGTAAACAGCAATTGCACCATGCATGTGTGGTATCACCGCGAAGGTCAGTGATTTTAGCAGTAGACCTCTTCTGTAAATCTAAAGTGGTAACCTGTAAAGGCTTTTAAAGGCTTTTAAAAATGTATTTATTTTGTTGCCACTGCACGTTTGTGCGCAATTATAAAGCATGTCATGTTTGGTATCCATGTACTCGGCCTAAGATCATCTTTTTTATCTCATCAAACATTTGGGCAATATAGTGTGTTTTAGTGCATTAAAATTTAAAAAAGTGTGTTTTTTCCCCAAAAAATGCGTTTGAAAAATCGCTGCGCAAATACTGTGTGAAAAAAAAAAATGAAACACCCACCATTTTAATCTGTAGGGAATTTGCTTTAAAAAAATATATAATGTTTGGGGGTTCGAAGTAATTTTCTTGCAAAAAAAAAATAATTTTTTCATGTAAACAAAAAGTGTCAGAAAGGGCTTTGTCTTCAAGTGGTTAGAAAAGTGGGTGATGTGTGACATAAGCTTCAAAATGTTGTGCATAAAATGCCAGGACAGTTTAACCCCCCCCAAATGACCCCATTTTGGAAAGTAGACACCCCAAGCTATTTGCTGAGAGTCATGTCGAGTCCATGGAATATTTTATATTGTGACACAAGTTGCGGGAAAGAGACAATTTTTTTTTTTTTTTTTTTTGCACAAAGTTGTCACTAAATGATATATTGCTCAAACATGCCATGGGAATATGTGAAATTACACCCCAAAATACATTCTGCTGCTTCTCCTGAGTATGGGGATACCACATGTGAGACTTTTTGGGAGCCTAGCCGCGTACGGGACCCCGAAAACCAAGCACTGCCTTCAGGCTTTCTAAGGGCGTACATTTTTGATTTCACTCTTCACTGCCTATCACAGTTTCGGAGGCCATGGAACGCCCAGGTGGCACAAACCCCCCCCAAATGACCCCATTTTGGAAAGTAGACACCCCAAGCTATTTGCTGAGAGGAATTTGCTTTAAAAAAATATATAATGTTTGGGGGTTCGAAGTAATTTTCTTGCAAAAAAAAATAATTTTTTCATGTAAACAAAAAGTGTCAGAAAGGGCTTTGTCTTCAAGTGGTTAGAAAAGTGGGTGATGTGTGACATAAGCTTCTAAATGTTGTGCATAAAATGCCAGGACAGTTCAACCCCCCCCCCCAAATGACCCCATTTTGGAAAGTAGACACCCCAAGCTATTTGCTGAGAGTCATGTCGAGTCCATGGAATATTTTATATTGTGACACAAGTTGCGGGAAAGAGACAATTTTTTTTTTTTCTTTTTGCACAAAGTTGTCACTAAATGATATATTGCTCAAACATGCCATGGGAATATGTGAAATTACACCCCAAAATGCATTCTGCTGCTTCTCCTGAGTATGGGGATACCACATGTGTGAGACTTTTTGGGAGCCTAGCCGCGTACGGGACCCCGAAAACCAAGCACTGCCTTCAGGCTTTCTAAGGGCGTACATTTTTGATTTCACTCTTCACTGCCTATCACAGTTTCGGAGGCCATTGAATGCCCAGGTGGCACAAAACCCCCCCAAATGACCCCATTTTGGAAAGTAGACACCCCAAGCTATTTGCTGAGAGGTATATCGAGTAATTTGCAGACCTCACTTTTTGTCACAAAGTTTTGAAAATTGAAAAAAGAAAAAAAAATGTTTTTTCTTGTCTTTCTTCATTTTCCTTGTCAAAAGAAGTTTATTGAGTATACAATATTATAACGATACATAAAGTAAGTTTACAAGGATCTATAAAGTAAGCTCATTGTTTTACAGTAGGGTTTATATAGGTAAATATCATGAAATTTCAAATATTAAACCTTGGGTTCACGTAAACCTAAATTAAAGATATATATCATTTCCTTAGTTACTTTTGTAGGTATTTAAATGATTTATACCTACTATACATATTGTTTACAGGTAGAGTGTATATAGGTCAAATAAATTCTGATAATGAGCTTTAATTGTAAGGTGGAGAAAAGGAAAGAGAAAGAAAAAAAAGGGTAGAAAGGCAGAGGTATGGTCCACAAGTTTGTCCCGCTCGTCAGTTTATTATTCTTTTTAGTTCTCTTTGAAGCCTTAGAATGGGTGTCTCTGTAAGTCATTTAATCTGTTACCATGTCAACAGGACAGAGTCATTGAAATTTGACAGGAACTGTTGTTTTATCCAAGGATGCCAAAGTTTTTCAAATTTTGGAATTTGATTTTGATCGATGGCTACCATCTTAGCATGGGACATTGTATTATTCATTCTGTGAATTGTTTCTGCTAGTACCAATGTAGGAGATTTCCATGCCTTGGCCACTGTTTGTTTTGCAGCCGTTATTAGTTGGATCATAAGTTTGAATTGAGAGAGTGTTAACCATTCCGGTTTTAGATTAAGTAAAGTTATATATGGATCTGGTTGTATTATTTTTTTAAATATTTTAGATGCAATCACGAAGACTTCCTTCCAGAAGGTTTGGATTACTGGGCACGTCCACCATATGTGTAAATGTGTGCCTATTTCTGGGCATCCTCGTAAACAAAGAGCTGAGGTATTAGGTGAATATTTTGCCACTCTAGCAGGTACAAGGTACCAGCGAGTTAGGACTTTATAATTTGTCTCCAGTGTTAAGATGTTGGGTGAAGATGACTTAGATGTGAGCCATATGTTAGACCAGTCCGTGTCTTCTAAAGTTCGTCCCAGGTCCTCCTCCCACCTCTGAACGTAAGAGGGTCTATTAAGATTTACTACTCCATATAATTGATTATAAAGTGATGAAATTGTACCTTTAGCAAATGGATCTTTTGTACAGATTGATTCAAAAATGGATAATTGGGATAATGGTGTATCACCCTTTAGGAATGGTGTATAGAAATTTTTGATTTGGAGATATCTAAATATCTCAGAGTTTGGTAGATCATATTTTTCTCTAAGCGATGGGAATGAAAGGAATGATTTAGATGCTATGAAGTCATTTAGTGTCTGAATGCCTGATGTTGTCCAAGCTTTAAAAGAATTTGGGTAGATCCATGCCGGATAAAAGGCCGGATTTCTGATAAAAGAAAGGAGAGGATTGTGTGGAGATTGTAACTGATATTTGGTTTTTAGTTTATCCCAGAGAGATAAGAAGTGTTTAGTTATGGGATTATGAATTTTAAAGCGGTCTTTAGGATCAAGCCATAACAAGTTTGATATTAATAGAGGGTCATTTTCTGAAGCCTCTATAAATACCCATAATGGGATTTCCTGTTTTGCATGGTATTTGGACAGACTGGCCAAATGTGCTGCTCTGTAGTAGTTAGTAAAATTAGGGTATCCCAGGCCTCCTTTATTTTTGGGAAGATGTAGTGTGTGTATAGGTATACGTGGTTTAGAAGAGCCCCATATAAACGAAGTTGCTCTTTTTTGTACTATTCTCAAAAAATAGGAAGGCATTGGAATAGGGAGGACTCTGAATAGATAAAGAAATTTGGGTAGAATAGTCATTTTGATTGCATTAATCTTCCCTATCCAGGATAAAGGAAGTTGCGACCATTGTTTTATTAGATTTGTGATCTGTCTTAATACAGGAGGATAATTGGTTGAGAATAAGTCAGAATGAGATGCTGTTAAATGAATTCCAAGATATGGGATTGATTTTTCTGCCCATGTGAATGGGAGTGCAGCCCTAGCCGGGATCAATTCCATGTTTGTGAGCGAAATATTAAGCACTAGGCATTTCTTAGGATTAATCATAAGGCTGGATAGGGCTGCAAATCCATCAAGAGCTGGTATTAAGTTAGGACCAGAGACCTGTGGTGATGATAGAAAAAGTAATATATCATCTGCAAATATACATAATTTGTGTGTAATACCTCCTACTTCAATGCCAGTTATAGTTTGGTTTGTTCTGATGTATTGGGCCATGGGTTCGAGTATAAGGGCAAATAATAAGGGAGATAATAGGCAACCCTGTCGGGTACCTCTTTCGATATTAAAAGCATCAGATTTGTATCCAGCATATTTTATATAGGCTTTGGGTTTATTATATAATGCTTTGATCCATGTTAAAAAGTGGGGTCCAAAACCCCATTTTTGTAATGAATATTGCATATATTGCCAGGATACTGTGTCAAATGCCCTCTTAATATCGAGAGATAGAAAACATAAAGGGATTTTCCGTTTTTTAGCAATATGTGCCAATAACACTGCCCTGCGTATATTATCGCCTGCCTGTCTATTTGGCATGAAGCCTACTTGATCTCTACGTATTAATTTTCCTATAATGCTATTGAGGCGTTTTGCTATTATTTTTGCTAATAATTTAATATCAAGGTTTAACAGAGAGATAGGCCGATAATTCACACAGGAAGTATCATCAGAAAGGGGTTTTGGGATCATACAAACAATTGCCATTAGTGTTTCTTGCCGAAAAGAATGTCCTTCTAGAAGTTTGTTAAAAGTTTCAGTGAGAATGGGAGAGAGTATTTCTGAGAATGTTTTATAGTATAAAGCCGAGTAGCCGTCTGGGCCTGGTCTTTTGTTAAGTTTTAGGTCTTTTATGGCGTTAGCAACTTCATCTATAGTTATAGGCTCATCCAAACTGCTTTTTTGATTCTGAGACAACTCAGGTAAGGTTATTTTTGAGAAGAAGGATTCAGCCTCTGTAGGATTAAATTCATTGTTTGTCTTGTATAAAGTTGCGAGATTTGAGTGAAATTTATGGACTATTTTAACTGGATTACAAGTATAAACATTTTTTGATAATTTCAAACGTATTGGTTTGAAAGATTTGTTAGTTGAATTTAATGCCCGAGCCAAATATGTACCTGGTTTGTTTGTATTCATGTAGAAATTGTGTTTGGAGCGTTTGAGGGTTTTATCAACTGACTCAATGAGAAATAGATCGTATTCCAATCTAGATTTTTCCAGATGAGATTTTGTACTCTGAGATGGATTATCTTGGAATGGTATGTAGGCTGCATTAAAATTGAGTTCTAGTTTTTTTGCTAGATTTTTGCGTTCCCGTTTAAATAGTGCCATTTGTCTTTGTATTGTACCACGCAAGACAGGCTTATGAGCTTCCCACAGTGTTATTGGGGAAATGTCTGTTGTATTATTAATTGATATGTATTCCTTTAAAGCTTGTTCAATGGCCATCTGATGTAGTGGGTGTTTGAGCATTATGTCCGGTAAGTACCACGTTGGGTCATGCGCTTTTGGTATGGCTGAGGCTATAGTAGTGTATACTGCATTATGGTCAGACCACGGAATCGGAATTATATCTGATGCAATAATTTCTGGTATCATTCCTATTGTTAGAAAAATATGATCTATTCTGGTGAAGGTTTGATGAGGGTGCGAGAAATAAGTGAATTTCTTTTTCATTGGGTTACTTTCTCTTCATGAATCTACCAGATTGTATTTGGAAAGAAGTTGAGAAAAAGGTAATCTAGAGGTTATTTTGGATGGTGTAAAAGGTGATTTATCTAGAAATGGGAGGAGGACCTGGTTCGAATCCCCGCACATTATCACTGTTCCTATTTTGTGTGTATTAATCACTTGTAATATATGTGAGAGGAATGGTGTAGGTTGTTTGTTAGGGGTGTAGTAGGAAATCACTGTGATTGCTGTATCCATTATATAACCCATGAGTATCAGGTATCTACCTTCTGGGTCTTTAATTTCTGATGATAAGGTGAATGGTGTGGATCGGTGAAATGCAATTAGAGTACCCCTTTGTTTGGTACAGGCAGAAGCCATGTAAATTTGTTGATAAAAAGGAGAAATATATTTTGGAGTAGAATCTTTGGTGAAGTGTGTTTCTTGGAGGCATACTATGTGAGCCTTCTTGTTATGGAAAGTACGGAAGGCTTTGGTCCTTTTTTGAGGGACATTTATTCCCTGAACATTCAGGGAAAGTATATTCAGTGGTGCCATGGCAACAGATCAAATAGTTTTGACTTACTTTTTGTTATGCAGAGCTGACTGCGCAGATCAACCTGTGTGGACTGAAGAGATAAAAAGATAGAAAAGAAACCAGTGAATTCTGGAGTAAAGAGTAAACAAAAACATATGAGATTAGATGATACATTGTATAAATTATTTTTTGCAAGTAATCACAATTTACCCGTGAAAGAGAATAAATATCTCTCTCAGGGGAATAAGTGCCTTTGTCACACTCCCACATAATATGGATGGGAGAATGAGGAGGGCTAATGGGGGTACACGGATCTTCCGCTTACAGGAGAGAAGTGCTATGTCAAAAGACATCAAAATGATGATTCATTAATTGGAGTGCAGAATATAGTTTTTGTTGAAATTATTTATTCCAGGGTGGTTGTATATGTTTAGTCTTGCCCTAGGCTAAATAATTCAGTTAGAAAGGTACAATTAATAACTTTGGTATTGATGAAGATAGTTTGAATTATTTTGGGATTTTAACCCTTTTAGAGTAAACAATTACATATTTTATTCATATGTAACTGTTTAGATATGTTAACTTATAAAATTGAGGTTGTATTGCTTCAGATTAGAATAAACAAAAACATAGTTCTAGGAACTAGTTTGGTAATAATATATTTGTTTTAAGAAAAGAAAGAAAAAGCTTCCATTACTTCTGGATTATTGAACATATTTGTCCTAAAAAGTAATAAATCTATTGTTATTACCTGAAAATATATAACTGAACAAGAATTTCCTTATTTCACTTATATATTCTAAGGCTATATGAATCAGAAGTAATAAGAAATATAACTGGAATGTAACATGATCCCACACAGTGTGTGACTATCAGAATGCAGTTACATTCAGTTATAAATACAGGTTTTTTATAGAGAACCATCTCTTAGTATAATAAATGAAGAGATATCATGAAATAGGATGTCAGTCCATTGAATCTTCTTGGTCCATGGATGATGTGGCATAACGGCCTCTTTTGTGAGAATGATGATTCCCATTTTGTTCTGAAATTTTCTGGGTGCTGCCTGAAGGTGAAGATGATGCCATTATTCTGCATGTGGGAGAGTTGCTGCTTGTGGATTCTGTCAGATTTAATTTTAAAAGGGTTTGTTGTAGTTCATCTGCTGATCTGCTTCTGTAAATTGTACCTTGGTAGTTAAATCTGACTGAAAAGGGGAAGCCCCATTGATACATAATGTTGTGGCGTTGCAGTTCCATTCGTTGGGGTTTCATGGATCGTCTTTTAGTAATAGTAAGTTGGGATAGGTCAGCAAAAATTTGATAATTGTGTCCTTGAAAAATAAGTTCCTTTTTTTCTCTTGCAGCAATTAGTATTTGTTCTTTCGTTCTGTAATAATGAAATTTTGTGATTATATCACGTGGGGGTCCATCTTTCTTTTTGGCTGTGAGGGCTCTGTGTACTCTGTCCAGTTCTAAACGTTCAATAGGGATATCTGGCTTTAGTTCTTGTAATAGAGCAGTAATAGTAGATTGCAGGTCTGTCACAGTTTCAGGTATTCCCCTTATGCGCAAGTTTGAACGTCTGGCTCTATTTTCGTAATCTTCGAGCTTAGTTTGAAGTATTAAATTCTCTTCTTTTAATTGTTCCAATTCTGTTATATTTTCTTGGGTTGTAATTTCAATTTCATCCATTTTTATTTCTAAGGCTGAGGTGCGGTTTCCCAGCTCACTTATTTCTTTGGTTAGGCTGTTTGTTATTTGGTCTGAGGTTTGTTTTAAAGCCTTATGAAGCATCTTTTCAAATTGTAATAATATTACTGGGGATGCTGAGGAGGCTTGTGGAGAAGTTTGTGAGAGGATTTGTTCTGTATCTGACTCAAATGGAGAGTCTTGCTGTGACATTTTCTGTCTGTGAGATCGCCCTGATGCTGTATATTGTGAGGTGACTGGAGCTGCTTTAGTTGCAGTGAGTGCCTGTGAGCTCTTTGTGAGGTGATTTTTATTTCTGCCACGGCTTCCTCCCAGTACCATATTTCCTGCCCAAACTTTCACAGTTTGTTCCCTGGGGCAAAAAGGTTCAAATGGATACCTTTTGAGCCTGCAGGCTCCGCTTTGTCCTTCTCTTCTCTCCTCAGCGGTGCGGAGCTCTAACAATGCATGTCTGCTCCTCTAGGCTCCGCCCATGCACCTCTCGTCTTTCTTCATTTTCAAAAACAAATGAGAGCTGCAAAATACTCACCATGCCTCTCAGCAAATAGCTTGGGGTGTCTACTTTCCAAAACGGGGTCATTTGGGGGGCGTTTTGTGCAACCTGGGCATTCCATGGCCTCCGAAACTGTGATAGGCAGTGAAGAGTGAAATCAAAAATTTACACCCTTAGAAATCCTGAAGGCGGTGATTGGTTTTCGGGGCCCCGTACGCGGCTAGGCTCCCAAAAAGTCCCACACATGTGGTATCCCCATACTCAGGAGAAGCAGCTATAAAATAAATAAATAAAAATGTGTCACTTTCCCGCAACTTGTGTCAAAATATAAAATATTCCATGGACTCAACATGCCTCTCAGCAAATAGCTTGGGGTGTCTACTTTCCAAAATGGGGTCATTTGGGGGGGGGGGGTTTGTGCCATCTGGGCATTTTATGGCCTTCAAAACTGTGATAGGTAGTAAGGAGTGAAATCAAAAATTTACGCCCTTAGAAATCCTGAAGGCGGTGATTGGTTTTCGAGGCCCCGTACGTGGCTAGGCTCCCAAAAAGTCCCACACATGTGGTATCCCCGTACTCAGGAGACGCAGCTGAATGTATTTTGGGGTGCAATTCCACATAGGCCTATGGCCTGTGTGAGCAATATATCATTTAGTGACAACTTTTTGTAATTTTTATTTTTATTTTTGTTATTATTCAATCACTTGGGACAAAAAAAATAAATATTCAATGAATTCAACATGCCTCTCAGCAATTTCCTTGGGGTGTCTACTTTCCAAAATGGGGTCATTTTGGGGGGGTTTTGTACCGCCCTGCCATTTTAGCACCTCAAGAAATGACATAGGCAGTCATAAACTAAAAGCTGTGTAAATTCCAGAAAATGTACCCTAGTTTGTAGACGCTATAACTTTTGCGCAAACCAATAAATATACGCTTATTGACATTTTTTTTACCAAAGACATGTGGCCGAATACATTTTGGCCTAAATGTATGACTAAAATTGAGTTTATTGAATTTTTTTTATAACAAAAAGTAGAAAATATCTTTTTTTTTCAAAATTTTCGGTCTTTTTCCGTTTATAGCGCAAAAAATAAAAACCGCAGAGGTGATCAAATACCATCAAAAGAAAGCTCTATTTGTGGGAAGAAAAGGACGCAAATTTTGTTTGGTACAGCATTGCATGACCATGCAATTAGCAGTTAAAGCGACGCAGTGCCAAATTGGAAAAAGACCTCTGGTCCTTAGGCAGCATAATGGTCCGGGGCTAAAGTGGTTAATAATTAACGCAAGAGTTCCCCTTTAAATGTACTCACTGGAATCACTAAAATTACTGATACTGAAGGAGTAACAGAAAGGGTCCTCACAATGGAGATATCCAGGATCTTCGGCTAGCCTGGCGTTGGTGCACTTGGTGTCCTGTTGAGCAGGATAAATAAAGGGGTACTTGAAAGTATCCTGGTAGGCAAAAGTGAGATGTAGGATGCTAGCAGTATCCTGATAGGCAAAGTGGAATGTAGTGACTGTTCAGCAGGGTGCAAGTGTTCCTACAAATGTGGGCACTGGTGAGGTAATGTTGCCCTACTACCGTGTCTTTAAAGATAGGTAGATGCCAGCTCACTCATCCTGCGACCAAAGGATCAAGCAATAAGTTCCCCCCAAAAGGCCCAACTGGCTTGTACCGGGATCAGCCCGCACCCTCAGGAAAACCTGGAGATATGGCCGGGATCCCTCTCAGGTTGGATGTCCGTCACCGTCCAACTCCTGAAACCCTGGCAGGATCAGCACACCAACCTCTGGAACTGTGGCTGGATGGATCCCCTCCGTGGGTAACAGCAGCCCCTCAGATCATGTCTGTGTCTCTCTCACTCCCTCATTGACTGACTTTTACCTCAGGACACAAAATGGAGTCTTTTACTTTCCTGTCAGCAAAGACTGCTGGGATTTGTATTTCTCCATGTATACCAGTCTATGAGGCCATTTTGTGTGGAAACTGCATGTTCCAGAATCCATTGCAGCTCTCCCTGCAGTTCAGTACAGTCTCTCCCATTGGCTGTTCTAACTGTGCCTTTAATTGGTTTTCTTCTTCTGGCCAATAGGGGCACAAGAGAGGCTGCTGAATGCACAGCTCTGCGTGTGTCAGCTCACATTAAATTACTCAGTCAGTGAAAACAGAAAGAAGGAGGGGGATGAAAAAGCTCATGCACACATGACAGCGAGCTCTCTCCCCTCTTTCAGGCTGGAAAGCCTGTGTACATGCAGTCATCTGTGTTAATGTAAGTCTTTGGCTGCAATACCCGCTTCACTATTATTTAGTAACTAGAGTATCCCATATAACCCTATGCCCTCTCCAAGTTCTTCAGCAATAGAAATAATAAAAGGCATCCCCTAGACTGATTAATGAGCCAGAGTCAATGAACTGTTGTTTGCTGCCTCTGCAGTAATTTTGGGAAAGAACCAGTTAAACAGCGGTTCCTATGAGGGTAGCACTACATATGCATGTGGAGAAAGACAGAGAGAGGCAGGGATAGATGGCGTTCAGTAGTCTAATGGGCAGGGCTGAAAATGCAATGCATTTTTTGCAGATTAATATTCTGGTATTTTTCAGTACTTCCGGCATAAAGGGATTAAACATGAGGAAATGTTTATGTGTTACAGAGATTTAATGAATATGTTTTTTTCTTATTATTATTTTTATTTTGCCATTATATACTTTAGGAGCTACTCTATTATTTTAAATATGTGACATGTTTGTAATGTAGGAAGTGGACAACTAGCAAGCCTGCACCCTTTAAGTCGGAAATGTAGGGGCACAGCATTTGGGATCTCTTTCCTACTTTCAATCGTTTCTTATTTTCTAGTTACAGTTAGGTGACTTTTTATTTTATTTATCACACCCTAGGCAGGAACTAGTTAATAAACAGCCAGTACTATTTTTACTTCACACCATGCATCCAGCTGACACAGCAGTTTAGTGGTTACTCATATGATTTCTTGTTTATTGAAGGTCTCTTGTTTACATTTACAGTTGCACTGTTGCATCTTAATTGAAGATTTCGTGCAAATCTAAGCAACATGAAACTGTAATTACAAGGTGACTTGAGCCTTGCGCAGCCTCCTCTTGACAGGATAGTGATTCTGAAATTCTATCTTCCATAAAGTAAGGAATGAGAAATAACAGTGTTTTCTACTGCTTCCATTTTTTTTTTAAGTTGATAACCTTATAAGTAACTGACTATTATATTGTAAATTAATATACAAAAAAAAATTAAATAATATGAATATAAATGCTAAGTGTTAAAAGGAGTGACCGTACGTTCATACCTATGTGCTTTTTTTACATTTTCCATTTTGCAGAAAGGCACTACAGTCAATTTAGCATGGTTTCCTATGGTACGCTTTCACCATCTATTCGTTTTTCTGCCGATGCGCTAATGGAAAGGGTTGTGGGACTTTTTTCCAGCAGCAGATTGCATTTTACGCTTAATAGACTTCAATGGAACCTCACCATAAACGCAAGTGTTGCATTTTTTATTAATTTTTTGATGCGTTTTGCATCTTTTTTTACTTTAATACACTGTGTATAGCTGGTTGCTGGACCCCCCCCAAAATCCACAACTCTGGGCTGTGGTTGTGGGGGTCTGCGGGGCTTATCTGGAGCCCCCTTTAACAAAGGGCTCCCGAGATCCCACCCCCCATGTAAATGAGTATGGGGTACATAGTACCCCTACCCATTCACCAAAAAAGTGTACAAAGTCAATAAAGACAATATAGATCTGCCACCCGTCGCCACCGCCTGACCCAAAAAAAAAAAAACTAAAAATCTCCACTCCCAACAAATGCTCCTGCAGTCTGCCTGGCCAATCGTTTGACATTCCTTAAATAGCTATAAGTCGGGGCTACCCGGCGATGTCACTTGGTAGCACCAGCCTCTGTGATGTCATTGACCAGTGCATGCTGGGCCGCTGATGTCACAGGGAGGCGGTGCCACCAGGGTCTGGAATGGATTTTGGGGGGGACCTCAGCAATGGCCCTACTATCTATGCTTCCAGGCTCCATAGTATCTCAGACACACAGTCTACTGTATTTTTTTCTGTCAGCTGCCAGACAACTGATTCCTGTATTCTGGAAAATGACCACTACCCCTCCATTATCCTTGGGGGTTTCTACTGTTAATAATATAGTGCATATGGAGGAGATGCTGGCACTAGATAACGACACGTTTGAAAAGTTTGGCTTATCTGGATGGACTTTTCCATTCAGATTCCTTGAAAAATATGTTATTAACTACCACCTAATATGACACCACAATTTAACCATTACTTATGGGTTAGACCTCCAAGGTTCGCTCAAATTCTCTTCCTAATTCTTCCCCTGACCTCATTGGGATCTTTCTGCTCTCCCCTAACCTTTTCTCCTTTTTCCTACTCCATTTTTTCCACTCCCTCCTCGACACACTCAAATGTGCCACCCTAGGTTTTGGTTCTCCTTACTCTAGGTTCTATGTTTATGTTCTTATTTTACCTAGGGTACATACCTTTACCAATACACTACTGATGATTATGTTATACTTATTCTTGATGCATTATTTGTACTATATCACTTAAAAGATGGATATGAATATTTACCTTTTTTGTTACCTTATTTTTTATGTACAATAAAAAATATATTTGTTTCTAATCCTGCAAATTATTTTCTCAAAGTCTACATTTCAAAGAAATGAAGGAGTTGGAGAGATGTATAATAAATGTCTTCTTTGCTGTGAAGACTGTTTAAAAATATATATTTTAGTACCAGAGTCACTTCAGCTCAAGCATTGAGAAGACAGACTCAAAAAAACTACATTGTGAATATATTCACACATTGGTGTACATATAGATGCCCTGCTTTGATTTAGCACTGCATTATTAAAATTATATGAGTGCTTTAGTTTATGCCAGGTTACCATTACCATCACCAACCTAGTAAAAACAAAAGCAATATACTAGAAAACCTGTGATAGCTTTTTAGTATCAATAAAAATTTAAATATACATCTAATCCTTAAAACCAATGATTGCAATTCACTGTCTTGTATTTTTATATTAAGTAATCTCACATGGGATCCCAGGCATTATTGGAATCCAGACATGCAAATAACAAACAATTGACATAAGTTGGATGAAAATGGCCGTGGCCTTATTTATTGGTTTTCACAAAATATATCTTTTAATATATAATTCATCATATTTTATCACATTCAAACCTTATCATATTATCAACTGTTTAAAACAAACAAAACCAGCTCAGTCATTAAGGCTCGAGCTGTAAAATACATTAAATCCAGTTAAATAACTGCCCCCAACCGACATGCCTGATGCAAAGCATTCAGCATGTCATCTACCCCCAACTCGTGGCCAATTCAATGCATGTCTGGAGGTTTAAACTGAAAATGTCCAAACCAATCTCGGACAAATGAATGTCATCAGCCTGATATAGGCCTGGCAAGCCACCCTCTACATTATCTACATCAACGTGCCTGAAAGAAATGCCTAAAGAAGGTATCAAAAATTTCTGAATAGCCCTATTTACCCTCATAATGGACTTTGTCAAAAGGCTTAAAAACTGAAGATTCCAGCCAACGTAATCTGGGAATGATTTCTGAAAAAACAATAACCGACTGAGGCGATGATATGTTGATAACTCGTATTGTGTTTTGAATGTTGGCAATTAACTCCAACGTTCTGATTTGGCCAATGTCATTACCACCAAGTGAATCACGATAACATCAGGGGGGGATACAACATATACATCCTATTTATTTCAAATATCAATTCCTCCTATACCATATCTCGGCATCCTCTCCAAAAAAAACATACATTTGGCTGGATCTAAACCTAAATTAGCACCACAGATTCTTGCCGCAGCTCTTTGCTGTGCCCAAAAAATGAACGAATGGCCCAGGATCCATATCACTCATTTTCCTGCAATAGATTAAATAGTAGAGTTAGGACGAATGTAATGTTTGTAAAAACTGGACTTCCACCTACCTATGTTCTTGATTTTGATTTCACTGAGGCCTAATATAACCTTGAACCTTACGAACAGGGCATATTGAAACATCTGAACAGCAATTTAACCTTAACCAATGACCTTTGCCGAAGATATCATTTTGGTATTTGAAAAAAACAGGCACAAACTGTCTTGAAAGAATTGTAAGTGTTGGAATAAAATACATTTTCCTCTATTCCTGGAGACTGGTAAAACTTCTGATATTCTTAGTGCTGCAAAAAATGTTAGCGTAAAAACTGCCTGAAACAATATTGCCTCATATTCTGAAAAACATATCTCCTCTGTCAACAGGCACAGTCTTAAAGTGGAGGGCCACCCTAAAAAAAAAAATAGCATGAAAAATCGTAAAAATATAAAAAAAACATTTGAAAAAAAAAATGTAAACTTACCTGAACCCTTGTTGCTAGGCAGTCTTCCTAATCTGCCTCTTCCTATTCTGCAGCATGTCCTGCTCCTCGGTGAGCGGCCCCGTTGCCTTCTGGGAACTATGTGTTCCCAGAAAACCACGGGGCCATTCACAGAGCGCCATGCCGCTCGCGCGTGCGCAGTAGGAAACTGGCAGTGAAGCCACAAGGCTCCACTGCCTGTTTCCCTTAGATAGGATGGTGGTGCCAGGAGCCGAGGGACGGGTCGGCCTCAGGCGGCTGACATCGCGGGCACCCAGGACAGGTAAGTGTACTTATTTAAAGTCAGTAGCTACAGTGTTTGTAGCTGCTGACTTTTAAAGAAAAATTTTCCTGGCCGGAATCCCGCTTTAACATAAGCAAAGTAATTGGTTTCCTACTGTCAGCTGTAAAATTCACTTTGCGATAACCTTTTAAAGTCTCACTGAGAAAAAACTCAAACAGCCAGGCAAATTGTTCAATTGCAAAAAGAAAAACACCCCTGCTAATAATTTATTGATGTACGACCATGAATAATGTTTGCCCATTATTAAATTCAGAAATCCTCCACACCACTTGTTCTGAAACGTCAGTAGCTTTTACATTTATCGAGGATACGTATGACTCCCATAACAGCCAAGCATAGGAATAATTATTCCATGTTGAGGGAGCCACCGAACGTTGAATATGTTAATATGTCAGATCAAATTCCATAAATGCCGTGGGCATAGCTTGATGAACTGATCCGTGCTGGGTAACAATTGGAAAAAACGCTGAATCTGTCGACAAGAAAGGCATCCGCTATTATATTTCATTTTCCAGAAATATTTGTAGCCTTAATCCAAATGTTATATCGAAGACATTGAAAAACTAAGGATCGCAACAAACAAATTACCACCTGAGATTTCGAGGACAGGCAATTGATTACAAACAGAACACCTCTATTGTCTGTGCTAAATAATATCCTTCTATTAGCAAATTGCTGTCCCCATATCTCCAAAGAAACAATAATTGGAAATAGCTCCAATAAGACTATATTTTTACAAAAATCTTTTTCCAACTATCGTTTTGGCAACAATTCAGAGCACCAGTGTGTTTTCCAAATATCATTTTCTCATTGAAATATTCTAAGAATTTCAACCAAACTATTAGATCTTCTTCTACGTCAGCCGATACCCTGACAGGAGAACTAGGGTTTTTTAATCCTGAAATTACTGCATACCAACATCTAGAAAAAACTCTACCTATAGGCAAAATCCTGGTTGCAAATGTGAGGGACCCTAATAACGACTGAATTTCTTTTAAAGTGGCTTTCTTTTTTCTCAGCAAAGTCAACATGAGTTGTTGCATTTTATATACCGTATTTTTTCTTCCGGTAAGCGAAATTCCATAAGTAAAGGATCTATGGTTATTCCTAAAAACTCTATACTAGTGTTTGGACTTATAGTCTTTTCTATAGCTAATGGTACTCCAAAAACCCTACAGATATCCTGAAAAGCCGACAATAAATCATTGCATTCGCTGGATTGAGCTGGACCCACAAATAAAAAGTCGTCCAAATAATGTATTAAATTACTAGAACCTGTTGTATATGCTACTACCCATTCTAGGAATTAAGGATGAGCCGAACACACCCCCCCCCCCGGTTCGGTTCACACAAGAACATGCGAACAGGCAAAAAATTTGGACGAACACATGAACACCGTCAGTCTATGGGACACGAACAGGAAAAATCAAAAGTGCTCATTTTAAAGGCTTATATGCAAGTAATTGCCATAAAAAGTGATTGGGGACCCAGGTCCAACCCCAGGGGACATGTATCAATGCAAAAAAAAGTTTTAAAAACATCTGTTTTGTCAGGAGCAGTGATTTTAATAATGCTTAAAGTGAAACAATCAAAATGAAATATTCCTTTAAATATCATGCCTGGGGGGTGTCTATAGTGTCCCTGTAAAGTGGCGCAGTTTTCCTGTGTTTAGAACAGTACCACAGTAAAATGACATTTCTAAAGGAAAAAAGTCATTCAAAACTGATCGCGGCTGTAATGAATTGTCGGGTCTCAGCAATATAGATTAAGGGGAACCCCAAACCAAAAATTAAAATAGAAATTGCATGGGGGGTCCCCCCAAAATCCATACCAGGCCCTGTAGGTCTGGTATGGATTTTGGGGGACCCCCCACGCAATAAGCCCCCCGCCTACAGACTCCCACAACCACTGAGCAAGGATTGTGGGGATGAGACCCTTGTCCCCACCAACATGGGGACAAGATGCTTTGGGGCTACTCCAAAGCACCCTCCCCATGTTGAGGGCATGTGGCCTGGTACGGTTCAGGAGGGGGGTGTTCTCTTGCCCCCCCTCTTTTCCTGCAGCCTGCCAGGTTGCATTCTCGGTTAAGTGCCTAGTATGGATTTTGGGTGGGGCCCCTACACCATTTTTTAAAAAATTTTGCCGCAGGGATCCCCTTAATATCCATACCAGACCTGAAGTGTTGGGTCTCAGCAATATAGATAATACTCATTGAAAAAACGGCATGGGTTCCCCCCCCCCCCAGTCCATTACTAGGCCCTTCTGAAAAAAATGGTGTTCAGGCGGCGGGGGCTATCATGTCCAAAGATGCGGGACCTCTCCCACCACCCCATATAGAGGTTGGCTAATGAGGGTGTAAATTTAGCCCCCCCATAGAGGTCCCGCATCTCTGGAGGTAATAGCCCCCATCAAACATAAAAAAATTGTGTGTTAACAAATAATCCAAGGATTGTAAAATAAATTCCTGAAGCACCTAAGAGAATCTACCTGATTCTTTTAGGAAGAAGCTAACTGCCTGTATGCCTAAATGGTGTAGGATGCAAGAATATAAACTTGTAACATCACAACTAATCCACCTATAATTATCTTTCCATTGAGAATTCTGTAGTTTAATAAGCAGTTGTTTTGTATCTCTCAAAAACCCAGGAAGATTGCAGACCATAGGCTGAAGCTGACTGTCCATCCATTCACCAAGGCGCTCATTTAATGAGCCTATGCCCGCAACAATCAGTCTACCCACAAGGGGATTTAACCTCTTGTGGACCTTCGGTAAATGGTGGAACACCGGCATGATAGGACATTCAGGAATAAACAATTGTTTTTCTTTTTCTGAAAAAATACCTGCATAGACTGCTCTGTCTAAAAGAGAGGATAGTACTGTTTTAAAGGGGGATGTAGGATCAGCCCTGAGTTTTTGATATGTATTGGTATCAGTTAGCTGGCGTAAAGCTTCATTTTTATACATCTCAGAGTTTAATACAACTACAGTTCCCCTTTTATCAGCATTCCTGATCACAATGCTGTTGTCAGACACTAGAGTTTTGAACGCATGCCTCTCTATAGCAGACAGATTACTGGATACTGAACTTTTATGACAATCCCAGGCCAAATTAGTCAAATCCCTCTCAACCATTTTTTGGAACAAGTCAAGATCCTTGCCTTTTGATGCCACCGGGTAAAAATCTGATCTAGGTTTAAATGATATGCTATTAGAAATATCAATTGGATCCATACATGTTTATATATATATATAGTTTCTCACTTATATTTCTTTACCTAGTTAAAACAAATTTTATTGAGCACTTTATTTACTTAATCACAGAGGTTATTCATGCCTTTGATTGTGTTTACAGCACTTGCTTGTTCGTTGATTGGACTCAATTATTCACTTATTTGATTACATGGTCGTAAAACAAAAGTATATATTGGGCTCATCCCTACTAGGAATGTAGAGAAAGCCTCAAAATATACACAAGATTGCGAGCAACCCATCGGGAAGCATTTGTCAAAAAATAATTTGTTTTCAAAATAAATACCCAATGAAATAAGGCTAGCTGAATGAATTGGTAACAGCCTAAAAGCTGATTTTATGTCTGCTTTAGCAAGTAGTGCATTCGGGCCTAATTTTTGTAATACAGAAATTGCTTTGTCAAAAGACATGTAGGAGACAGAAGTAATTTCTGCATCTATCTGATCATTTAAAGAATGACCTTGTGGGAAAGATAAATGGTGAATCATCCTAAAACTATTCGGTTCTTTTTTGGGGATAATTCTTAACGGGGATATGTGAAAATTCTTGAAAGGTGGATTATCAAAAGGACCTTCCATCCTCCCTTTAGACATTTCTTTGCATAACTTGTCTTTTACTATATGTGAGTATAAAGGTACTGACCTGAGATTCTTAATAATGGTACACCCTTCACCTTCGAATCCCGACAAATAAAAACTGTCTGAAAAACCTTCAATGAGGAATTGCGCTTTCTGTCGCTCTAGCTATGGACCAGCAGCCACAAAGCATTTTTTCCAGATTCACAGGTGTTAAAGCTTTTTTGAATATGTTCTCTCTGTGAAAATTGTGTTGCATTCTGAAGTTTCCGAAAACATTTAGCGATAGGATGTGCCCCTGCGCAAAATGCACATTCATGACGATATTTGCATGCATTCAACCAATGGCACTGCCCATTGTTGAAAGGAAACCAAGCGCCTTTCTTATACGTTGCATATGGCATTGTGTTAGTTGTGGTAGATTGTGGTCTGTAAAAATTGTTCTTTGAGGCAAAAAAAAATTTAACCACAGCCCACATCTTTTGTACCCCACTCCAAAGCAGGTTGAACCGACATCTTGTGGTGGAATGCCTCCAAAACCAGGCCATTCCCCAGCATTATGAGCTTCCAAAATTATGTCTACATGTTGGAAAAGTTGCGAACCTTTGTGGGGAAATTCTTCACACAGAATACTGGCCTAAATCGAAAATGCCTGTATCCAATTAAATATAGATTTATTCACCAGCCTTCTCCAATCTTCTTCTGATTTGTCATCTTTTTTATCTGTCCCAAGGAGAAATTCCTTGGACGTTGGCAATAAAGATAACAAATCCACAAAATCTCCTCACCAAATTCTTTAATTGCCAAAGATAGTTGAAAACCTAATGGTGATAAGATGCATGGTATAACTTCTTTACAAGTATTGATACCAATTTGGATAGAATTAATTTTACCGCCTGATGGTTCCGCACTTATTGTCAACCTGCCCGTCGGAACAATACCTGTAGCGTTTTATCCGTAACTGTTGACGAACAAACACTGGCTGATACCCGACTTGGTTGAACACTGTGTGAAGAAGAATCATCTGATTTCTTACATAATGATAAGAATTCCTGTAAAGCAGAAGAAATGGTATCCAATTTAGACCATAATACTGACTCGCCAGCACTTGAAGCAGCTTGTGTTGATATATTTACAGGTTGAGATGAGGCACACTGCACTGGGATTTGAAAAGGCAACTTCCTGCTGCACTTCTTCCTCCACAACTGTGCCTCGTTCATACTCTGCTGTAATGCTAGCAGAGCCTATAGCATCTTCTGTCGCTCCTGGTTGCCATGGCGATGAATGTAAATCGTGTGTTGGAGTGAAAGCCCCGACCAACTCCGCGTCTGTAATCTTCGGCTCCACCTACCTTCTGCTTCCTTTTCCCTGAAGCCGACTGCCCTCTTGCTGATGTGGCCGCTCTCGGAGGGAAGGGAGTGTATCTCCTGTTTGCAGAGCACCGCATCTTTATGGCGGTGACCTTGCGCTCCACCACATCTTCCTGAACCGGATCCACTAAACTGCTGACCCCCTCCTCACTCATCTGAAGGCAGCTTAGCGATGTCTCCGCTCTATCTACTCCTGCCACGACCCTTCTCCGCTCACAACTGTCTCTTCAGTATCCACCGCTGAAACGTGCAGGGGAGATGCCAGGCAACTTCCAGAAGGTTTTTCCCATGTGACCCTTCTGACCTATCACAAGCCCCCCATTGATTTTAAACTCAACGGGGGACTTTAAACTTTCCAACCGCCATGATCCCATTAGGGAAGGGAGGCTTTAAAACAGGCATACCCCTTCTTTTCCCTATTCTAAACAGCCAAGTGTGCTTGAGTTGATAACAGGGTCTTGCATTATTAATAAGTCCTACTATATAGCTGTTTATCTATTCTACGACTCGTATACTACAAGGATCATCAACAGAAACTGAATTTTACTCTGAGGTAAAGTAAAAATTAGAAGTAATTTCCAACAATGCTTAAAAATTCTATTTTTTTAATATCAAAACAATAATTGAACAACAGAAATTCACAGCTAAAGATACATGTGTTGTTTTAGACTAATTTAGCACACAACATCCTTGGGCAGAAGCCCAGGGGAGAGAGAATGCTTTTTAAGAAATTAGTTGCAAATAATTTCAACCTCCCCAGCTCATACAAATAGGCCATAATCCTTATTGGTTGGCTGGGCTGATAAATATTCATAAAGCAGAATATTAACCCTTTTGACATTAACTACTAGAACAGTGGTTCTCAACTCCTGTCCTGAGTACTAGGGACAGGCGAACGGTTCGACCCGAGCATAAGTTCGGGCTGTTCGGATGTTTGAGGAACAGCTGAACAAATGGGTCGTTCGACCATTTGTTCGGCCCCCAAACTGACCACAATGCATTGCGGCACTGCACAGTGCATTGCAAGCCCTGATTGGCTGAAGCAGTGAAAGCTTCAGCCAATCAGGGCACAGAGCACTGTCAGAGTCATAATTGGACACTGTCATCATGACTTTATCCAATCATGGTTCATTCCTGCCCCACAGTATAAAAGTATTCTTTCAGTGGCAGCCATTTTCAGTGTGATTTCGGTGTGGAGAGAGATAGAACAGGGCTCTGTTCAGTGCTTTTAGTTATTCCCTGTACACACGGTCGGATTTTCTGATGGAAAATGTTCAATGGGATCTTGTTGTCGGAAATTCCAACTGTGTGGAGGCTCCATCGGACATTTTCCGCCCGAATTTCCGACACAAAATTTGAGATCTGGATCTCAAATTTTCTGACAACAAAATCCGTTGTCGGAAATTCTGATTGTGTGTACATAATTCCGACGCACAAAATTCCACGCATGCTCGGAATCAAGCAGAAGAGCTGCACTGGCTATTGAACTTAATTTTTCTCAGCTCGTCGTACATGTTGTACGTCACCGCGTTCTTGGCGATTGGAATTTCCAACAAGATTTGTGTGACCGTGTGTATGCAAGACAAGTTTGAGCCAACATCCGTCGGAAAAAAACATGGATTTTGTTGTCGGAAAATCCTATCATGTGTACAGGGCATTAGTGTGCTATACTGTGCTATTCAATTGTCAGTGTAGAATATTGGTTTAGTGTCAGTCTAGGGATAGTGTGAGTGTAGTGAGGAGGACCATTATTCAGCTTTGCATAGTGTGCAGCTAGAGTAGGGACAGCTCAGATAGTTTCACTGTAGTGTAGTGAGACCATGTCATTCATACATACATAAGTGTAGAGTAGGGACAGCTCATATAGTTTCAGTGTAGTGTAGTGAGACCGTGACAGTAATCTGTACATTAGTGTATAGCTCGAGTAGGGACAGTTCAGATAGCATCAGTGTAGTGACGGTTTAACACTATCTATTTGCGTGCGTTATGACAATAGCTTGTATATAAGCCTTTAACATTAGCACTTTTGATTTCTCCCATAGACTTTTAAAGGGTGTTCCGCGGCATTCGAATTTGCTGCGAACACCCCAAATTGTTCGCTGTTCGGCGAACTTGCGAACAGCCGATGTTGGGGAGCTGAGTAAAAAAGTGGATAATATGCAGCAACCTGAGTTCCACCAGGGATATTATTGCAGATTTGTAAATCCCACATACTAATTTAATCAGAGTTTATAATAGCCATATACAGTGGGACGGAAAGTATTCAGACCCCCTTACATTTTTCACTCTTTGTTATATTGCAGCCATTTGCTAAAATCATTTAAGTTCATTTTTTTCCTCATTAATGTACACACAGCACCCCATATTGACAGAAAAACACAGAATTGTTGACATTTTTGCAGATTTATTAAAAAAGAAAAACTGATATATCACATAATAATTCAGACCCTTTGCTGTGACACTCATATATTTAACTCAGGTGACGTCCATTTCTTCTGATCATCCTTGAGATGGTTCTACACCTTCATTTGAGTCCAGCTGTGTTTGATTATACTGATCGGACTTGATTAGGAAAGCCACACACCTTTCTATATAAGACCTTACAGCTCACAGTGAATGTCAGAGCAATTGGATTTTGTTGTCGGAAAATCCTATCATGTGTACAGGGCATTAGTGTGCTATACTGTGCTATTCAATTGTCAGTGTAGAATATTGGTTTAGTGTCAGTCTAGGGATAGTGTGAGTGTAGTGAGGAGGACCATTATTCAGCTTTGCATAGTGTGCAGCTAGATAGTTTCACTGTAGTGTAGTGAGACCATTTCATTCATACATACATAAGTGTAGAGTAGGGACAGCTCATATAGTTTCAGTGTAGTGTAGTGAGACCGTGTCAGTAATCTGTACATTAGTGTATAGCTCGAGTAGGGACAGTTCAGATAGCGTCAGTGTAGTGACGGTTGAACACTATCTATTTGCGTGCGTTACTGCCAGTTTGACGCCATATAGTTCTGTGCGCGTTACTGCCAGTTTAACGCCATATAGTTCTGTGTGCGTTACTGCCAGTTAAACGCCATTTACTTCTGTGTGCGTTACTTCTTTACATTTGCTTATAAGCACTGCCCCCTCCCTCCCAATAATGTCTGGGAGGACAACAAGGAGAGGCAGATGTTCCCTTGGCACTGTAAGGGGGCCAGCAACAAATGTGTCCACTGGCAAAGGTGGACGTGGTGGTCAGTCCTCAGGCAGGGCATCATTTCCTCTGTTTAGTGAGTTTGCCCATGCTATCCAGCCACAGCATGCAGAGGAGGTGGTGGACTGGCTTACTAAACCTTCCTCATCCTCCTCATCCTCTGTCACGCAAGCAGAGACAAGTGTGCAGTCCCCTGCAGTTGCCAGAGTGGATAAACCTGCCTCCTTGTCCACATCTATTCCTGCCATAGCCCCAACATCAGCCATTGAGGAGTCAGCTGAGTTATATGACCACAGCGTCAGCCACTTGCTCCTTGATGACGCCCAGCCATTACTGGATTCAGATGTTGGTTGTGAGGTTGAGGATGACAGGAACATGAGCCTAGAGAGAGGGAGGAACACTGGTAGACAAATTGGCATTCATGTTCCCTAAGCTCAGCGTATTGCCAAGTTGTCTCCTGTGGTAATGATGAAGATGGAGGAGTTGGAGATGATGATGATGATGATGATGATGAGGTCACTGATGCGACTTGGGTGTCAGATAGAGCAGAGTAGAGAGCAACCACCCTATTCCATCACATTCTGCAGCTGTGATCTCCTGGCCCACTCCCCAAAGCTCAGCTGTCTGGGCCTTTTTCAGCACGTCTGCAGCAGATCACACTGTTGCTATCTGCAAACTGTGTCTCAGGCACATCAAACGTGGCAAAAACACCAACTATATGCATATTATTGCAATTTATTTTGCCTTCATCAAGAGCACCTCTATAGGGTTACAGTGGGAAGGCGCCCCCGTCACCCAAAAAAAAAATTTTCTGCACCTGTTTGCCAGGTGCATATCATTGCAATTTTTTACAGCACGCCCAATTCAGACCCGGACCCCTATAACCATTGTACGCCCAATTACTTGCATATAAGCCTTTAAAATGGGCACTTTTGATTTTGGACGTTCGTGTCCCATTGACTTTAATGGGGTTCGTTATTCGGGTCCGAACTTTCGCGGTGTTCGAAAGTTCTGGTGCGAACTGAACAGGGGTCCGTTCGGCCCATCCCTACTGAGGACCAACAAACAGGCCAGATTACCTTGGGGAGATGCAGACTAGAATACTGCAAATACTGAGCAGCAAATGATATCACATGTGATGTATTTCAGTTATCTTGCAAACCTGGCCTGTTACTGGGTCCTGAGCAAAGGAGTTGAGACCCACTGTACTAGAACATGCTCAACAGTAACTGCATTTACCCTTTTTGTGCTTTGGCACTCTGAAAACATCATAGCAGGGTCCCTACAAGTGTATCTCTGTCTTCCATGTAGAGATGAACACAATTTAGGTTATAGCAAATCATTAAAATGTTATTGGGCATATCCCATTTGTAAATTCTGAGTAAAAAGAAGTCCATTTGCAGTCTATTTGCAGGCTCTTTGCAGGCTCTTCAAGCCAATTTATTCCTTACCATCACTGGTGTCAGTAAAATAAAATAAACCCCATCACTGACAACATAGTACATTTTTTCCCATCATTGATGTCAGTGTGAGTAAAATAAGTCCCATCATTTGTGTCTGTCAGTGAGATAAAATACATCCCCTGTCATTGGTGTCAGAGGGATAAAATAAACCCTACATTGTTGGTGTCTGTGGGATAAAAAAAATGATCGGTGCCAGTGGATGCAGGAATAAGTGTTTACTTGCAGCCCATTAAATTTAAGCGTTAGGACCACCAACCACAGTGCGGCTTCCACATATATTTGCAAATGTGTGCAACTAAAACCTTTGTTTTTAACGTAATTTGTTGGACAGTGTCAGTTTGGGTTTTTTGCAGGCTAGCTAGAAAGTGTGCTAGGAAATTTTCTGTTTGTTTGTATTATGTAATGCCCTTCCATGTTCTGCTTACTTCAAAAACTAGCTATAAATTGGGGTGGTTGCCATTCTTGTATAGCTTGCTTGATGGAGTTGGTGCGCGAACACATTGGACGCCTTCAGCTGCCATTGTGCTCTTACTGGACTTCTAATGTGTCCCTGTGCCTTTAAGGAGTAATGGGTTCCCTCCAGGTATACCTGAATTTAATGAATCCACTATTTTATATGCTCCAACTTGGAGACTCTCAATTTTAAGAGTAATGATCCAACTTTACAGAGGAACCTTGGCGAGGCAGTGTGACTTCCACATACTGTATATTTGCAAATATGTGCGACTAAAACCTCCGTTTTTAACGTAAATTGTTAGACAGGATCAATTTGTTATTTTTTTCAGGCTAGCTGGTAAGTGTGCTGGGAATTTTTCTCTTTGTAATAAGTGTTTACCTAACTGAACACATTGCACCACTTTGTTGGAACTATACTGTGAATGTACAGTAGACTACTATGCTCAACAGGATCAAAACAGCTCTAGCACCTGACACCCTGCTGCCACTTTGTCAAATGCCAAGTGTCCTTGATCCTGAGGGCAGTGTGCAAAATTGCAATACTGTCCTGCAGGATCCAGAAAACTTGGTAACTAGGTTACCATGTTTAAAGTGGACCTTGCATAAAAAGCAAGGTCTGCTTGTTTACTGAGCACTCCACCCAATGCCAACATCCTGTAGTTAAATAAAAATAAAAGTTGGGATAAAAAGTTAGCAAATATACTTATATTGCACATCGCAATGTAGTCTCCATCCTTATGATAAGATCCTGGGGAATGCTGAGTTGCTTAAATTGCATGATATGATGTTCCAGCACAGCACAGGACTGTCTTCTAGTGGGATTTGGGCTTCTCAAAAATCCCTGACAGAGATGCTGGTGGTGATGTCACCCTCACTTGGACACTGTGAGAGGAAACTGGGAAAGAGGGACAGCCAGTATATTAACTATCTTTTTTCTCCCCACAGGTAGGGATGAGCCGAACACCCCCCTGTTCGGTTCGCACCAGAACATGCGAACAGGAAAAAAGTTTGTTCGAACACGCAAACACCGTTAAAGTCTATGGGACACGAATATGAATAATCAAAAGTGCTAATTTTAAAGGCTTATATGTAAGTTTTTGTCATAAAAGTGTTTGGGGACCTGGGTCCTGCCCTAGGGGACATGGATCAATGAAAAAAAAAGTTTTAAAAACGGACGTTTTTTCGGGAGCAGTGATTTTAATAATGCTTAAAGTGAAACAATAAAAGTGTAATATCCCTTTAAATTTCGTACCTGGGGGGTATCTATAGCATACCTGTAAAGGGGCGCATGTTTCCCACGTTTAGAACAGTCTGACAGCAAAATGACATTTCAAAGGAAAAAAAGTAATTTAAAACTACTCGTGGCTATTGCATTGCCGGTCCGACAATACACATAGAAGTTCATTGTTAAAAACGGCATGGGAATTCCCCACAGGGGAACCCCGAACCAAAATGGAAAAAAAAAATGACGTGGGGGGTCCCCCTAAATTCCATGCCAGACCCTTAAGGTCTGGTATGGATTTTAAGGGGAACCCCGCGCCAAAATTTAAAAAAAAAACGCGTGGGGTCCCCCCAAAAATCCATACCAGACCCTTATCCGAGCACGCAACCTGGCAGGCCGCAGGAAAAGAGGGGGGGACGAGAGAGCACCCCCCCTCCTGAACTGTACCAGGCCACATGCCCTCAACATTGGGATGGTGCTTTGGGGTAGCCCCCCAAAACACCTTGTCCCCATGTTGATGACCACAAGGGCCTCATCCCCACAACCCTGGCCGGTGGTTGTGGGGGTCTGCAGCCGGGAGGCTTATCGGAATCTGGAAGCCCCCTTTAACAAGGGGACCCCCAGATCCCGGCCCCCCCTGTGTGAAATGGTAAGGGGGTACTTTCCTACCATTTCACAAAAAAACTGTCAAAAGTGTTAAAAATGACAAGAGACAGTTTTTGACAATTCCTTTATTTAAATGCTTCTTCTTTCTTCTTTCTTCTATCTTCCTTCATCTTCTTCTTCTTCATCTTCTTCTCTTCTTCATCTTCTTCTCCGGGCCGCTCCGCATCCATGCTGGCATGGAGGGAGGCTCCCGCTGTGTGACACGTCTCCTCTTCTGACGGTTTCTAAATAGGGGGAGCGGGGCCACCCGGTGACCCCGCCCCCTGTGACTTGACGGGACTTCCCTGTGACATCACGGGGAATGCCACCGGGAAGTCCCGTCATGTCCCGTGCATCAGAGGGGGGCGGGGTCACCAGGTGGCCCCACCCCCTGTTATTTAAGAACCGTCAGAAGAGGAGACGCGTCACACAGCGGGAGCCTCCCTCCATGCCAGCATGGATGCGGAGCAGCCCGGAGAAGAAGATGAAGAAGAGAAGAAGATGAAGAAGATAAGAAGATGAAGAGAAGAGTTGGAGCCTCCCTCCATGCCATGGATGCGGAGCAGCCCGAGGAGAAGAAGGGAAGAAGACGCCGACGCCGCGGAGGAGATGCTGGACGAGAACACCAGAGGAAGAACCAGTAGAACCAGGAGAACCAGAAGAACCAGAAGAAGAAGAAGATGAAGGAAGATAAAAGGAAGAAGAAAGAAGAAGCATTTAAATAAAGGAATTGTCAAAAACTGTCTCTTGTCATTTTTAACATTTTTGACAGTTTTTTTTGTGAAATGGTAGGGGTACTTTTGTACCCCCTTACCATTTCATACAGGGGGGAGGGCCGGGATCTGTGGGTCCCCTTGTTAAAGGGGGCTTCCAGATTCCGATAAGCCCCCCGCCCGCAGACCCCCACAACCACCGGCCAGGGATGTGGGGATGAGGCCCTTGTCCTCATCAACATGGGGACAAGGTGTTTTGGGGGCTACCCCAAAGCACCCTCCCAATGTTGAGGGCATGTGGCCTGGTACGGTTCAGGAGGGGGGGCCCCCCTCTTTTCCTGCGGCCTGCCAGGTTGCGTGCTCGGATAAGGGTCTGGTATGGATTTTTGGGGGGACCCCACTCTGTTTTTTTCTTTAATTTTGGTGCGGGGTTCCCCTTAATTTCCATACCAGACCTGAAGGGCCTGGTATGGAATTTAGGGGGACCCCCACGTCATTTTTTTTTTTAAATTTTGGTTTGGGGTTCCCCTGTGGGGAATTCCCATGCCGTTTTTATCACTTTAAGCATTATTAAAATTACGGCTCCCGAAAAAATTTCCGTTTTTAAAACTTTTTTTTGCATTGATCCATGTCCCCTGGGGCAGGACCCAGGTCCCCAAAGATTTTTTATGACAATAACTTGTATATAAGCCTTTAACATTAGCACTTTTGATTTCTCCCATAGACTTTTAAAGGGTGTTCCGCGGCATTCGAATTTGCCGCAAACACCCCAAATTGTTCGCTGTTCGGCGAACTTGCGAACAGCCGATGTTGGGGAGTTGAGTAAAAAAGTGGATAATATGCAGCAACCTGAGTTCCACCAGGGATATTATTGCAGATTTGTAAATCCCACATACTAATTTAATCAGAGTTTATAATAGCCATATACAGTGGGACGGAAAGTATTCAGACCCCCTTAAATTTTTCACTCTTTGTTATATTGCAGCCATTTGCTAAAATCAATTAAGTTCATTTTTTTCCTCATTAATGTACACACAGCACCCCATATTGACAGAAAAACACAGAAATGTTGACATTTTTGCAGATTTATTAAAAAAGAAAAACTGATATATCACATGGTCCTAAGAATTCAGACCCTATGCTGTGACACTCATATATTTAACTCAGGTGACGTCCATTTCTTCTGATCATCCTTGAGATGGTTCTACACCTTCATTTGAGTCCAGCTGTGTTTGATTATACTGATCGGACTTGATTAGGAAAGCCACACACCTATCTATATAAGACCTTACAGCTCACAGTGCATGTCAGAGCAAACGAGAATCATGAGGTCAAAGGAACAAAAACATTTCTGCTGCACTTAAGGTTCCTAAGAGCACAGTGGCCTCCATAATCCTTGAATGGAAGACGTTTGGGACGACCAGAACCCTTCCTAGAGCTGGCCGTCCGGCCAAACTGAGCTATCCAGGGAGAAGAGCCTTGGTGAGAGAGAGGTAAAGAAGAACCCAAAGATCACTGTGGCTGAGCTCCAGAGATGCAGTCGGGAGATGGGAGAAAGTTGTAGAAAGTCAACCATCACTGCAGCCCTCCACCAGTTGGGGCTTTATGGCAGAGTGGCCCGACGGAAGCCTCTCCTCAGTGCAAGACACATGAAAGCCTGCATGGAGTTTGCTAACAAAACACCTGAAGGACTCCAAGATGGTTGAGAAATAAGATTCTTTGGTCTGATGAGACCAAGATAGAACTTTTTGGCCTTAATTCTAAGCAGTATGTGTGGAGAAAACCAGGCACTGCTCATCACCTGTCCAATACAGTCCCAACAGTGAAGCATGGTAGTGGCAGCATCATGCTGTAGGGGTGTTTTTCAGCTGCAGGGACAGGACGACTGGTTGCAATTGAGGGAAAGATGAATGCGGCCAAGTACAGGGATATCCTGGACGAAAACCTTCTCCAGAGTGCTCAGGACCTTAGACTGGACCAAAGGTTTACCTTCCAACAAGACAATGACCCTAAGCACATAGCTAAAATAACAAAGGAGGGGCTTCACAACAACTCCGTAACTGTTCTTGAATGGCCCAGCCAGAGCCCTGACTTAAACCTAATTGAGCATCTCTGGAGATACCTAAAAATGGCTGTCCACCAACGTTTGGACCACCAACTATCCAACCTGACAGAACTGAAGAGGATCTGGTGAGGAACTGGAGAGTGTGAAAAACTTGTTGCATCTTTCCCAAAAAGACTTATGGCTGTATTAGATCAAAAGGGTGCTTCTACTAAATACTGAATACTTAGGACCATGTGATATTTCAGTTTTTCTTTTTTAATAAATCTGCAAAAATGTCAACAATTCTGTGTTCTTCTGTCAATATGGGGTGCTGTGTGTACATTAATGAGAAAAAATATTAACTTAAATGATTTTAGCAAATGGCTGCAATATAACAAAGAGTGAAAAATTTAAGGGGGTCTGAAAACTTTCCGTCCCCACTGTAGTTTAGAGGTACAATTACCATTAATAACTGGAAGCTCTGCAGGGGTTAATCAGATAAGTGTTCTGGACAGGATAAGTAGTTAATCATGAAACTTCTCATTATGACCTGTAAGAAAATATTTTGTAGCTGAAAGGAAAGTCCTGAGACTTTCTCCTTTTTTACAGATTTTCACAGGTCGTATTAACCTCGCAGATCATATTAACAATTTTTGTCACTCCAGCAGGGCCACCCACTGCTAGTTTTTTGGTTGATTCGGTTGATATATATTGAAATTGTAATAGTTTATGGTCAGAATTAGTTTGAGAAGAATTTCAACGACAAGGAGTCTATATCATTAGTAAGTTTTCCAACAGAACTTCACTATTCATTTTTTTCTGTATTCTCCTAGATATAAGTGTACATTTTTTCAGCCCACAGGGCTCACTTTCTTTTATTCCAGTGACTGAACAGAGCAGCGGGGCAGTCAAAGGACAATTAACATTTGCAGCTGGGGAGGGTGACAGTTAAAATTATGTAAACCTAACAATAAACTTCCCTTATTTTCTCCATTTTGGTCTGTTAATCATACTAAGAGTTTTGTTTAATATATACAAAAAAAACAGTTGATCCTTTCAGATATCCAGGGAGCTCCTAAATACCTGTAGTTAGCTGACAATGATAAAATAAAAACATTGCCTACCTGCCTCTGTGAACCACAGAATGTTCACCAAGCTATGGAGTTGAGGAAAGAGGAAGGTATTCAGTAGTCCTAATACAATTCCTGACAATGCTGCTCTGCTTTATAGTACAGTGAGCATTATCACCATAGGACAGGTTGTGTTTTACTTGTAATGCCGCGTACACACGGTCGGACTTTCCGGCATACTTGGTCCGGCGGACCAGAGTGTGCCGGACAATCCGCCCGTGTGTGGGCTGGTCCGACGGACCAGATACGACACGAGGGCAGGGTATTGCATCTCGCGCTCGCTGCAATAGGAAAAACAAATTTTCCTATTGCGGCGAGCGCGGGGCATACCAGGCCCTTAGGTCTGGTATGGATTATAAAGGGAAGCCCCTACGCCGAAAAAACGGCGTGGGGTCCCCCCTAAAATCCATACCAGACCCCGATCCGAGCATGCAGCCTGGCCGGTCAGGAAAGGGGGTGGGGACGAGCGAGCGCCCCCCCCTCCTGAACCGTACCAGGCCGCATGCCCTCAACATGGGGGGGTGGGTGCTTTGGGGGAGGGGGGCGCCCTGATATAGAAAGGAAAAGCCTACGACTAGTAAAATAATGAAACCACTTTACAACAAAATATATTTGTGGTTTATAGAGTCTATAACAGGAAAACATCCACGTGACGTGTCACTTCTCACCAAAGGGGATTTTAGGAAAATGATTGCTGAGCCTGTGGCAATGGTTGGGGTTGCATCCAAAGAGGTAAATAATGTATGAACATTTCATTTCTTGTGATCTTCTGTAAGAACTGCATAAACTTATGACAATTATACAGTATATTTACAGAGTAAGCATTGTAGTGCAGAAATGACCTAGCACTATATTAATTTCAATTGTCTGTATACATTAAGAGAGGGGATTAGAATTCTGGTGAAACTGTGCATGGTAAACAATCAGCTTCAAAAAAACCTGGAAGCTGCACCAGATTTTGCACTCTCCAGTGAGGAGCTCAGTAAAATTTTACTTGGATTACAGAGCACTCCAAGTATAGGTAATTAAATGGACCTTCTAACCAGTGGTGGCTGGTGCTCCATTTTTTGGGGGGGCGACAAACAAACCACCCGACTTCCCCCGTCATTTGCTTATCCACCCCCCCCCGCACCTACTCCATCTTCGGCTCCTTTCTGCGTCTCCTCCTCCTGGGCGGCTTCACCCTGCATCTCCTCCTCCTCTGCAGCTTCACCCAGTGTCTCCTCCTCAGCGGCTTCCTCCTCGGCGGCCAATACGGTGGCTTCTCCTCTTGGCCAATCAGGTCTTAAGACCCACTTTCTGATTGGCTGGGAGGAGAATCAGGAAGACAATATAAATATTAATTTGCTATTGCCACACAACTGGGTGGGCTCAGGGCACAGTGCTCTGCATCCCAAGCCCACTCTTTTTTGAAGCCAATTAGAGCCTCAGGCTCTAAACATGTGGTTAAAAAAAACCCACTGAGATCCATGCATCCGGCGCCCTGCATGTAGATTAGGGGCCGGGCGCATGGATTAGGGGGGCAGCACCCCTGTGCCCCTTATGGACGGACCGCAGCTGCTTCTAACTAAAACACGGTTGAAGAGATTACTGTATCACTTTAATATTTATTTATGGATTCCTTTTGGTGTAATCAAGATAATAACCTAAATTCACATACAAATTCTACATTGTTTTTGTATTTTTGTGTTTTATTTTTGCACTTTAAGTTAATTATGAGAAACCACTGTCTGACATAATTGTATATTATGTCAGTACCACTGTGAGCTCTCAGATAGAGCAGTTCTTCTGCTAAATGCTGCAATTTCAGACTGTGGGCTCCTAGTGTGCACTGCAGGGCTATATATACAGTATAGTAATAGAACTATGAGGGGTAGTCTATACTGCTAGAAATATGTATGCTATCACACTATCATTGCTGACCTCTGATGCAGAGAATGCTAGTTGCCAAGACAATTAACCATCATCCAATACAATCAATACTTTCTAAGTCACTAGAGTCACTAACATAGTAAACAAGAACATATCAGAAATTCTGAATTCACTAGCATTTGAAGAGGTTCAGGTCTCATCATGAATCCCAACAAAGGTCTGTCCAATTATCATTCCATAAAACTGAGAACCTCCATAAATCTTCTCTTCAAGGTTCCCCTTTACTCTCTTTTTAGAATAGACATTTTCTGCTATGGTGAAAGTGAAATCATATGTTTGGGCTACTCTGAACAAACCCATTTGGAAAAGAAGAATAGAATGAGAGGAAAGAGGGTGTGCAGAATTGATTTAACTTTTGTCCCTGAGCATTAAATTGATTGCTTGCAAATTTTGGTACTACACCAATATTGGGATTTACTACGATTGCTCTTTAAAATGTCCTTACATTTTGCCTAGGGGACTGATGACAAGTGGTGAGAGATTGATAGAAGTTGATAACAGTGTCAATAGCACACACAAAACTCCAACACCCATATTTAAACATTTGGTGCACGGCAGGATAAGCACCTCAGAACCATATCATTAAAAATAGAAGTCAACACATTGGAAGTCAATCAAAAAAACTTTCATTTATTTGATAGGCATAGCATCAACATTTTGTCTCACACAGGCACCTTTTCATCAAGGCGATGTGCCTGGCCAGGCTTGTCACCTTAATAAAGGGGTCTCCATGCAGCCCCAAAAATGCTGTTGGTGCTTTGCCTAACAAGTAACTCAAAACTAATTAGATAAGTGCAAATTCTGAAAGCCGCTGCGAGAAGGACATTTGAAAAGCAAAATATCACTAGGATACATAGATCTTAGCGTAATTTACTCAGTCCAATCATCCTCTTCAGTTCAACCAATACCCTACTCATATACTTGTGTAGAGTAATGTTATTTTCTGAACTTCAACTAATTTCTGTGCGATATAGACTTCAGTGCAATTCTTGGTTATAATACCTCCACAATGCTTAACAAAGGGAGAAGAAGTCGATAAGATGACTGCTGAATTATTGTGCTTTTCGTTTCCTTATCTAGATATGGCAAGGCATTCAATACAATGTAGTGTGCACGTTCTGTCCAAAAAATAAAGAAAATGAGCTAACCGTTGCAGAATTCTGCTTTCAGGATTAAAAAGCTTATGTATTGCAACCATTGTTACATGCAACATATTGTATAATGCGATATGGATATCTGTATTGATGCATAGTCCCATTCTAAAGGAATATACTTTAATACAGTAGGAAAAAAAATCTATTCCAGGCTTTTCAGCCATATGGCAATATGTTTCGCTCTGACCCGTAAATTCTATCTCTGGAAGTTATAGCCTGCTGAATTATAATGTAGAGAAATGCGTGTATTGTCATGGAAACTTCCCTTTATGAAGCTTATTCAAAAGATTAAGACATTAATGAAAAAGAGGCCTTCTTTGGGGCAAACATAGATAACTATTATTTATCTCAACATACTGTGAAGACTTGGGCAAGTATCTTGAGCTTACAGACGTGAACTTTTCTCGAGTTCAGGTTTTTTAATGATCTCACCATAAAGAATTTGTTTTTGGGGGGGGGGGGGGTGGATATTAGAAAAAATCAAATTAAAATGTCCCTGGCTGCCAAAACAGAATATAAGGCACAATATGGAAAGGGAAAGTCTAACAGTTCATACATTTGAAGGAGGTCTTGTATGGGTGCTCCTGCTCTCTTCTGGGTAGGCAGGCTTAGAAGAAACACTTATCAAGTTCTTTTTGTATTGTTATTGATGACTGCTACTGATACATTCCTAAATGAAGAATGTACATAGCCATTTAAAAGCTATTATCTTTTAAATATGATGGAAAGACATTTTTACCATTAATACAGGATATGCATTTCAAGAAAAGAGTGGTTAACCAGTGGAATGCACAACTAACTGAGGCAGTATGAGCAAAATCAATAACATAATTTAAATTTGAACTGTAGCCAGGCAGCTACTGTAAATACACAGTATATGCAGTATATATACTGTATTATCTGATCAGCACGCTTCTTGTACTGCAGCACATATGAATGGCTCCTTATGCTGCTCCTTTCTCTGTCTAAGCTGTGCTGAATAGTAGGCTCCAAGGGCTGATATGAAGTCAAATTCTGAGGAAACCAGCGGTGATTGGCTGGTGAAACGCGTCAGCACGTGACGTCAGTACGTCATCTCGGAGCCGCGAGCACAGGGCGTTTGAATGTTTCACCGGGAACTAACAGCTGACGACCGGCTTATACCATCTGATAGAAGGCGCTGACATAGCGGGACTTTCTCCATCTGATGGCACAAGCAAATGCAACATTCTTTGTCTACAAGTGACCACTCGGGGTAGAGCCTGCGATCCTGTGAGCTGCTGATCCACCTGGTGAGAAATGTATCACTCCAATCTATAATATCAGTGCAGCCTTGTCGTACTCCGCTCCCCCTACTGCTTGCTATCTACATGAACTGCTTTGCTTGAATGTCCTGAGTTACTATTGCCTCAATAGGTTTTGCCGGTCATTGCGGTCAGCCTATATATGTCATTGTTCAGCTCCGGGACTGGTATTAATTTCTCAATTGTGTTCAAACTACTGAACCTCCCTGCAATAATATAAAGTCAATCCACATTCATCCACCCTACCCCCACACCGCCACACCGTTTACACTTGGACTGATCTGAGGTCTCACATTATCTAATACTGGCCGATTTAGTTAGAATCTGCTGCTGTGATTGGTGTGTGTATGGGGTATGCTTGGCCGCGGCTCCGTTGTTTTTAATGATAACGTTATCAATTTTAACTAGTCATCTGATATCTTCCCTGATTTGCCCTTAATTGTCAATATTTGTATCTTTGTGTGGTGTTTATAGCCTAATAAATATATTGTTTTTTGACAGATCGTGTTTAGGTCTTTGCCTTCCTTTGGGGAATCTCTTTTTCCTTGTTATTTTTGTATGCCTTATAAGGCGACCCAAACTGCATCCACTAATTTTTGGATGAATATCTGTTCATACTCAATTAACTAATATAATCTGGTGGTTGATCCGGGCTAAAAGCACTTTCTCCTCTCTGAAGTCAAATTCAGGTATTACACTATTTAAATTAATGTGTGCCTTTTATATTTGATGTTCATCTTTAATTATTGACTAGATACTTTTCATAGAGCTAATGCTGTCCACAGCTACAGTTACCAAAATATATTATGGGAATATGCTGATTCAATCATTGATTCATGGGTCAGAATGGAATCCCCCCATGAAGTGATAAAATTGACAGCAATTGCCCAGGTTTCTCTTTTGTCTTCTTTTGTAGTTTGTGTGAGATAAGATTGTAACTATATACTGTAAAATTGCCGTAGCTGCAAGCTGTGGGACTATGTAGAACTTTTTGGAGTCACAAACCCCTGAAGTCAAAGCATACTGGGGTGAATAAACTATATAAACTGTCTGGTTGTATAAGCTTCAAACCAATTTAAAAAATATATTTTTTTTTTCTCTATGGCCACTTTGACATTTGATTACAACTGCTTGTTTCTAAGTTTTAAGACCAGCAAAGCTAAGATGATTTTATATGAAATTTATAAATATATAAAGCCAGATGCCTCTGAGAACTGTATTGATTGAAGATTATGGATAAGGTTCAGGTTTGCCATTACGATGGGCTTAAGGCAAATCCTGAAAATTTTAGATTTGGTGCTTCAAATGATTTTTGTGCTGAATCACCCAGATCTTTTTTTTAAACTATACTGCGCAGCCTGGTCTTTGAACTATGACCATCAAGCTAAAAAGGAACAATAAGGGTTCATACACATGGCTCTTTAGGGGCCATACAGTGTGCAAAGCCTGCCTAATGTTTTCACTCTGACCCACAGTTGCCATGTGCAGCAGCCCTTTGAGATGAATAAGAAGAGGTGGCTGTACGTGGTTCTGTGTCAGGGTTTGCGCAAAGCACCCGCATGTGCATTGACTTATGCTCCAAACTCAGATAGTATGTGTTTGGCACAAACATTAGTTCACATACAGGTGCTTTACTCAAACTCTCAAACGCATACAGTTGCCTTTTCCCATCCATCTCAATAGGCTGCTGCATGTTGAGGCAGCAGGTCCAGGAGTCCATTGTGCATGAAGTCTAAAGGAGTTTTTTGATAAGACAGTCCTCTCACTATAAAAGGGGGTGGAACAGAGCAGCACGAGGGGTTGATTTACTATAGGCAAATAGGTTGTGCACTTTGCAAGTGCAGTTGCTCTAGAGCTTAGTAAATAAGCTCTGCTGACTTCCATCATCCAATCATGTGCAAGCAAAAAATAATAATTTTTTTTAAATTGCATTGCCTGTGATTGGGTACTCTTTGCAAAGTGAAGCTTTACCTCATTTACTAAGCTCTGGAACAACTACACTTGCAGAGGGCAACTGCACTTTGCAAAGTGCACAGTCAATTTGCCTTTAGCAAATCAACCCCAAAGTGTCATTATATCACTTTCATTTAACACATCCTACACTCTGAGATAAAATAAAAGTTTGACATATACTGGTTTAAGATTAAAACTGTCTTGCTGCTAGCCAGTGTTATTTGTTGTATTCTCTGCAGTATCCTAATTCTTGTAGTAAAGCCTCTGCTTTTTGTCTTTAGGAAGTGTGGGCTTAGCCTTGCTCATTAAAATTGTCCTACTGTTGGCCATGGCCAATTTTATACTACTATATTATGTGCATTCTTTGATTGCTGTAGTAAAAGACCTGCCGGTACTCTTTGGGATTAATTTACTAAAGGAAAATAAGCTGTTTACTTTGCAAGAGAAGTTGCACATTGCAAGAGATTTAAGTGGTTACTGAATGTGGTGACAGTTCACGTTTCAAGGAATACCCCAATTGTGCAAATATAATTGAAAAAAAACAGCTTTATTTGCTTACACATGATTGGATGATGGTAGTCAGCACAGTTTCACCTCCTTCACTAAGCTCTGGGGATAATTCCTTAGCAAAGTACAACTCTTGCAAAGTGAACAGTGTATCTCTAATAGTAAATCAACTTATTTGTCTGCAGTATATTTTTGCCTAGTATTCCAGTCTTCCTACTATCCTGCTGTATCCTCTGCAGTATCTTAATTCTTGTAATAAAACCCCAGTCAGCACTGTTTATAGTAAATGTATTTAAAATTGCCCTACTCTGTGCCAACTTTACACTGCAGTTTCATCTGCTGTCTCTTGATTCTTGTAGTAAAACACCTGCCTGTCTTGTTTTTCTTTAGTACATTTTAGCCATTTTCCCTCATTAAAAATGGCCTTCTTGTTAGGTTTACACTGTTTTGTTGTCTGCAGTCTCTTAATTGCTAATGAGCGCCTAATAGTTTTTGCAGGACAGTTTTGCATTAGTGAGAATAGCGAACTACTGGCTAATTTCTATCTCCTGGTCAAAGTATTATCATTTGATAAAAAAGGATGCTAAAACTACACAAAAAAAGAGAGATTTTGCTGCTGTATGTAAGCCAAGCTTATTGTAAAAGAAAAAAAAAAACAATTCCACAGCCAAATATGCACTACCAGTATATACTGTTGCTGAGACTGAGATCTGTGAAATCTGTACTGTTCCATAACACCACATGCATCTTTAAGGCATCCCCAAAGCATGTTATTTAATGGAATTGTGTATTTTCAAATGTTGCACTTAAAGCTCAATGCAAAGATATTCTGCATGCTGTATAATATATATATATTTTTTATTTAATTGGTACATATCCTGATGGCAGTGGCCAGCTTTTTTTTCAGTGATTTGCCTCTTAGCCCTAAAAATGACCAGAATATTTACAGCAAGATTTGCCTCCAAATTCAGATTCAGCAAATTTCATACAAGATTCATCATACCCTTGACAAATTGAACTTGAGCAGATTCACTTATCACTATAGAAGATAGATTTCTTATAGGGTACTAAAAATACATTTGTCTTTTTAAACAGAAGAATTATAAATTTCCTTATTTTATCCAAAGTGCCAAAGGCAATTTACATAGTAGCACTTAATGGATCTAACAGTATTACTGTATCAAAAGAGAAGGGTCAAACTGCCCAAAACACATTATTGCTACACGAATAAATGAAAGAGAAAAGATAAAGGGATCCACTCGGCTGTCAGGCAGAAAGTTAACAGATAAAGTGTCACAAGGATTTAATTTCCTTTCCAGCAAGAAAACTATACTGAGCTAATGTTAGCATAAAGATTATTTGGCAAAGATCAGAAAATCCAATTATCTATGGTACGTTCAGGCACAATCAGCAGGCTTTTGCAATGTTTTTAGTTGTCAAGAGAAGCCAAGGAGATATAGAGGCAAGGTCAATGTATGAGCAATAGATGGGTATCATTTCAAGTCTTGGTCTCCTGTTCTAACTCAAAAGTTTTCACATACTTAAAGACTTTGTACTGTACTAAATGTCAGAGCAGTTTTAATTTCCAAGATACTGTATTTAATTTTTTTCCAATTTCCTGAGGAAAGAAAAATAAAATGTGAGAGAAATATGAGACAAGGTCAGTGCTCAAAGACCTGTAGCAAAAGCGGTGAAATTAATAGTAAAGAAACAATGGTGGCAATATGACACATTTTGTTATTGATTTTAATTTTAAAATTGCTTTAATAAGAAATATAGATCAACTGTGAGATACATTTAAGTTTTAAAGTTCAAAAAGTAAAAACTCTGAATACAAACAATTATGGCGCCATTGTGCAAAAGTCTGACATCTACAATAGGCTCAGTATTTGTGTACACAAATTTTTCTTCTTCTGACCAGTATCCGTGACTTGGATTTTATAAAGTAGCGTTTACATTAATTAAATAACAGGATGTCAGGAAACAAGACAGAAGCAAGTCAAATACAAATGAAAGAGACCCCATTTTCCCTGAAAGTTCCTTAAGGAATACCATCTTGGACTTGTCTGTACATATACACAATCCATTTGAACTTGGTTGGACAATGTCCCTTTTTACAGAGCAACTGTAAACTTAACTACAGGTAGATATTAAAACTCATGAATGAATGCAGTTGTTTTATGTATCACATATTTCATTACAGTATTACAATAATTGTACAGGGAAAGCACATGGGGCCAATCAGATTTTCTGCATGCACAATGTGCTGACAAAGAACAGACTGACAGGAGGAAAAAGCAGAGAGAGGACCTTAAGTCTCTTGCTTCTCTTTCACTGCTTTGTCACAGGCTGGGAAAAGATTGGTGACCTAGCTGTACTGCTTACCCGCAGTAGAGAAAAGTCAGGTCATCAAGCTATCTCTGCTGTCTGGTAGAGCTATGTAAATGGTAGGACTGGCTGGACAGAAATGTAAACTCTTTGGTAGGCATAACCAGTGCTGGGACAAAGTCCTTTAGCACCCAAGGTGAAAAGGCCAAAGTGAGCTCCCCCATTCCCCCATTGCTATGAACTACTTCAGCCTCTTCTGTCTATCCAGCAACCCAACCCTGGGTAACATAATTATTATTAATACATTTAAATTGTGTGTTTAGCATTTTCCTGGAATTCAGCTTAAAATATATAAATAGTCTCTGGACAAAGATTGCTTAAAACTGAACCCCAGCCTTAAGCCGGGTACACATTGGCTGAATGTCGGGAAACATTTGCCTGTTAAAAAAAAAACGCCCAACATTCGGCCCGAGTTTATGTCAGTCTGTCCGACAGAAGCCGGCTGTTTGGCTGGCTTCTGTCGGACATGCATGTTGGAAAACCGACAGCCAACTGACTCCCGATTAGAGCTCTCAGCCAATGGCGTCGACAGTTTTTTCGTTCAACTCGCTGGGTTGAACGGAGAAAAACTAATACTGTGTACCAGGCTTAACCTTTAGCCTTGCACAGTAGTACAGACTCCTCTACTGTAATGAAACAGTTTAATCTGATTTAATTTTACTACACACTGTGAGCTTCTTACAGTAGGCATTAGAAGTTGCAGCAAATCAGATAGAGCCCATTTTCTGGCTGGAGGACATCCAGCATCATGTAGACACCTTCTCCCCAGCCTGACTGTTCCTTGTCCACCCCCTGTTCAAGAACTTATTGGCTTCAGTTAATTTATTTATGGAGGCACAGCATCGCATGTAGCAATTACCCAGTCTGTATGCAAATACAACCTGCCTAGGAATGCACACTCTTTCAGACTGACATAGACCCATGTGACATTGTAATATTTGCATAACTGCTCCCAAGAGAAAGTCCAATGCTTGCATTGGGGCTGGGGGTTCTTGAGAGGAGTTCTGAGGCAGGGCGCTATAATGATTTTTGGAAACTATGTATAGCACCCTGCTGGCACCCTTCTATCAGCTATGCATTGAAATGCTTTGCATAGAGAAGCACATGGACCTATTGATGACATCACTGAGACTAAAACAAGGCATGTAATACAATGAAAACGTTTTATTTAAAAATGTCATTTGCATATTGATAAAGAAGGAATAAATGAACTGGGTTAGGAAAATGTAATCAGGTTAATCTTCAGCTTTAAGCTAGTCCTGTGTTTTACACTATTTTTGAGTTAATATTAAAAAATGCTCATCAGTTTTTAGTAGACATGGCAATATTTAATTTGAATCATGTTTACTTGAATGAATAAGGGCAAATATAAAATGTAATAAACCTTTTAATTTGTCCAAGACAATGTAAGATTCCACTGATAAATCAAGAGGAGTATCAGAATCTTCACTCTAAAATTTGTGTGAAAATGTCCTTCAATTATTCAATCATGTGAAAAGCATTGCTGTTTTCTTCAAATATCCAATCATGTGCACATTTAAGTGCATATCCACACAATTTCTGAGTGAAGATTCTGAAATTACTAGTAAATCAGCCCAAATGGCTCCTAGAAAAGCAGAAGCCTGAAAAGGGTGCTTCATTACAGACTTGTAATTCAAACTCCATCATTTGTTAATCTATTAGTGGGCTTCCTGTGCTGGTTGACTTATAGCAAGTATTTTTGGATGAAAATGTAAAGCAGCATTAAACCCAAAAGCAACCATTTATTTTAATACAGCTTACCAATTCTTAGATGGCTACATCTGGTGATCTGGCCAGTTAAGCCTCGTACACACGATTCGATTGTTGGCCAACCAAGCGTCTGATTTTTGTCCAAAGGACATGTGGCATGTGCCAGGAACTTGTCTTGCATACTAACGGTACACAATTGTCGGCCAACAAATGTGAACACAGTGATGCACTGCGAGGAATTTCAGCTCTTGAGCACCACCCTTTGGGCTCCTTCTGCTAATTTCCTGTTTGGTGAGCATTGATTCCGAGCATACGTGTTTGTACTTTCGACTTTTGTGTGACGGACTTGTGTACTGACTATACAAAAATCAGACAACAGATCGTTGTCCGCGGAAAATGTACTAGCCTGCCATCCAACACTTGTTGGCCGAAAGTTGGACAACAATTGTCAGAAGGAGCGTACTAACGGTCAGATTTTAGGACAATCCCCTGCCAACAATCTGATCGTGTGTACGAGGCTTAAGTGTTTTTTTTTTCAAAAGAACACACTCTCTTGCAGATGCTGTTTTTCAAAAGAACAAGCTCTCTTTCGGATGTAATAGGCACAGAGATGAGACAAACAATTCAACACTGACAGGGATACTTACAGTTACTTACAGATACTTATAGTGATCAGCTTTTATATATTTATGTAAAACCTTTATCCCAAAATAAAAAAAACCTGTTTGCTGTAGCTGCTTATAAAGTATTAGCTGGAGTATGGCTTAAAATTGTTAGTGTTTTTACATTTTCTAGTCCATCAAACCTCCCCTCACCTCAGACTGACAATGCTTATGTCCAAAGGTGCCCCTGTTCTCATTCGTCCAGAGTGGGGGGACTCTAATATACTGTAGGAGGTATGTTACTGGCCAGGTCAACAGGCAAAAACAAAGGGGAAAAATACTAAAAAAGAAATCTAATGCAGCCACCACATCTAATGATTGGTAAGCTGCAATATCATACATTTTTGATTTGGGGTTTAATATCACTTTAAACATTCTAAAAATATATACTTTTACTCTGATCCTGATGTGATATTTGAGGTGAACAAACATTATTGTGGGAATCTCTTCCTTAGTAAATCAGTTTTTAAGTAACCTACATAGGAATATAAGAGAATAAACATTCTGTGTCGCATACTATGTTTCTGCTATCACTGCTACTCTTTAAGGCTTTAAGTATAAACATGCGAAAGTCCCTACTCTAGTTTTGGATAGAGTAGGGAAGAGTTAGAACTTAATTAGGTTGTTTTTTACTGTTTATGTCACGCTGGGCAGAATTTTCTTAATTTCCTGTTCCAGAGAGGTAACAAAAATGAGATGAAATCTTCCCAAAGTGAAGGAAATTCCCATCCTAGACATGTCATTCATTACCTTCTTACCCACTGGATGGCAAGTCTACAATTTTGAATTTCCCCACATTTTCTGCTCAGTGACAATATTGAGTCACTAGTACAAACTGAAGGGTGAATCTACTCACTGGGGACACAGAAAGCAAAACAAAAATGCAGAGGGTCAAACCCTCACCCACTACATAAAAAAAAGTTTTTCCTTTACTTCAGGAAAATGCAAAGAATGCGTTGTATTCAATAAAAAGAATACAACACTTTTTCTGAAAAGAGGGAGTGCTCAGTGAGCAACTCTCTAACTTCACTGCAAGAGGAGGGAAGTTGCTGCAGCACCACTGGAAAAGCAGCGCTTTCACACAAACTATGGTGTACGTTTATCAAACAGAGATAATTTATCTCATTTCAGTTCTCAGCAGTTTTCAATGCGCATTTTGGCACGTTGGTAGTGTATTTGTGAAATGACAAAATGTGAGGCAAAATGCATGTCTGCTAACTGCATTTGGGGTGCTATTAACCTCCCTGGTGGTATGATTATGTCAGATTTTTGTGTCTCAAAGCCGTACAATTATTTTGCATAGAAATTTGGAGTTTTATATTGTAGGCCTGTAATTCTTAGCAATAACACACTAAAATCTGTTCACCAAGAATCTAGTAGACATCCAGGGTATGATGAAGTTTGAAACACAAAATCATAAATTATAATATAATATATAAATATAAATAATTATAAAAAATAATAATATAATAATAATAACATTAATTTCCCCATTATTCACTATCGCTCAATTCTGCAAGTGTTCTAATTTACTATCGCTGTTTTCTAGCTGGTCTAAAATCACTTTTGACGTAAAGGGGCACTTTTTGGTTGCTATGGACAATCTCAAGTTTCCAGGCAGAAAGAACAGTATTTATAATTCAAAACTGGGATGTAAAACAATTTCATACAGTAATGTAATCTGTAAGATTACAGTGTACTGTATGTATTATGATTTTTCACTTTTTTGAATTTGCCGACGGGCTCCGCCCCCATGCGTCGTGATGTTCGCAGGGAACGGAGCCCAGCACACAGAGGCTTCGGGCGGAGGGCAGAGCCCGCAGACACAGCTGGGGGACATCACAGGATTCTGGGGACAAGGTAAGTATACCGCACCGGGATCCTGCAATGCAATCCCCTGTGTGGCTCGGCATTACTGCTAATGGTGCTGAAATTTAACCCCGAGCCACACTCTGGAAAACCGCCAGGGAGGTTAACAATGGATGGCACTCAAAAGCGCATTGTGTATTTTGACAAAATTTTACAGCAATTTAGAATAGTGCAAAGAATTGTGCAATTCTGGTAACAATTCTGCATTGCTCAGATGTGAATGGGTCCTAAAAAAATATATATTATAACTATACTGTGTGTGTGTGTTTGTACTATGTGGATATATATTGTAAATATATATATATATATATATATATATATATATATATATATATATATATAAACATAGTTTATTATTTATATGAATCTTTAAGCTTGCTATTGCTAATATTAAGAAGAAAGAAGCCTCCGTCCTCATATCACAGCAGCTTCTCACCCATATTAACAAAAAAAGGGGGAAGGGGATTGGGACTTTAATTGAAATTGCGCCGGGTAGGGTCACACATTTCCATCCCTATGACTACAATATATAAAAAATCCACAAGCAGGAGCGAGCGAGTGAGGGAAGAGGAAGTGGGACTTTGAATGAAGCCAATGGTTTGCAAGCCGACACATAACGGTGGGTCAATAAACTTTATTGCATATTCATACAGACAATGGTATCAAACAATGTCAAATTAACACTTGGTAAAATGTTAGCAGTGATAACCAAAGATCAACGTAAATATCTTTAACATAGTTAATCTCGCTCCTGCTTGTGGGTTTTTTATATATTCTCACCCATATTCTCCACCTCTGAGCTGGAGAATCTGGGACGGAGATATTTTACAGAGATGGCCAGTGACATCTTCAGATCGCACCTTCATAAACTGGTCATCTGTGTAAAAGTCAATGACAGAAGGGTGTGTCCTGTGATGAGAAGTGAAGAACATGTTCTCCACTCTTCATCCCCGCTTCATAACCTGGCACACCTGAGAGATCAGCTGTGATCATCAGGATCTCGGCTCTTCTCTGTTTGATAAACGTACACCTTTAAGGCTGGCCATACACTATACAATTTTCTTGTACAACTTTCCTTTAGATTTACCAAAATCATATAATAGTAGGGCAAACCAAAACACTTTCAATTTGTATGCCATCAGGTAGGCCCTTGCACTAGATAATTGAAGGTAAATCCAAAGAAAATTGAACAAGAAAATTGTATGGTGTATGGCCAGCTTAACTGATTATTTCAGAATTCACAGCAGCCAAACGTGCCCAATCTAACTGTTAAAAATGTATTTTTTACTAACGTTCCACTATATATATATATTTATATATATATATATATATATATATATATATATATATATATATATATATATATATGAATTTACATCTATTTATAAAGAGTTGAAAAACATTTTTTTGCTGGTTTTAGGTTTGAGCTATTTATAGGCACTTTTACCTTTAAACAATACAGACAATTAAATAACCCTTGAAAGACAATACCACCAACGTAATACATTTCCCCCACCCCTAAAACAACACCTAATATTTTTAAGTCCTGATTAGGGACAAAGTGCTGAATCAATAGACACTTAGAAGACATGAAGAATTGTCCTGGTCAACATGGAGCAAACAGCTGCAAGAAATAAAATTCTTTAAAGCGGAGTTCCGCACAAAAATGGAACTTCCGCTTTTCGGAACCCTCCCCCCCTCCGGTGTCACATTTGGCACCTTTCAGGGGGGAGGGGGGTGCAGATACCTGTCTAAGACAGGTATTTGCACCCACTTCCTGCATAGACTCCCATGGGAGTCTACGCCTCTTCCCATCCCCACCGCGCTGTCTCCTGGGAACACACAGCTCCCAGGAGAGAGCGGGGACCACTAGGGACGTGCAGCGCGACTTGCGCATGCGCAGTAGGGAACCGGGAAGTGAAGCCGCAACGCTTCACTTCCTGATTCCCTCACCTAGGATGGCGGCGGCAGCTGCCGAGAACCGAGCGGGTTCTCGGCGTCCCCTGCCGACATCGCTGGACCCTGGGACAGGTAAGTGGCCATGTATTAAAAGTCAGCAGCTGCAGTATTTGTAGCTGCTGGCTTTTAATATTTTTTTTTTTGGCGGTGTGGGTGAACCCCCGCTTTAACAAGAAGCAATCTGTTTTTAATTGAACTACAGCTTTAGACTGACTACAATTCAAAATATAATTTTTGCAAATGCCATGTCAGTATGCCAGAAAATATTCCAGTTTTGTCTCTCCTGCTAAGGCTTGCCATATATTTAACAATTTTTCTGTACAACTTTCTTTCAGATATACCAAAACCATATAATATGAGATCAAACCTAAACACTTTAAATTTGTATGCATTTAGGCAGGGCCTTGCACTACATAGTTGAAGGTAAAGAAAATTGAATAAGAAAATTGTGTGGTGTATGGCCAGCTTAAGGCTATCCCACTTGAGCTGAGTGTCTTTAGTTGTTTTACAAACTTCTTTTGAGCATTTTTACAGGTGTTTTTTGAGCATTTTTTTTTTAAATTATTTTTAGTCAACTGAGAGCTAAATATTAGTGGGGAAAATGCATGACATTTGCATTTTTTCAATTTTTTTGGATGCTTTCATTAAAATAAATTGTGGAAGCCTGTAAACATGTCAAACTATTTATTTTCTTTAAGACCTAGTATGCTAGAAGAGAAATTCTGCTGAAATGGAAATTGCCTACTCCACCCACGGTTTTTGGCTGGAAGGCAGTGGTCAACGGGGCTCTTCCCCTATATAAGCTTACGTATATGAGCCAAGCCAAAACTGTCCTGCTAAATTTGACAAAATTTGGGCTGGCTGGATAGAGGTGCAGTGTCTTACTGTTTAGGTGTTGATATCGCATATAACTGAGGGTTATCTATCGTACCTTGTGTATATTACCGTACCTACCTGCACTACTCCTTTGCCACCGTCTTCCCCCCTACCTTCCCCCCTCTTCATCCCCCCTTCCCTCCCTTTTTTCTCCCTTTTCCCCCCTCTCTTTCTCCTCCTTCTTCTTTTTCCCCTTACTTACCATACCCCTCCATTCTCCTTGTCGCTCTTCTTTTGGCTCTGACCCTATCCATGGTAATGTCGGATTCTTGGTTGCCACTTTTCCCAAGGCTGTTTTAGACTAAACACAGAACTGTTTTGGATTAATGTTTGTATGACTCCTATGACCATTTATCTATGGTGTTTATTTTGTTGTTTATTGACCGCTTGATTTGGTTCATGTGTAACTTTACCTGTTCATGCTGCTAAACATGTTTAATAAATGCAACCAAAAAAAAATAATAATGGGATTTTGGGTGTTGAGCATTTTGGAGTTTTAAGGTACAAAACACTCAGATGTGAATTAGGCATGAGGATATTAAAAAAAAAAAAACATACAGAATGACTTGTGGCTTTTTATTGAACATAATGAGGCTTTTTCGATTTCAATGTATTTATGATAATGAGGCTTTTTACTAAAGAAGTTGAGAATCAACAGACAACAAATCAATTGAATATTCACTTTATTTATCCAATCATGTGAAAAACAAAAATCCTGTTGATTAGGGATGAGTAAATCTGCCTGGATTTGATTTGCCAATGGCTCAGCAAAATCCGTTTCAAGCTTAAAGTGGTTGTAAAGTCTCAAGGTTTTCACCTTAATGCATTCTGGCAGGGGACCCCAGAAGAAGAGGATCAGGGTCGCTCTGTGCAAAACCATTACACAGAGCAGCTAAGTATAGGCATGTTTGTTATTTTTATTCATAAAAAATCAAAGTTTTACAAACAATCACTTTAGGAATTCCAAACTCAGCGGTGAATCTTGATAAAATTATTGGGAGGAGAATCTTGTTAGTAAGTCTTAACCATTTTTAAACCAATATGCAGACTACTGTAAAAAAAGAAATGAAATAAATTTGGACACTGCCATGCAAACTATTGTTTTTTTTTAAACATCATACAGTGGGTAGAGGGTCTTTTCAATGCGTCTTAGAGATAAACTTTAAAAATACACTAATCATTTAAATAATATACTTAGGGGATGCCATAGATTTGCACATGGTGTTACACAATAGCACAATTTTCATGGGCAGACACCACAACAGCATAAGTAAGCAGCTCATATTTAGCTCTGGAATTGATTTTTAATTTTACAATTAGCTTGGCTAACACACAGTAGCTGCAAATCAATTTGATTAAATTCAGATTGAAAATAGGACTTTTTTTGGATATTTTTAACATCAACACTTTTTCATCAAAACAAGGTAATAGGCCCAAATTGACCAGCAGATGGAAACTAGCCAATAGTTCTCTGTGGCTGTTCCTGTCCTTGCTAATGCAAAACTGTTCTGTGGCTGGCCAATTTCTATCAAACTCTCATTAGGAATAAATAACTGTAGGTGATATAGCTCTGTATGATTGGCCAGCAGAATTATATTATGATGGAGAATTGGATGAAATGTAATAGAGGCAGAGTGCAGGCGGATGTTTTACTAAATTAAGAGGCTGCAAATAACCCCACAGTGTAACATTGGCCAGCAAGGCTAGGTCCAAATTTACTAGATTTACTACAAAAATTAAGATACTGCAGAGAATATAGCAAAATTGTCCAGTAGCAGGATGGTTTTAATCAGGGAGAATAGGCCTAACCAGTGTATGCCTAACTTTTATTTTTACTCTAGGGATGTGATTGAGGTGGTTTAGGGGGCCACATATTTTTGTACATACATGTTTTATTCTTCTTTCAAATGATGCAGCTGTATGCCATAAACAAAGGTTTTCTCCAATATAAACAAAAAATCAATCAACCTGAAAAATGTAATTAAACCCCCAAATTACCATTCCTCAAACAAATGTCCAAACGTTTTTAAAAGACATAAGCACAGTTTAATTTCAAAAAGTCCTATCAGCGTACAATAAAGAAACAATTGTCTCCCAAATTGAAGGAGAAGTAGGGCCAAAAAAGCTACTTCTCCTATGGATCACAGAAGTGCAGTTCGTTCTGCATTCCTGTGACCCGTTTTCAGCCGACAGTGGGCTACATGTGGGATGCTGTCACTCAGCCAGTCCACACTAGAGAACAATCTTGAATTTACAGTTGGGTTCCACCCAGATGTCTTGACCAGTAGCTGGCTCAGCCTCTCAGCTGTGCTGCTGGGAGATTGAGCCAGCTGTTTCCTCCTCTTCCCAACCCAGCACTCTAGCGATCAGCTCAGTTCTCAGTGCAGAGGCAGTGTGGGACAGATGCAGCATCAGTTCAGTATGTAGGGTTTTTTGTAAATGCAAAAATCCCCTTAAAAAGCAAAAAGCAAAATCTTTCACAAAAAAAAGAAACAAAAGAAAAGAAAAATGTTTGACCATGATTAAGCCCTTTTTGGTGGAAACATGTCAGAGTGGGGCTTGGTCTGGACAAACTCACCTGTGATCTAGTCCTAATAATAATAAAGTTCTGTAAAGGCTGATGTCATTGGAGGGCAGTTGACTTGATGGAACATGTCAGCTCCCTCACGGGTGTCCGGGCAGCACTGTGGGAGCCTTGTTCTAAGGTAAGTATTTCATAAAGAGCTAGTATGCGGTGCATACTTGCTCATAATGCCTTTGCCTTACAGTTTTTTTGTTTGTTTTTTCTTAGGTATACACCGCTTTAAGGTCCCTAACTGATCCTAATCTCTCCTTATGCAGTTTATCAGCTTTCCCTGCTATTTTGCTACATCAGCTTCCATTTCAGTGGCTATGGCTGCTCTATATTCCCCCACCTCCTTTTATAGAGAGGTACTGGCTTTCCCAAAGGCCCATTTATTTATCCTTCTAATCCTTATGGCCATAGTTCATAGGCCATGCCATACATTTTGTTTTGTTATTTAATTTCCCTGGTGAATCTGTACACATTTGAGCCTGGGGCCACAAATCTTGAATCTGCAAGATTCACCTCATACCCATGTTAGCAACAAACCCGAATCTCATTCCTACTCATTCCGACTCATTCCAACGTATTTCTTCTGCACATGATTGGATAATTGAGCTCAATATTCACACATTGTATTCTAGGAAGATTTCCAACTACTTTAGTAAATTAGCCTAAATAACTCATGTGGCCTAAAGCATATTTAATATCCTTAAACCCAAGCATAAGCAGGCATAACTGATTATTATGTAACACCTCAAACTCGTTGTTGTGTTTCTCAAACCATTCTTGAACTATTTTTGCAGTGTGCTGCTGAAAGAGGCCACTGCCATTAAGTAATACCCTTTTTCTATGAAGGGGTGTACTTGGTCAGCAACAATGTTTAGGTAGGTAGTATGTGTCAAAGTAATATCCACATGAATAGCAGGACCCAAGGTTTCCCAGCAGAACAAAGCACTGCTCTGCCTCCATCAGCTTGTCTTCTTTCTATACTGAATTCTGGTACCATCTCTTCCCCAGGTGAGCGACACATACATACCTGGCCATCCCCATGTTGTGAAAGAAAACATGATTCATCAGACCAGGCCAAATTTTTCCATTGTTCTGTGGTCCAGTTTCGATGTTCAGGTGACCATTGTAGGCACATTTGGCTGTGGACATGAGTCAGCATGTTCACCCCGACTGGACTGGGTAAAGTAGCCCCATACTCAACAAACTGCGATGCCCATTTTCGTTGCTATCAAAACTTCAAAGACAGCTTGTGTACATGCTACCTAATATATCCCACTGACTTTTAGATGCCATTGTAACAAGATATTCAATGTTATTCACTTAACCTGTCAGTGGTCATAAAGTTATGGCTGATTGGTGTACTATGTAATTGCTGTGAATGCTAAAATATTCCATATGAGCCTGCAGTATTTATGAAAAATGAAATATTCACTTTTTATGGTAATGTTTTTTCCCTCCATTGTATATGGTGGTGTCAGCTTTAGATAAAATAAGAAACAGCTGTGTAATAAATGTGTACAAAAGTACATTTTCTCAATAACTGGTAAGTACAGGATAAAAGCTTTTGAGACCATTTTACTGGCTTTCAGGCAATTTTATACAACGTTAGGTATAGGGCAAGCTAGTACTTGTAAAACCTTTAGGTGATTAAATACATCTCTTTGTACATGTCACATGGATGTTATAGAACGTAATGAAATAGCTTGTGGCTATTGTGTTACATCTGGAACTATAAATCTCCTCATGGGAAATATGTATTTGAACAATACATTTGTTCTTGGTTCCAGGAGTCCAAGGCTGCAAATAGTAGGCAAGCCTGAACAATGAACCTAATCCCTAAAGTGAACCACTGACAAGATAACCTCCTCAAAATTAAGCCCTTAACACTTAACCACTTTAAGAACTACCAAGCTACAGTTGTGTGAAAAAGTAGGTACACCCCATGGAAATAGTTACTTTTTCAATATATTTGAGCAGACAAAATTAGATCTTCAATTTGACAGTGCCTACAGATAAAGGTTATAAACTTGAACAAATGCAGATTGCATTGCATTGCACTCTTTTCCGTCCATGCTGGCTGGGGACACTGACAGGCGGACCCAGAAGTGACTTCAAACACATCGCTTTCCGGGTCAGAAACAAGGAGGGGAGGAGAGCGAACGTAAGTCCACTCAACTCCCTCCCACCTACCCGGCGGCACCTGCTAAGCAGATGAGCAAGCCGAGCCTGGGATACATGGTGGGGAGGGACATCAAATATACAAACAATACATAATACGCACATGACATACAAACCTGGCAGTGAAAAAGATAGTTCTGGAAAACATGGTGTTGCTTCTTTTGTTAGCATTATTATTACCATATAGGATTTATATAGCGTCAACAGTTTGCACAGCTCTTTACAATGTGGGGGCAGATAGTACAGTTACAATACAATTCAATACGTGAGGAATTAGAGGGCCCCCGCTCCTTACAATCTAAGAGCATTAGATTCGGGTAAATCTGTGATACAGAGTACTGCCCTTCTAAAATGAAATGCTCAGAAAAGGAGTAATTGCAAACTGAAATTTATTAAACAGGTGCAAAGTTAGAAGCAATAATACAAAACAGGTTCAGGATGGCAAGTACAAGTACATACTGTAAATAATGAAAAACAGGTTGATGATGGCAAATAAAATGCATACACTGCAGAGTCTGATTCAAAAAGCTGCACAAATGTGAACTCTTCACAGCAATGTTTCTGTGACTCAATCAAATAACATGTAGCTTCATAGAATAGTCTTCTTAAGAATCTATAACAACACAGTCAAGCTGAGAATCACAACTAGTAAAACAGTTAAGAGCACAGCTACTTGCTATTATCCCCATAAACAATTACCCTCACAGTGAGGTCCAGGCAGGGTCGGGAAAAGGGGGGTGGGCGACTGGGTAGTTCCTCTGGGCACAGCAGTTTTATGGAGGAAGGGGATGACCATCACTCACACTGTTTTTCGAATTCTGCCCTGGCACCTTGCAGAGTGGAAGTGGGTTTCCATTGCTGGGATTCTATCTGCATTTCCATACCTGGCGCTAGAAGGAAGCACACTGGTGGTAATTCTTCAATAATTTTTTGTTTCAAGACCAATTATAAACTCTTATTGATGTATAGAGTCCCAAAGATGTTAGCTGCAGCAGATCCCTCAGTATCGGATAAATGCTGGCGAGGCTGTGGCTTACAAGGGTCCTACGCTTATATTTCATGCAATTGTGCCAAGAACAGGCCACATTGGGCCGAGATCAGGAAATTGATATCTGAAATTACTACTGTCCCAATTGTAGATGGCTTGTACAGTTTCTTTTTCTCAACACTCAAAGTTCTATAGGGGAGTATTGTTCCTCATTCGTTAGATGCTGCTAAGGGGCTAATACCAGTTTTTTGGAAAAAGCCACAGATGCCCTCTATAGAACAGATGAAACAAACCAACAATATTATGGAATCTAATGCCCCGTACACACGGTCGGACATTGATCGGACATTCCGACAACAAAATCCTAGGATTTTTTCCGAGGGATGTTGGCTCAAACTTGTCTTGCATACACATGGTCACACAAAGTTGTCGGAAAATCTGATCATTCTGAACGCGGTGACGTAAAACACGTACATCGGGACTATAAACGGGGCAGTAGCCAATAACTTTCATCTCTTTATTTATTCTGAGTAGGGATGAGCTTCGAGTTTGAGTCGAACTCATGTTCAACTCGAACATTGGCTGTCCGCAAGTTCGCCGAACAGCAAACAATTTGGGGTGTTCGCGGCAAATTCGAATGCCGCGGAACACCCTTTAAAAGTCTATGGGAGAAATCAAAAGTGCTCATTTTAAAGGCTTATATGCAAGTTATTGTCATAAAAAGTGTTTGGGGACCTGGGTCCTGCCCCAGGGGACATGGATCAATGCAAAAAAAAGTTTTAAAAACGGCCGTTTTTTCAGGAGCAGTGATTTTAATAATGCTTAAAGTCAAACAATAAAAGTGTAATATCCCTTTAAATTTCGTACCTGGGGGGTGTCTATAGTATGCCTGTAAAGGGGCGCATGTTTCCTGTGTTTAGAACAGTCTGACAGCAAAATGACATTTCGAAGGAAAAAAAGCCATTTAAAACTACCCGCGGCTATTGCATTGCCGACAATACACATAGAAGTTCATTGATAAAAACGGCATGGGAATTCCCCACAGGGCAACCCCGAACCAAAATTTAAAAAAAAAAATGACGTGGGAGACCCCCTAAATTCCATACCAGGCCCTTCAGGTCTGGTATGGATATTAAGGGGAACCCCGGCCAAAATTAAAAAAAAAAAATGACGTAGGGTTCCCCCTATATTCCATACCAGACCCTTCAGGTCTGGTATGGATTTTAAGGGGAACCCCGCGCCAAAAAAAAAAAAAAACGGCGTGGGGTCCCCCCAAAAATCCATACCAGACCCTTATCCGAGCACGCAACCTGGCAGGCCGCAGCAAAAGAGGGGGGGACGAGAGTGCGCCCCCCCCCTCCTGAACCGTACCAGGCCACATGCCCTCAACATTGGGAGGGTGCTTTGGGGTAGCCTCCCAAAACACCTTGTCCCCATGTTGATGAGGACAAGGGCCTCATCCCCACAACCCTGGTCGGTGGTTGTGGGGGTCTGCGGGTGGGGGGCTTATCGGAATCTGGAAGCCCCCTTTAACAAGGGGACCCCCAGATCTCGGCCTCCCCCCTGTGTGAAATGGTAAGGGGGTACTTACCCCTACCATTTCACTAAAAAACTGTCAAAAATGTTAAAAATGACAAGAGACAGTTTTTGACAATTCCTTTATTTAAATGCTTCTTCTTTCTTCCTTCATCTTCTTCTGGTTCTTCTGGCTCTTCTGGTTCTTCCTCCGGCGTTCTCGTCCAGCATCTCCTCCGTGGCGTCTTCTGTCTTCTTCTCCTCGGGCCGCTTTGCACCCATGGCATGAGGGGAGGCTCCTGCTCTTCTCTTCATCTTCTTCTTCATCCTCTCCTCTTCTTTCTTCTTCTCTTCTTCATTTTCTTCTCCGGGCCGCTCCTCACCCATGCTGGCATGGAGGGAGGCTCCCGCTATGTGACGGCTTCTCTTCGTCTGACGGCTCTTAAATAACAGGGGGCGGGGCCACCCGGTGACCCCCGCCCCCCTCTGATGCACGGTGACTTGACAGGGACTTCCCTGTGACGTCACAGGGAATGCCACAGGGAAGTCCCGTCATGTCCCGTGCGTCAGAGGGGGGCGGGGGTCACCGGGTGGCCCCGCCCCCCATTATTTAAGAGCCGTCAGACGAAGAGACGCCGTCACACAGCGGGAGCCTCCCTTCATGCCAGCATGAATGCGGAGCAGCCTGGAGAAGAAAATGAAGAAGAGAAGAAGAAAGAAGAGGAGAGGATGAAGAAGAAGATGAAGAGAAGAGCGGGAGCCTCCCCTCATGCCATGGGTGCGGATCGGCCCGAGGAGAAGAAGATAGAAGATGCCGCGGAGGAGATGCTGGACGAGAACGCCGGAGGAAGAACCAGAAGAGCCAGAAGAACCAGAAGAAGATGAAGGAAGAAAGAAGAAGCATTTAAATAAAGGAATTGTCAAAAACTGTCTCTTGTCATTTTTAACATTTTTGACAGTTTTTTAGTGAAATGGTAGGGGTAAGTACCCCCTTACCATTTCACACAGGGGGGGAGGCCGGGATCTGGGGGTCCCCTTGTTAACCACTTGACAACCGCCTCACGCCGATGTACGTCGGCAAAGTGGCACGGACAGGCAAAATCACGTACAGGGTACGTGATTTGCCTTCCGCGGGTGGGGGGTCCGATCGGACCCCCCCCCGGTGCCCGAGGCGGTCGTCGTTTGTCCAGCGGTGATCGGTGATGAGGGGGAGACCATCCGTTCGTGGCCCCCCCCTCGCGATCGCCGCCGGCCAATGAGAATCTTCCTTTGCTGCTGTATGCTAAACAGCAGCAAAGGAAGTGATGTCATCTCCCCTCGGGTCGGTATTTTCCGTTCCGGCCCGAGGAGAGACGACAAGTATGTGAGTGCACAAACACTACACACACAGTAGAACATGCCAGGCACACAAATCACCCCGATCCCCCCCCCGATCGCCCCCCGATCCCCCCCCAATCACCCCCCCCCCCTGTCACAAACTGACACCAGCAGTTTTTTTTTTTTTTTTTTTTTTTTTTTTCTGATTACTGCTAGTTGTCAGTTTGTGACAGTAAATGTGTTAGGGCAGTTAGTATTACCCCCCTTTAGGTCTAGGGTACCCCCCTAACCCCCCCCTAATAAAGTTTTAACCCCTTGATCACCCCCTGTCACCAGTGTCACTAAGCGATCATTTTTCTGATCGCTGTATTAGTGTCACTGGTGACGCTAGTTAGTGAGGTAAATATTTAGGTTCGCCGTCAGCGTTTTATATTGTCAGGGACCCCCATATACTACCTAATAAATGTTTTAACCCCTTGATTGCCCCCTAGTTAACCCTTTCACCACTGATCACCGTATAACCGTTACGGTTGACGCTGGTTAGTTTGTTTATTTTTTTATAGTGTCAGGGCACCCGCCGTTTATTACCGAATAAAGGTTTAGCCCCCCGATCGCCCGGCGGTGATATGCGTCGCCCCAGGCAGCGTCAGATTAGCGCCAGTACCGCGAACACCCACGCACGCACCGTACACCTCCCTTAGTGGTATAGTATCTGAACGCATCAATATCTGATCCGATCAGATCTATACTAGCGTCCCCAGCAGTTTAGGGTTCCCAAAAACGCAGTGTTAGCGGGATCAGCCCAGATACCCGCTAGCACCTGCGTTTTGCCCCTCCGCCCGGCCCGGCCCAGCCCACCCAAGTGCAGTATCGATCGATCACTGTCACTTACAAAACACTAAACGCATAACTGCAGCGTTCGCAGAGTCAGGCCTGATCCCTGCGATCGCTAACAGTTTTTTTGGTAGCATTTTGGTGAACTGGCAAGCACCAGCCCCAGGCGTCAGGTTAGCGCCAGTACCACTAACACCCACGCACGCAGCATACGCCTCCCTTAGTGGTATAGTATCTGAACGCATCAATATCTGATCCGATCAGATCTATACTAGCGTCCCCAGCAGTTTAGGGTTCCCAAAAACGCAGTGTTAGCGGGATCAGCCCAGATACCCGCTAGCACCTGCGTTTTGCCCCTCCGCCCGGCCCGGCCCAGCCCAGCCCACCCAAGTGCAGTATCGATCGATCACTGTCACTTACAAAACACTAAACGCATAACTGCAGCGTTCGCAGAGTCAGGCCTGATCCCTGCGATCGCTAACAGTTTTTTTGGTAGTATTTTGGTGAACTGGCAAGCACCAGCCCCAGGCAGCGTCAGATTAGTGCCAGTACCGCTAACACCCACGCACACACCGTACACCTCCCTTAGTGGTATAGTATCTGATCGCATCAATATCTGATCCGATCATATCTATACTAGCGTCACCAGCAGTTTAGGGTTCCCAAAAACGCAGTGTTCGCGGGATCAGCCCAGATACCTGCTAGCACCTGCGTTTTGCCCCTCCGCCCGGCCCGGCCCAGCCCACCCAAGTGCAGTATCGATCGATCACTGTCACTTACAAAACACTAAACGCATAACTGCAGCGTTCGCAGAGTCAGGCCTGATCCCTGCGATCGCTAACAGTTTTTTGGTAGCGTTTTGGTGAACTGGCAAGCGCCAGCGGCCTAGTACACCCCGGTCGTAGTCAAACCAGCACTGCAGTAACACTTGGTGACGTGGCGAGTCCCATAAGTGCAGTTCAAGCTGGTGAGGTGGCAAGCACAAGTAGTGTCCCGCTGCCACCAAAAAGACAAACACAGGCCCGTCGTGCCCATAGTGCCCTTCCTGCTGCATTCGCCAATCCTAATTGGGAACCCACCGCTTCTGCAGCGCCCGTACTTCCCCCATTCACATCCCCAACCAAATGCAGTCGGCTGCATGAGAGGCATTTTTATGTCCTCCCAAGTACCCCTACCCAACGAACCCCCCAAAAAAGATGTCGTGTCTGCAGCAAGCGCGGATATAGGCGTGACGCCCGCTATTATTGTCCCTCCTGTCCTGACAATCCTGGTCTTTGCATTGGTGAATGTTTTGAACGCTACCATGCACTAGTTGAGTATTAGCGTAGGGTACAGCATTGCACAGGCTAGGCGCACTTTCACAGGGTCTCCCAAGATGCCATCGCATTTTGAGAGACCCGAACCTGGAACCGGTTACCGTTATAAAAGTTAGTTACAAAAAAAGTGTAAAAAAAAAAAAAATATATGAAATAAAAAAAAATAGTTGTTGTTTTATTGTTCTCTCTCTCTCTATTCTCTCTCTCTATTGTTCTGCTCTTTTTTACTGTATTCTATTCTGCAATGTTTTATTGTTATTGTTATTGTTATTGTTATTATGTTTTATCATGTTTGTTTTTCAGGTGTGTAATTATTTACACTTTACTGTGCTTTATTGTTAACCATTGTTAACCATTTTTTTGTCTTCAGGTACGCCATTCACGACTTTGAGTGGTTATACCAGAATGATGCCTGCAGGTTTAGGTATCATCTTGGTATCATTCTTTTCAGCCAGCGGTCGGCTTTCATATAAAAGCAATCCTAGCGGCTAATTAGCCTCTAGACTGCTTTTACAAGCCGTGGGAGGGAATGCCCCCCCCCCCCACCATCTTCCGTGTTTTTCTCTGGCTCTCCTGTCTCAACAGGGAACCTGAGAATGCAGCCGGTGATTCAGCCAGCTGACCATAGAGCTGATCAGAGACCAGAGTGGCTCCAAACATCTCTATGGCCTAAGAAACCGGAAGCTACGAGTATTTCATGACTTAGATTTCGCCGGATGTAAATAGCGCCATTGGGAAATTGGGGAAGCATTTTATCACACCGATCTTGGTGTGGTCAGATGCTTTGAGGGCAGAGGAGAGATCTAGGGTCTAATAGACCACAATTTTTTCAAAAAAGAGTACCTGTCACTACCTATTGCTATCATAGGGGATATTTACATTCCCCGAGATAACAATAAAAATGATTAAAAAAAAAAATATGAAAGGAACAGTTTAAAAGTAAGATTAAAAAAGCAAAAAAATAATAAAGAAAAAAAAAAAAAAAAAAAAAACACCCCTGTCGCCCCCTGCTCTCGCGCTAAGGCAAACGCAAGCGGCGGTCTGTCGTCAAATGTAAACAGCAATTGCACCATGCATGTGAGGTATCACCGCGAAGGCCAGATCGAGTGCAGTAATTTTTCCAGTAGACCTCCTCTGTAAATCTAAAGTGGTAACCTGTAAAGGCTTTTGAAGGCTTTTAAACATGTATTTATTTTGTTGCCACTGCACGTTTGTGCGCAATTTTAAAGCATGTCATGTTTGGTATCCATGTACTCGGCCTAAGATCATCTTTTTTATTTCATCAAACATTTGGGCAATATAGTGTGTTTTAGTGCATTAAAATTAAAAAAAGTGTGTTTTTTCCCCAAAAAATGCGTTTGAAAAATCGCTGCGCAATTACTGTGTGAAAAAAAAAAATGAAACACCCACCATTTTAATCTGTAGGGCATTTGCTTTAAAAAAATATATAATGTTTGGGGGTTCAAAGTAATTTTTTTGCAAAAAAAAAAAACTTTTTCATGTAAACAATAAGTGTCAGAAAGGGCTTTGTCTTCAAGTGGTTAGAAGAGTGGGTGATGTGTGACATAAGCTTCTAAATGTTGTGCATAAAATGCCAGGACAGTTCAAAACCCCCCCAAATGACCCCATTTTGGAAAGTAGACACCCCAAGCTATTTGCTGAGAGGCATGTCGAGTCCATGGAATATTTTATATTGCGACACAAGTTGCGGGAAAGAGACAAATTTTTTTTTTTTTTTTTTTTTTTTGCACAAAGTTGTCACTAAATGATATATTGCTCAAACATGCCATGGAAATATGTGAAATTACACCCCAAAATACATTCTGCTGCTTCTCCTGAGTACGGGGATACCACATGTGTGAGACTTTTTGGGAGCCTAGCCGCGTACGGGACCCCGAAAACCAAGCACCGCCTTCAGGCTTTCTAAGGGCGTGAATTTTTGATTTCACTCTTCACTGCCTATCACAGTTTCGGAGGCCATGGAATGCCCAGGTGGCACAAAACCCCCCCAAATGACCCCATTTTGGAAAGTAGACACCCCAAGCTATTTGCTGAGAGGTATAGTGAGTATTTTGCAGACCTCACTTTTTGTCACAAAGTTTTGAAAATTGAAAAAAGAAAAAAAAAAAATGTTTTTTCTTGTCTTTCTTCATTTTCAAAAACAAATGAGAGCTGCAAAATACTCACCATGCCTCTCAGCAAATAGCTTGGGGTGTCTACTTTCCAAAATGGGGTCATTTGGGGGGGTTTTGTGCCACCTGGGCATTCCATGGCCTCCGAAACTGTGATAGGCAGTAAAGAGTGAAATCAAAAATTTTTACCCTTAGAAATCCTGAAGGCAGTGATTGGTTTTCGGGGTCCAGTACGCGGCTAGGCTCCCAAAAAGTCCCACACATGTGGTATCCCCATACTCAGGAGAAGCAGCTAAATGTATTTTGGGGTGCAATTCCACATATGCCCATGGCCTGTGTGAGCAATATATCATTTAGTGACAACTTTATGAAAAAAAAAAAAAAAAAAAAAAAAAAGTGTCACTTTCCCGCAACTTGTGTCAAAATATAAAATATTCCATGGACTCAATATGCCTCTCAGCAAATAGCTTGGGGTGTCTACTTTCCAAAATGGGGTCATTTTGGGGGGTTTTGTGCCATCTTGGCATTCCATGGCCTCCGAAACTGTGATAGGCAGTGAAGAGTGAAAGCAAAAATTTACACCCTTAGAAATCCTGAAGGCGGTGATTGGTTTTCGGGGCCCCGTACGCGGCTAGGCTCCCAAAAAGTCCCACACATGTGGTATCCCCATACTCAGGAGAAGCAGCAGAATGTATTTTGGGGTGCAATTCCACATAGGCCCATGGCCTGTGTGAGCAATATATCATTTAGTGACGACTTTTTGTAAATATTTTTTTTTTTTTTTTTTTTTGTCATTTTTCAATCACTTGGGACAAAAAAAATAAATATTCAATGGGTTCAACATGCCTCTCAGCAATTTCCTTGGGGTGTCTACTTTCCAAAATGGGGTCATTTGGGGGGGTTTTGTACTGCCCTGCCATTTTAGCACCTCAAGAAATGACATAGGCAGTCATAAACTAAAAGCTGTGTAAATTCCAGAAAATGTACCCTAGTTTGTAGACGCTATAACTTTTGCGCAAACCAATAAATATACGCTTATTGACATTTTTTTTACCAAAGACATGTGGCCGAATACATTTTGGCCTAAATGTATGACTAAAATTTAGTTTATTGGATTTTTTTTATAACAAAAAGTAGAAAATATCATTTTTTTTCAAAATTTTCGGTCTTTTTCCGTTTATAGCGCAAAAAATAAAAACCGCAGAGGTGATCAAATACCATCAAAAGAAAGCTCTATTTGTGGGAAGAAAAGGACGCAAATTTCGTTTGGGTACAGCATTGCATGACCGCGCAATTAGCAGTTAAAGCGACGCAGTGCCAAATTGGAAAAAGACCTCTGGTCCTTAGGCAGCATAATGGTCCGGGGCTCAAGTGGTTAAAGGGGGCTTCCAGATTCCAATAAGCCCCCCGCCCGCAGACCCCCACAACCACCGGCCAGGGTTGTGGGGATGAGGCCCTTGTCCTCATCAACATGGGGACAAGGTGTTTTGGGGGGCTACCCCAAAGCACCCTCCCAATGTTGAGGGCATGTGGCCTGGTACGGTTCAGGGGGGGCGCACTCTCGTCCCCCCTCTTTTCCTGCGGCCTGCCAGGTTGCGTGCTCGGATAAGGGTCTGGTATGGATTTTTGGGGGGACCCCATGCCGTTTTTTTTTTTTGGCGCGGGGTTCCCCTTAAAATCCATACCAGACCTGAAGGGTCTGGTATGGAATTTAGGGGGAACCCCACGTCATTTTTTTTTTAAATTTTGGCCGGGGTTCCCCTTAATATCCATACCAGACCTGAAGGGCCTGGTATGGAATTTACGGGGTCTCCCACGTCATTTTTTTTTTTTTAATATTGGTTCGGGGTTGCCCTGTGGGGAATTCCCATGCCGTTTTTATCAATGAACTTCTATGTGTATTGTCGGCAATGCAATAGCCGCGGGTAGTTTTAAATGGCTTGTTTTCCTTCGAAATGTCATTTTGCTGTCAGACTTTTCTAAACACAGGAAACATGCGCCCCTTTACAGGCATACTATAGACACCCCCCAGGTATGAAATTTAAAGGGATATTACACTTTTATTGTTTGACTTTAAGCATTATTAAAATCACTGCTCCTGAAAAAACGGCCGTTTTTAAAACTTTTTTTTGCATTGATCCTTGTCCCCTGGGGCAGGACCCAGGTCCCCAAACACTTTTTATGACAATAACTTGCATATAAGCTTTTAAAATTTGCACTTTTAAATATTAATGTTCGTGTCCCATAGACTTTAACGGTGTTCGCGTGTTCGAGCGAACTTTTTTCCTGTTCGCATGTTTTGGTGCGAACCGAACAGGGGGTTGTTCGGCTCATCCCTAATTCTGAGCATGCGTGGCACTTTGTGCGTCGGATTTGTGTACACACGATCGGAAATTCCGACAACGGATTTTGTTGTCGGAAAATTTTATAGCCTGCTCTCAAACTTTGTGTGTCAGAAAATCCGATGGAAAATGTGTGATGGAGCCTACACACGGTCGGAATTTCCGACAACAAGGTCCTATCACACATTTTCCGTCGGAAAATCCGACCGTGTGTACGGGGCATTAGAAATGGGTGCACATTTGCAAGAATAGATTTGAGAGTATCAGGTTCAGTGGGTAACCTGGATATGTTTTATAAATAGTAAGGGGAACTAGAGTTAAATGATTATGTGAATTATTGTGGGCTAGAACAAGGCAGATATGTTTTATTGTCTCTGTAAATCATTTTCATTCTCATTTTCCTTGCACATAATTTATGTATTCTTTGCAAAGTAAAATTTCACCTCATTCACTAAGTTTTAGAGAAAATTCCCTTGCAAAGTGAACAGCTGATCATCTTTAGTAAATCAACTCCTCTGAGTAAGAATACTTTTACAGGGGAATTAACAAATTAACATATTTAAGAAATGTTTTGAAACACATGAACTCTTAATCAGTTAATTTTACATGGAGAATTAATAATTGCATGTTGGTGCTAATTTGTTAAAAATTGGACAAATATAACAATATCGGTTCTTTTGATAAAGCAACCAATCAGATTTTTATGCTCTGGATAAAAAAAAAACAAAGATAAAAAAATAAAAAGCGAAAGACAAATATCCAATTACTTGCATTTTCTCCAAAGTGTGAAAAGAAACCTTGGTGTATGAGTACAGTGGCAACTAAAGAGGAAATAAAAGCAGAAGGACTGTGGACATGCTACAGGTTTGGTTAGAGACTGGAGACATGCTGTAGAAGACAATAAGAGGCTAGGAACATGTGATATGAGGCTAGTAAGAATCACTGCTATTACCCCGCTACTGGGGTCCAAGGCCTGAACAACAAGTACCAAATGGCTGAATGCAGCCCTTGGGGTTAAAGGCTGGGTACCACTAGACTGAATAATTAAAGACCCCAAAATTATGTTTATTATACAAAGCATAATAATTTATTTAAACTAGAAACTTTTTTAAAACTGTGCATTTTAAAATGCTATGCTAAAAAATGAATGAACAGTGATAAAAATAAAAAAGTTTACATGCAAACAGTAAAAAACGAGAAAAAAGAGCCGAACAATTAATGAATAATTTGTAAGGTAACAACATGTATTTAAAAAAAACAAAATTTTTATCTGCAATTGCAGGTTTGCGGAAACTGACATTATGTGCAAATCAATGGCTAATCCTTTGATTTGCACATAAACGCTAACAAACGTGCATCATAACAATGTTGTCAAAATCTGTTTATAAATGAAACTTCCAGTTGTTGTTTGTAGGCTTCATTCATAGAGGAGGCACAGTCAGCTCTCCTAATGTGCGGAGCAGGATCCAGCCGTAAAACTCACAGCCACTGATTACAACATGAAAGCCACTCTTCTGGTGTAATTTGAGCAAGCAGTGGTCCATATAAAAATTTCCCTCTGATGTTTTTTATAAATTAGGCCCTCTTTGGTTCTGAAAAGTTTTAAAAGGCTACACTTGATAAAAAAAACTTGACTCAAAGTGTTTTAAACCCACAATAGGAAAATCAATCTGTATATGCAGTAAATCATGCTTTTTATACTCACCTTGGGACCTAAAGGTTTAATCCTCCACACTGTGTAAAAAATACTGTTTGATCCTGTCTTCTCTGTCTTCTTCCTGTCTTCTCTGATCTCCCCCTTTCTTTTACTGTCCCTAATCCATCTGCTGATAGTACAGAGCCTTGGAGGCACTCTGCACATACTCAGTTTGGTGTGTATTGCTAGAGAATTTATTTTTATTTTTTAGGAGGGTGCATGTGATCAGCCCAGGGCCAGGAGTCATGCAGCCTCATAGGACAGTCAGATTAGAATAAAAACTCCTCCTACAAGCTTTAACCAGTGCTTGGCAGGACACTGATAGAAGTCACAAGACTGCTATATACTGCCAATGAGAAAAGGTATTTAGCAGTTTGAATATACTAAAATAATTGCATGTTGATGTCCTGTGTACTGTGGGAGACCAGATATAGTGAAGGCAGGGTGCTGGTTTTAATAACACTTTCACAAACAAGACAAAAGAAAGGAGCCTGTACTTCCTGCCATAAAGAAAATAATTATTCATGTTATGTTTTACAGATCCCAAGGAGAACCTCTAACACTGTTAAAGAACTGAAGTGTGTTATATGCTCTTTCATATACTGTATCTATATTGATCCATAAGTAATAAAGCAGAGGTGTTGACAGTTGAGCTCTACAGTCTAAAGCAATCATAAAGGTGTAACTTATGTTGTATCTCTTGATTTCTTGCATGTTTCAAGACTATTGTAGTCTTTTTTTTCTTTAATATTCCTCCCAGTAGACTGTGAACAGAAAAAGGTACTCAAGATTCTAAGAAATATAACTGCAGACAGCCTAATTTTTAACAAGGGTCTACTTGGATATGAAGTTAATTAGGTTCAAGGCAAGATAAATCTCTAGATGGATTAAGTAGTAGCTCAAATAATTATAGGTTCTCTCTTGACATCTGGAAAATTTACCCCCTTCATCACCAGGCCATTTTTTGCGAAACGGCACTGTGTTACTTTAACCACTTCAATACCAGGCACTTAGACACCTTCCCACCCAGGCCAATTTTCAGCTTTCAGCGCTGTCGCAATTTGAATGACAATTGCGCGGTCATGCTACACTGTACCCAAACAAATTTTTTATCATTTTGTTCCCACAAATAGAGATTTCTTTTGGTGGTATTTGATCACTTCTGCGGTTTTTATTTTTTGCGCAACAAATAAAAAAATACCGAAAATTTTGAAAAAAAACAAGTTTTTCTTTGTTTCTGTTAAAACTTTTTGTAAATAAGTACGTTTTCTTCTTCAATGACGGGCACTGATATGGCTGCACTGACGGCCACTGATACGGCGGCACTGATGGGCACCGATGAGGTGGCACCAATGAGGTGGCACTGATGAGGTGGCACTGACGGGCACTGATGATGGGCACTGATAGGCGGCACTGATGGGCACTGATAGGTGGCACTGATGGGCACTGATAGGTGGCACTGGTATGCGGCACTGATGGGCACTCATAGGTGGCACGGATGGGCACTTATAGGCGGCACTGATGGGCACTCATAGGTGGCATTGATGGGCACTCGTAGGTGGCATTGATGGTTACTTATGGGTGGCACTGATAGTTGGCACAGATGGGCACGGATGGGCACTGATAGATGGGCACTGATGGGCATGGATGGGCACTGACAGGTGGCATAAATGGACACTGATGGGTGGCACTGATGACACTGCTTGTTTGCAGTGATGCCCCTAAGGGTGGCATTGCTGGCATCACTGCAACATAATGGTGCCAATCAGTGCCCATTTGTGGGCACTGATTGGCACAGATTTGGCACACTGGGCATATGTGGATGGCCATGGAGTACATACCTGGCCATCCACATGTTGCCCCTTCCCTGGTGGTCCTAGTGGCGATCCCTGGTGGTCCAGTGTGGTGATCTGCGGGGGGGCTATGCTGATAAACAATCAGCGCAGACCCCCCTGCCAGGAGAGCCGCCAATCGGCTCTCCTCTACTCGCGTCTGTCAGATGCGAGTGAGGAAGAGCCGATCAACGGCTCTTCCTATTGACGGCATGATCAGCCGTGATTGGACACGGCTGATCACGTGGTAAAGAGCCTCCGCCGGAGGCTCTTTACCAATATCGGTGTAGCGGTGTGTCAGACTGACACACCGATCCACCGATCGCCACGATGCGCGCCCCCGGGGGCGCGCTGCAGCATGTTATCCTGCTGGATGTCATATGACGTCCAGTCAGGATAACAGAACCACTTCCCGGACGTCAATCTGCCATAGGGCGGGCGGGCAGTGGTTAACTGACAATTGCGCGATCGTGTGACATTGTACCCAAATAAAATGTATGTAATTGTTTTCCCACAAATAGGGCTTTCTTTTGGTGGTATTTGATCACTACTGTGGTTTTTAATTTTTTGCGCTATAAACAAAAAAAGACCGACAATTTAAAAAAAAATTGATTTTTTTTCTTTTTTCTGCTATAAAACATATCTAATAAAAAAAATTAAAAAAATCAAATTTCTTCATAAATTTAGGCCAATATGTATTCTGCCACATGTTTTTGGTAAACAAAATTACAATAAGTGTATATTAATTGGTTTACGTGAATGTTATAGCGTCTACAAACTAGAAAAGCTACAATTTCTGGGGAAATTGTGAAAAGTGTTCTTGCCTCTACAACTGGAGTGGGCGGAGTAACTGGATGGAGTGGCTTGAGTAACTGTGAAAAGTGTTAAAAAGCTTAATATTTTAAAAAGTATAGATAGTCGTAAAAAAGTTGAAGTCCCATTATTAGCTGAAAGAGCTGAACATTTTTTTCAAAAGTTTTTTTTTTTTCAAAAATGAATTATTTTTTTCAAAAATGATTTTTTTTTTTTTTTAATGAAATTTTTTTTTCAAAAATGATTTTTTTTTTTTCAAAAATGAATTTTTTTTTTTCAAAAATGAATGTTTTTTTTCAAAAATTATTTTTTTTTTCATGGGGCGGTCATAATGTTTTGGCTGATCATGGGGTTGTCAGCTTTTGTCACCTCCCACTCTAGTTTTTAACATTTCACCATTCATTCCTATGGGACCAATTTTGCCGCAAAAACAACAATATTTCGCGAACCATTCGGCGAAACGTTCCACAAAATAATTTTTTTTTTCATGGGGCGGTCATAATGTTTTGGCTGATTATGGGGTGGTCATAATGTTTTGGCTGATCATGGGGTTGTCAGCTTTTGTCACCTCCCACTCTAGTTTTGAACATTTTGCCATTCATTCCTATGGGACCAATTTCACCGCAAAAACGACAATATTTCATGAACCATTCGGCGAAACGTTCCACAAAGTAATAGCACACCAATTAAATGGCATTGAGGCCGGATTCACACTGGTATTTTTCAGCTTTTCACAAAGTTCCACAAGGTAATAGCACACCAATTAAATGACATTGAACATTTCGCCATTCATTCCTATGGGACCAATTTCGCCGCAAAAGCGACGATATTTCGTGGACCATTCGGCGAAACGTTCCACAAAGTAATAGCACACCAATCGGGAACAATCGGCACGTTTCCGTATAATACTTGTCTCTGTAGTGTAAAAACTGTGGGAGGAGTTTACAAGCATTATCAAGTCTAGCAGATAAAGGTATGACCACATGCATTTGGGGTGTCTCAGCATCTTGTGTTTACAACCACTGTTTCCTAGCAACGCTCATGCCCTGTTTATGCTTCACAAATACTGCTCAATACACAATACACAGGACCATGATAGCTGTAGTAACTGTGCAATAATTCAAATGGCCGTATTTTAAAAACTATAAATCCTACAGCGAAGATCTTTATATTGTGAAAATCACAAGACCCAGACCTAGATTTTGATACATAGTATGTCTCTGAAATATTAAAATTGAAGGCACGGTCGCAGTTTAGAAATTGCCCTTCAAATTTGAAGGGGCTAGAGTGTAGTTTCAATGAATGTCAATGGACGGTGTGCGTTGCAAACAAATGGTCATATTGTGAAAACTATCAGGACTATGGCTTAGCCGTGGACATGTTTAGTGGCAGCAGGGATAGCTGAACGTTTTGATATAAGATTTGTGTAGGTGGGCTTGAAAATGAGGGAGTGGCGGCAGTTTAGAAATCATGTTCTGATTTTTCAGCTTTTGTCACCTCCCACTCTAGTTTCCCCATTCATTCCTATGGGACCAATTTCGCCGCAAAAACAACGATATTTCGTGAACCATTCGGCAAAACGTTCCACAAAGTAATAGCACACCATTCGGGAACAATCCGCACGTTTCGGTATATTATTTGTCTATGTAGTGTAAAAATTGTGGGAGGAGTTAGGGTGGTAAATTTGGCTATAATAATAATATATATGTGAGATAACAGTAAGTGGTCTTGCTATGCAAGAACACTTAACTATGGGATATATTTATGGGTTTTTAAAAATTTTTTATACTAGTAATGGTGGCGATCAGCGACTTATAGCAATACTGCGGCAGACAATCGGATCCTAACTGACACTTTTGTGGGAACCAATGATACTAATACAGTGATCAGTGCTAAAAATGTGCACTGTCACTGTACTAATGACACTGGCTGAGAGGGGGTTAAACATTTAGAGGGATCAAAGGGTTATCTGTGTGCCTAGCCAATGTTTTTGTGTACTGTGTTAGGTGCTTTTACTAAGGCAAGAGATGGATTTTGTTTCCTGTCTTGCATATAGTGGATAACCAATAAGGGTCTGTCATCTACAATGGTCACAGGGGTAAATTTTGCCAATGTGCATCCTGTGAGATAATTAAACATCAGACAAAAGAGGGAAGCATCGATCTCAAGCCCCAAAATACTGTACCAATAATACATTTTTGTATGTATTTTTTATTGTAGGGTTTTTTTTGTAAAATAATATGAATTATGAGTTTGTTAATAAAGACTCATGATTTTTAATACAAAAAGACTATGTTTAAGTATAAGCAATGAAATGACACCCTGAAAATCCCATGTTTTCTTTATTGTCATAAAGTATGTGACTAAGACAACTATATATACAGTAAGTGTATTATGACAATGATGATGATTACTATTATTATTATCCTCATCATTAGTATTATTATTATGTAAATGTGGTTTCTTTGTAATATCCCTGGTGATGAATATAAATTAGATCCAAATTTAATAAATCTTTATTAGTTTCTCTAGAAAGGGTAGTATATTGAAAAAAAAACCACTGATTATACCAGTTTTATAAGGGCACAATTTTGAAATAATAAGAACAAAGATAAACTCAAATAAGAAAAAAAACAGAAGAGGCGGTAAGAGGAAAGATGTAGTGTTAAGGAAAATATGTTAACTGGGAAATAAATAGTTATTAAAACTCAAAAGAAGATTGAAATAAAATGGGGCTGCTACTTATAAGTTTATCTTAACAGTGCAACAAGGAACATTGGCTTTGATAATAGCAACATTTTCATGATTACTATAGTTTTTAGGAAGATAATAGCAAAACTGTGAACTTATGATATGTTGCTAAAAAACCACAAGCCATAACCAAAGGCATGCCCAGTGGGACTTTGTTGCAGCCCAAAAAAAGCAAAAAAAATATCAATAATTTATAAAAAAAATACATTTTTTATTATACAAACAGTAATGAAACCCCAATTTAAAAGTACTAGTCTCTGTATATATACAGTATGATACATTTCTCTCACAATATGGGCATATATGGGCACATATAACATTAAAGTATAGCCAAATAACTGTTAGGCCTCAAGCTCCCAACGCATTTCAATTGTAGAAAAAATCTTCCTCAGGGGGTGGCTGCGAGAGTACCTGAATATATCAATAAAATAAATAAAATAGTAGAACATAATAGTAGAAAAGTATATAAAGTATATGTATATTGCAAGTCCATATCAATATGCCAGAGTCACAAAACAAAAAATAAAGAAAATAATAGCAGTTTGTCCTGGGAGACCCACATGTCCAAGATGGCCTGGCCCTAAAATCTCACAGGCAGGATGAGTGGTCACAAGAGGCTGGGGATTATCAACCCATTTAGTATCTATGTAAACAAGAAGTATTGACATCAAATGGTCAGATAGGGCTTGTTAGTAAACGGCACTCCAGATATGTGTATATGTCTCACCGTATTGGTGATGATCTGAGTAAAGTTTGGATGATAAAAAATCATCATAGGGGATATGGGATATAGGTAGTGAATATTGGACCTAGAACAAACATAAAATGTAAAAAATATATGTAGAAAAAAAAAATAGAAAATGTAACTTTCATCATGTAGTTATTTTCCAGAATTGAGTGCCTGTGCATCATGCATCCTTGACCAGAAGCAAATGGTGTTCTAACTGTAATAATGATTTGCTCCAATCACCCGCAATACTTTCAATACTTTGGAACACCTAATGTTTATCAGATTTATTCTTTATTTGCAATCCTTTTTGTAAATTATTTTTTTGTCTGTTCTTTCAGCTTGTCCCTCTTCCATCCCCCTTCCAGTGCGGATGTGGGGAAACACTCCGGGTTCTCCCTGGGTATGCCCCTATTATGCTTCCTCATTTCCATCTCAGGATTCACCCCTGTGATTGGTTTTGTGGCAGGAGGCAGATGTCCCCACTGGTGGTGTCCCCCCTCCCCTTTCCTCGCACCATCCAGGTGGTCCCATGCTTGATCAGTCCCCCTACCTGCAGCTGGCGATACATTACATTTTGCCGATCGTGGGTACCTTAGTGCATGCGCATGACGCCAGGGAAACTGGGATCTTCATTGGCAGGTGGCCTTTTCGGGTGAGATAGTTCAACCCACCCTCTTTAATTGGAACCCTTATGTAAATCATGCACCTTTTGGGTGCAACACCACTTGCTTCTGATCAGGGACCCATGATGCACATTATTGTGAGAACAATTTATCACACTGTATATGTACAGAGACCAGTACTTTTAACTTTGGATTTCATTACTGTTTGCATAATAAAAGTTTATATTTTTTTAATTCTTGATACATTTTTTGCTTTTTTGGGCTGCAGCCTAGAACTCATGTACCATGTACCAGTTAGTCCCATCCCCCCACAGCTAGAACACACACATAGGGAACACAGTTAACCCATTGATCGCCCCCTGGTGTTAACCCCTTCCCTGCCAGTGACATTTACATAGTAAACAGTGTTACTGATCATTGATCGCTCTGTAAGTGTTAATGGTCCCAGAAATGTGTCAAAAGTGTCCGACCTGTCCGCCGCAATACCACTAAAAATCGCAGATCACCGCCTTTACTAGTAAAAAAATAATAATAATAAAAACGCCATATAAATGCCATAAATCTTTCCCATAGTTTGTAGACGCTATAACTTTTGTGCAGACCAATCAATATATGCTTATTGTGATTTTTTTTACCAAAAATATGTAGAAGAATACATTTCGGCCTAAAATGAGGAAAAAAAATGTTTTTTTATATATATTTTGGGGAATATTTATTATAGCAAAAAGTAAAAAATATTGTGTTTTTTTTCAAAATTGTCACTCTTTTTTTGTTTATAGTGCAAAAAATGAAAACCACAGAGGAGATCAAATACCACCAAAAGAAAGCTCTATGTGTGGGAAAAAAGGATGTCCATTTTGTTTGGGTACAACGTCACACGACCGTGCAATTGTCAGTTCAGGCGAAGCAGTGCCGAATTGCAAAAAGTGCTCTGGTCAGGAAGGGGGTAAAATGCGATATTTACTATAGCAAAAAGTAAAAGATAGTGTTTTTTTTCAAAATTGACGCTCTTCTTTTGTTTATAGCGCAAAAAATAAAAAACGCAGAGGTGATCAAATACCACCAAAAGAAAGCTCTATTTGTGGTAAAAAAATGACAATCATTTTGTTTGGGTACAACACTGCACGGCCGTGCATTTGTCAGTTAAAGCGACGCAGTGCCATATCGCAAAAAATGGCCCGGTCATTGAGCAGCCAAATCTTCTGGGGCTGAAGTGGTTAAATATATGCACTACAGTCTTTGCTGTGCACCCAGGCTCATTTTTTATCCCTGATTTGTGTGCAGTGACCACCATTGGATATATATACTGTATATCAGACGGGGGACCAAACTAATCATAGCATTATATGTATCATAGTACCTAGATAAACGGGTAGGCCCCTGAAAGCTTGTCCTGAAAATGTAACTGTTTGTACAAATAGAAAAAGTATCATGGACAGTACTCAGCTGTGTTGTTGCAAGTGTACTAATATGGCTACAATCACTTTAAGCATAAAGCAGAGCAAAATAATTTTACCCTGTCCATAGAAATAATAACCACCAAAAATACTTATTTTATCTTACACACACATCAAAATCTGTTGTACCATGAATACCCTTGCTCTCACAAAAAGGTACACTGAAGACCCGGTAAGAAATTGATAAATGACCATTTCTAGCCTTAGAAACACTTTCTGAACAAAGTTATTCCCATGGACACCATCCCAATAAATTTAACTGGTTTAATAAAAATGAACATAAAACCCAACTCTCCAGTTAAAATGTTTTTTGGGATAAAGTGGAGAAAGGTTAGAACTTTTGAATCTTCAAACAATAAATTATGTGAATATTTGCTTTAATTGTCTAGTCATGTAAAAACAAATTCTTGTTTACTTATTTCTTCTATATGGTTGGACAATTGAAGTGAATGTGTAAAATTAGTTGTGTGAAGAGTCTCAACTCCTTTAATTAGTCAGCCCAATCTTCTCACAAGGTGTTTTTTAGGAAAGAAACTAGGGAACTACTCTCCAAAGGGGTAACAGACAATGAAAAACATGGCAGAGGTACTATGTACTAAGAATATGTGATTTTCTTGTAGGATGTGTCAACATTGCAGTGATTTTTCCTCACTGTTCAGATGACAAAATGACAGGAAGTGAAGACATGCTGCTATATACAGTATACCTGGGAAATGTTCCATCCCTTCCTTGTGTTATGTAATACTAAATAAAATGTTTGGCTGGGGTTGTGCATTATTTATTACACTCAGACAAACTGTTCTGCATATTTTAATAGGTTGCAATTACATGTACAGTATTAGCAACATTACAACATAACAGATTACAGACTTCTAAAAAACAAAAAACATTATTCTGCTTTCAAATTCCTCCTGAGTGTCAGTGACGATAAGAGTAAATGAGAACAATAGCTACTTTACTGCAAAAAACAAAATGAGTCATGTAAACATTAGGTAAAGTATTTGATTGACAGATAATTTGCAGCACACAAGTACGTTGACTGACACATAATACACGCTTGTATCTGTAAGACCCCTTTCACATTGAGGCGGTTTTCAGGCATTTTTTTAGTGCTAGAAATATGCCTGAAAACCATCTCCCATTCATTTCAATGTGACTTTTCACACTCGGGCGATGCGCTTGCGGGACCTTTTCTTAGTTAAATGTACAGTATATAAAATAATTGTATTGGACTTTTTATTACCATGACACATGCAGAAGGACAGGCTAGTATTTCAAGCCCATATTGGGCCACCTATAGCCAGTGGTATATCCTTAACACCAAGTAGTCCATGATATAATTGTTGTTAAGCAGTTTAGTTACAGCCTTGCTGTCCCTGTTCAGGTTTGCTTGACAACATCAGGAAAAAATATATAAATATTTAGAAAATTAAATATATAAAAAATGATGTGTAAATATTGCTTAACAAAAATACATAATGATGGCAGGTGGGAACATGTTATTGTGGGACTACCCTAGCCATGAACTTGAGGAAAGGGCCGAATATCACTAGCTGGTATAGAAGTAATAGAAGTATCAAGCTGGCATACAGGTGCTGGGTGTGCGTGGGGTTTGGTGACCCTTTTTCTTTTTTTCCCACCCTGGTAAAATTCTGGTGTGCGAACGTTGTTACTGGAAAGATGATTGGGTGGGAGTTGGTGAGTGCTTTATCAAGTTTCAAGGCTTCACTCTGGGAAAGGACAGGCAGGGTAAGATTGTATGCCTAATTTTTTTCTGTTGCCTGCCCTTTCACTCCTGTTCCTGGAGAAGGACTCACAGAACAAAAGAAGCAATTAAGCTGAAGTGAGATGAAAAGGAGTCTAAATGTTACTGTGGGGCTGCCCTGGCTGGGAATTGGAGACAAAGGGTTGCTTTCACCAGTTATTCATTATATGAAATTGAGGGATACTTTTTTCTGTATAGTCACATAAGAGGAGAAGGGAGAGGTAGGAGGAGGTCAAGGAGGGGTAGGAAGGGGGGGGATGGGGAGGAGGAAGAGAACAAGGAGCAGAAGAAAAACTGAAAGGAGGAAGAGGTGGAGGAGTGAAAGGAGGAAGAGGGGAGGAGCAGGAAGAGTAAATATTAGCATTGCACAGCTCGGAACATCCTACCGCCTTGTAGCAGCACCTCTACCTTTCCTTCTCCTTTCAGTCTTGCCTGTCATCTTTTTTTTACACTGTCCTGATTTGGGGAAGGGTGGGCACCACATGTCTGTAGGTTTCAACATAAACACGTGTCATTTTTACTAAGAGAAAAGCAGCCAGTAAGTACATGTTGTTTTCACGCAGGGGTTTATTTACTAAAACTGGAGAGTGTAAAATCTGGTGCAGTTGTGCATAGTGGCCAATCAGCTTCTAACTTCAGCTTACTCAGTTAGGCTTTGACAAAAAAAAACACCTGGAAGCTGATTGGCTTCTATGCAGAGCTGCACCAGGATGTGCAGTCTCCAGTTTTAGCAAATCAATCCCACAGTATCTTACTATATGTAAAGGTCAGCCATCTCTCAGCCTGAGCCTTAAGAGAGGTCAACAACTCTGAGCCTGTGTAATTCCTGTCCCCAGGCATATTAGCTGTAACACAGAATGGTGGCATTTAGCCTGGGACATTACATATGATTTGGGGTGCTTGGGGTACTGGGGGGTTTAAAGAAGTTGTAAGATGGGACCAGAGATGGGGAGGGTTACAGGTGACTGCGCTGTCACCACTCAACAATACACCTGGTGGACTACCACTACCAGATACCAAATCCAACGGTCCTGCATGCTTCCCAGTTGCCAGTAGACTAACACAGTGTGCTGTGAAGGATTTATCGCATCCCTGTCCATGCTTCCTGGAACATTTGTCCATGGTAATGTGTAGCAAGCCATCCTGAGGGTGATTTGGGAACTGTTTTATCTGCATGTTGGGGACGGTATGGTGCACGTAGGAGAAATCTTCAGAGGTTCGAGCCTTCGCTTGACCCTCCTCAGCATAGCTCCAAGACCATCTTCGTCATTTGACATGGCATATCCTAAGCCATTGAAATCTCTTGTGAGGCTTCATTCCCTGCCACCAGAGGTCACAGATGTTGCAGAAGATGTAGAATAAATATGTATAGGATGAGGTGGAAATGCAGAAAGTGAGGCATGAGGAGGAGCATTTTGGGCCTCTTGCTTCCAACTTGTCTTATCGAGTTGCTGCTTCCATCAAGCTTTGTGAAGCAGAGTCATGTGTTTCTTCAAGCATGTGGTACCTAAATGCCTGATACTTTTATCATGGCTGATACACTGCAAGCAATTGCTGCAGACCACAACAATGCTGTTGGCAACAGATATGTTAAAAAAGGCCCACACTGCAGAGTTCTGTCAATTACCCCTGAGGATTGCAGTGACCTGTAGTTGTGGAGCAGTGCCACCAGATAAAATAGGACAGCTGTCCTTCCAGTACTCTGTAAGCTGTTCCTGGCCTTTGACAAAATCCTCTTATACTGCGGGTTGCCGTAAGAACTTTCCTCTTCTCAAATCAGTGGCACATTTGGATGGTCTCCCATCTCATCATCTACCTCTTCCTCCTTGCTGGAACCCATGATCCAATTGCTGGAACATCAGTGCCTCTGGCTGCTCCTTGCCTGATGTCCCTTCCCTCTATAACCATGGTGCTATGTTCCTCATACTCAATATCTGAAAGGTGACATGCTTTTGCATCACCAAGATCATCTTCCTGCAGCAAGTCATTGATCTTGTGATCAAATAATTCCACCAACTCCTTATTGACAGTTTTCAGGGCTATGGTATGATTGGCAGTAGGGCAGTAGGGAGTAGGGCAGTAGGGGAGTAGCAGCAGTTGCAGACAAGTGTCTTTTCTGAACCTGGGAGAAGAAAGAAGAGGAATGTTTTGTCAGCCACTCAACTTACCTTCTTGTGGTGCTGTGGCTGTATACCATGGCTGCTCTGAACTAGAAAAGGTAGACATGCCCTGCCTCTGGATGGGGTGGCCTGATTACAGCTTTGTCCTGCAGAACCTGCTATCCCCCTATTCCCTCCACATGCAGAACATGGAGACTGCCACCATTTAACAGTAGCTATAGAATTAGGGGGAATAGATGTTTATTGTTTTGGTGCACACTAATTTACTGTATTAGTATTTGGTGATATGCTGCCAACGGAGGGCTGCTTTGCCTGTGCCAGCAAAAAGTATATGAGAGCAACACAAAATAAAAATAAAAAATGCACTAGCAAAATAAAACAAAATATACCCCCCATCAAAAAAACAAAAAAAACCCACACAGTTTGTAACCTAGCTAAACAATAAATTAATAGCGTTTGTACTGGACTGGCAGAATTTGAGTAATTTGGAGGGGTAATTAGTATGATCACTCCAGATGCTCGGTAATGTTTTTATTGCTGTCTGTGTCCCCATATATGAGTATCACCATCTATATTTGTTCTGATGATCATTGTCCTTGGGAAATAGAAATGAAAGGGAGAGAAAATCCAAAGATTTGAGTTATCACTGAAACAGTAGTAGAGGGAAATTCTTCCAATTGGGACATTTCTCCCAGTGACAGCTGTCTAAGATATGAATTGCGCTCCTTTGAAGTCCTTTGAGACAGGAAGAGAACCTCCCTATAGAGACACAGACATCAAACAAAAAATTACAGGGGTTTCCCCTACTCTAAACAAAATGAAAAAAAGGAGTTTTAGTTTAACATACTCTTTTAAAGAAGCAAACTATAGCCACCAGTGATAAACATTCTTATACTGCATCTGCTTGGTTCCTAAGGGTTCATGCATGCAACAATCTGTACATAAGAACAAGCACTCTTTTTTTTAATAAGGTTCAACACAATCAAAGCAGAAATTGTCATCGATTAGATTGAACTTTCTAATTTGAAAGCTGAATCCCAACTACTTACACAGTATTTTTACTACTGTGTTTTGTATATACCAAATAATTTCCAGCCTTTTCTGACACCCTAAAAGAGTAAATAGCTGCAGACAAGTGTGTTATTTTGTCGATTTTAAATATCTGTTACTGTGGTATGGTTGTTTTTTTGCAGGTGATGAAAGTTGTAGTTCAGATATAGTTCAGCAAAAGCTTTGAGGCTAAAGGTTCTCTCTCACTACTCTTGAAGAGATGCATGATGTGAAAAGCACACATTTCTACTCTACCTCCTGCCATACTGATCAAAACTGCTGAAAAGCTTCCCCATGGCAGCCAAAGCCTGATTTGGTAGAAATGTTAAAAAATCAGCTTAAAACAACTGATTGTAGACTGTGAATTTTATATAATTTTTTTTTTCAAGCAGCATATTAAAAAATGTAGAGAATCAACAAAAACAAACAAAAAAAATTGCTCACAAACACACACGCACTTACGGTATAGATAATAGAGAGTCTTTTACTTGTATTGCTTCAATAAAGAGGATCCATCTCTTTAGGGATTACATGAATTTAAAGTTCCTAATTTGCAGTGTGTTTGGGGAAAACTGCACAGCTTTCATGGCCTCTTTTTTGGAAGTGTAATTTTGCATTATTTGTGTACATGCGATCAGCCCCATCAAATGTTGGCTATATGTTGGTTTTATTGCAGAGATGCTCAGTTTTATTTATTTTACCTAAGGGAGATTGCTGCAACAGAATAACTTGTTCTTTTTTCACTGTGGGTGGTCTTAATTGTTTATCATGCTTATTAAACTGTTTCTGGTCCAAGGGTGATTGCTATGTCGTGTGATTTTGCCTAAGTATGCAGATGCGAAGCACCATAACATTGTCTACCCTAGCTCCTTAGATCATCTTAAACCCCTGCAATGTGTAGATTAATGTGCACAGATATAACACTCCATGTTGTGGGAATGTTAATTTACTGTTGCAACTGTAAACTAGGAGAAAGCATCTATGCGCACTTAAAGTCCTGTGACATTGCAACACACACAGAATCTCCAACCTACAGGTTGTTCTCTCTCTTTCTCCTAATTCATCTTTCTTTCTCACGTTTTTTCCCCCCTTCTCTATGTATGCCATGCGCAGAGATAGAGATAAAGTGTTAGGAAGCATTGCAGTGTACAAAAATAAGACAGTAATGCCGCGTACACACGACCGGACTTTCCATCAGAGTAGACTCTGATGGTCTTTCCGATGTAGTTCCGACGGAGTTCTGCTGAAACGGACTTGCCTACACACGATCATACCAAAGTCTGTTTGTTTAGAACTTGATGACGTACGACGGGACTAGAAAAAGGAAGTTCAATAGCCAGTAGCCAATAGCTGCCCTTGCATCGTTTTTGGTCTGTCGGACTAGCATACAGACGAGACGGGTTTTCCTGATAGGAATTGAGTCCGTCGGAAAGATTTGAAATATGTTCTATTTCTAGGTCCGTCAGAATTTTAGAAAGAAAAAGTCTGATGAAGTCCACACACAATCGGAATGTCTGACGGAATAATTCCGTCGGACCTTTTCTGCCAGAAAGTCCGGTCGTGTGTACATAGCATAACAGTTTGCCTTATATTGTTACATATAAAATAATCAAAAATGCTTCTGTTACTTTTTTTGTCAATTTGTCAAAATATTATAAAAAACACAAATGGGTATTTCTTTTTTTCTTATCCTCAAAAGAAACATAGTTTTGTGTCAGTTTTATAATTTTAAGGTTCATAAGCTTTGAAAATGATTTTGTTTTATTATCCATATAAAGTGTTTGTTTTACAAATAACTCATGACACTGTTGTCACAAAGAAAGGGTAGTTTTCTAAAGAAAGAGGGAAGCAGTAACTGGTTCCTATCAGACCGCCTCTCTCTAATTGAAAGTCCATAGGCTGCTATAGACATGTGCATGACCAAAAAAAGTGTTACGTTTTATGTAGATTCATTAATCTAGTTATTTAGTTCAGTTAAATTTGGGTTGATTGGTTCAATTCATATTCGCAATTCTTATTCGGAATTCGTATTCGGAATTCGTTTTGTCTTTTTTCAAATTTTCTTCGAATGTATGGATTTTTATTTTTTTTTTCAAAACATTCAAATCGATAAATTTTGAATTGGGTGAAACGAAAATGCGAAAATTTTATTTTATTTTTTCAATTTGAATGCTCCAAAGTGAACAAACAAACAAAACTCTTCCTCAAATGATTACCACTCTTTAAATCACCTTTGGCTTAACTGCCTTAGATGAAAGTAAGTAGAGCCTGTAAGTGCCATCCAATTTGCTACTTCAGTAAGTTTGACATCAACTAACAATGAGACCCTATTATCATTAGAGAACCTGTATCCAATTTGGCTGATGGTTGGATCAAGGGGATATCTAGATCCAAGCTACTTTGAAAATTAAAAAAAGTGTGTCTTTTTTTTCTAAACAATGCTTCCAATAAATTGTTAAACCATATTGGGGTTGATTTACTAAAACTGGAAAATGCCAAATCTGGTGCAGCTGTGCATGGTAGCCAATCAGCTTGTTCAATTAATCTTTGACAAAAAAAAAATCCTGGAAGCTGATTAGTTTCTATGCAGACCTGAACCAGATTTAGCACGTTTCAGTTTTAGTAAATCAACCCTATTGCATTTATGCATCAAAATATTTGATGGCAAAAGCAGGCAAATCACAAACAGAAGAGGATAAAGACTAAGGCTAACAAGAGGAGAAAGTGCAGAAATATGGTCACAAAGATGGTGATTAACCATGAAAAAAAGAAAATGTCAGCTCCTCCTATAAGGGTAGAGAAATTTGGCCTGCTAGAGTATTAATATGTACAACCTGTGCAGTCATCCTGGACTAGTCTCATGTTAAATTCTATTCACGAAAGGACAGAATGTCTCTCTCTCTCTTATCCCTTTGTGAAACAATAATGACATCTATGAATGCAACTGAGCACTTGGCTCCTCTTGGAAAGAAAAGGTAGCACTATCTGCTCAGACACAGATGCCTTCATTACACTCTATTGTCTGAGTGTATTGTTAGCAAAGTGCTTATCCTGAAAAGTTTCTCCTATAGTAAACAAAATGAATTATACGACAATAAGAGGAGAGATGAATGCATAGGAAAGGTGTTGAACCAAATATTTTGGTATATAATCTGCTACCAAGTGATACAGCTACAGTTAAGGACATGGTTTTTACTCATGATGTATAAATTAATTTCTTCTAAAGAGAGATAAGAAAAAGAGATCAGTCACATGTCTTTTGTAGGTATGAAGCAATCAAGCACTATTTATATGCTATGAGTTCATTAGACCATTTACTTCTAATGAATCATCAAAGAAATATCATTAATGCATAAACATAGAGTTTTGATTTGCACCTGCATATAAGGCCTTTTAACCAAACTGTCAAAGCATGTTTTTTCTAACACCTTATCCCAAGCTATGGAATTGGCTAAATCACCATTTGAGAACCTATGCGGAGAGGCCTCTAGAGATAGGGGGGCTATCTCAATCTTATACCAGTACCTTAATGACCACAATACTATGACCAAATAAACAGCTATGTTGGAATGGGAGACAGAGACGGCCCAGGATATCTTTGCAGAAGACTGGCAGGACATGGTCTCCAATATGCATAAATGCACACGCTCTATCTCTATCAAAGAGACTGTAGTCACATTACATACCCGCTGGTACTATACCCCTGACAGGCTGCACAGAATTTACCCACTAGTTCTCGACACATGCTTCAGAGGATGTCGGGACAGGGGTACTCTCCTTCACAAGTTCTGGAGCTGCACTGTCTTGAAATCCCTGTGGCAAAAAACCTCCTCGCTGGTTCTCCAAATAACAGGGGTACCTGTGACCCTGACTTACCGGACTTGCATTTTATTTGCAGATCTCCCAGAGGTCTCCCCTCCCCCAACAAACATTAGCACATACGCTTTTTAGTGCTATCCAATGGGCTATTGTCCTAAACTAGCGATGTCCCTTGGTACCATGGTCTCAGGTGCTCCTCTGCATGGAGTCTATTAGATTGATATAAAGGGTGCATCACACTCTCATGGACTCCATGCACATCTTTGACCGTAAATAGGAAAATTGGTCAACTTGCCAAACATAAACCATGTTTGGGGAATTCCCTATCCCCATTTCTAATAACTTGATAGATTTGTGGTCTTTCATGATAATGCATCCATTACCGTTTGTAATATTGTTTGGATATCCTTGACATATCATACCTCACAAGTACTCACATATCTTACCTCACAGATGCAAGTTTATGTATTCAAATTATATTCCCTTACAATTCTTTTTTTCCAGTTCTTTTTTTTCTTTTTTTTATGTTATTGTTTTTTCTTTTATTTTGTTACAGTCATTATAAGAGATGCATACTGTACTATTTCATCTGGTTTCTCAAATGTATTTACCGATCTTTCTGTGCCTATTCATTTTGTACTCGCCTGAAATACTTTAATAAAACATTTGTAAATAAAATAAAAAAATTACTCAGAACCCCCAAACTTTATATATGTTTTTTTAGCAGAGACCCTAGGGAATAAACTGGCGGTTGTTGCAACTATTTATGTCACACGGTATTTGCGCAGCGTTTTTTTTGGGGGGGGGGAACAGTTTAATGAATTTAAAAAAAAAAACAAAACAGTAAAGTTAGCCCAATTTTTTTGTATAATGTGAAATATGATGTTACGCTGAGTAAATAGATGCCTAACATGTCGCGCATTAAAATTGCGCACACTTGTGGAATGCTGCCAAACTTCGGTATTTAAAAATCTCCATAGGCAACGCTTTAACATTTTTTACAGGTTACATGTTTAGAGTTGCAGAGGAGGTCTTGGGCTAGAATTGTTGCTTTTTCTCTAACGCACACGGTGATATCTCACTTGTGTGATTTGAACGTTGTTTACATATGTGGGCACGACTTACGTATGTGTTCTCTTCTGTGCGCAAGCACGTGGGGACGGGGCGCTTTAAAAAAAAATTTTTATTCTTTATTTTACTTTTATTTTTACACTTTCTCTTTGAAAATTTTTTTTTATATCACTTTTATTCCTATTACAAGGAATGTAAACATCCCTTGTAATAGGAATAGTGCATGACAGGTCCTCTTTATGGCGAGATGTGGGGTCAATATGACCGTCCTCGGCTTTGTTTACGTCCGCTGGCCGGGACGTAAACTTTCAGCGGCGATCATTTCGTTCTCCGGTTCGCCGGTTCGTACGGGCGAGCCCTGAGAAGCAACGGAGGGCAGCAGGAGGGGGGACGTCCCCTCCCACCTCCTGTAAGATCGATCAAGAGGCTGAACTGCCGCTGTGATTGTTCTTATGGTGCACAGAATCGCCGGCTAAAAAAGATGTTATCTGGATGATGCCTGTAGCTGCAGGCATCATCCAGATATCCCCACTCAAAGTCCATGATGTCATATGACGTACCTTGGGCAGGAAGTGGATTTAAAAAAACCCTGAAGCATTTCTGATCATGGTCATCTTGAGTAAGGGCTGATGATTCATGTAGCATGTACTTCCTAAATCCATCTACCCATAGCACAGGCATGCATGCAGGAGAGTATGCTTAGCTGAGAAATGTAAAAGAAAAAGTTTAACACAAGCAAATATGATATTTGCAAAATAGTCCCTATTAGTCAATGTTCATTTAGAGAGTGAAGTGCACCTTTAGTAGGGGACCCCCACAAAAAAAAACCATGAGCATGAAACTCTAAAGATCTGGTATAGATTTTGAGGGGTCCCCCCCAACATAAAAAAAAATCCACCAGACACCCAGATCCATTTTCTTTTATTGCAGCCTGACAGGCCAGAAAGGGGACAGGGGGTGAGCATGTGGCTCCCTCCTGAACAATCCCCCCTGACAATGTAACCCCCATGCTGAGGGCATGTGGCCTAGTATGGTTCAAGAGAGAGGGGGAAAACACTTGCTCCACCCTTTCCTGGCCAGCCAGGCTGCATGCTTATGCAACGGTTTGGTGTAGTTTTTTTTTTAGGGGACCACCAGATAAATGGGCAAGTGTTTGGGCATTTATCTCAACACCTGAACAGCCAATGACCAGTCAGGACTTGTGCTCAGACTGAAACTTAAACTCATGTCTACTTCTCACAGATGAATAGTCTGTATGAAGAAAGAAACATTTTAGATAACTAAGGAAAAAGGGAGATATAGTTACCAAGACTGTAATGTTAATGCCATGATCTTATGAAGGGGCCTCATTTTTGGTGGGCTAATGGCAAATTACAATTTTACCCCTTTGATAAAACAACACTGACTGTCAATCATCAGAGTATTACAAAACCAAAGCACACGACTCGAGCAATGGCCCAAAATGCTAGAATAAATTCTAACAGATAATAATATCATTAAAGCTCAGATTCCTCCAAATACTCAGCATATTACAAATCTCAAACCAAAACAGTTTAATTCTCCAGCAGAATAGTCAAATGCCTATTACATTAGGTAACCTATTAACCTATATCTGGCAGATTGCCCAGTTACTCTTTAGCCAGACTTAAAATAGCATTTAACATTTAATGCAGGTCACTGACCTGATAAGGTTCAATCCAGCTTTGTGTATATTTTAGTACTGAGAGCTTGATTTGTAAAGAAATACCTTTCAGCAAAAGGCTATAAACATATTTTACATTTAACAATAATAATCATCTATTTACCCCATCAAAATCCACATATACTCTAGTACATTTTGAATATCAAACCTCTAGATATATTCAAGGAGCACAATCTACCAGTTCAATACTTCATATTTCCATTTAAGCATTTTTGCTGTGCACAAGTCCATCCTGATATGGACATTCACTGTATTGTTCATTTAAGCACAAGAAACTCCATTTTGTTCGAACTGTTGAAATGTGTTCTGTAACCTTCACCTAACGCACAGACACATCTTCTGCTAGAAGCTCTCTCTGTCTCTACTCCCCCCTCCCCTCTCAAGGTTTTACTTTTGCAATTGTTCTATTTTCTAGCTTTTGATAATATATTTCTATTTGTTAGTTTTTAAAAACATATTTCTATTTGTTAGTGTTTAATAACATCTCACACAACCCCTTTCTTATCTATGTATAAAATAACATGTAATAATACATCTTGTAGACAAAACACTCATTAAGAGACCCTCCCCGTGTCTTCTCTTCTCTGTGGGTTTTATCTGACCCTACCATGCACCTATGAGCCAGGTCGCCCACAAGGAGTCAACGCAGGGAACTTCAGAGGATTCTCCCTATCCACACACAGTCCAACCCGTGAAGGGGGACACAAACAAAATTCCTAAAACAATAAAGAAACAAGCTGAAGATGTGTATGCCAGCGGCGTAAAACTGACCCATGCTGTCAAATAATGAAGGGTACTATTTGCATAAGGAACAATGACCATGAAATCTTTTCCCTCAAAGGAGCAACATCAGAACCCAACAACCCCTAGACCTAAGTCACTCAGATCTATGTGGTCCTGTGAGAGCTCTGACTCAGGAAATACAATTTTCATATTCATTGATGATCAATCAAGGTATACTGGTCCCTTACCTGTTACACAGCAAAGTTGAAGTTTCATATAAACTCAAACAATTTCCCGCCCAAGTAAACAACATATCTGGCAAAGTGCCCACAAAGAATGCACAAAAAACGCAACAGAGTACACAAGTGGTAAAACAAAAGTTATTCCGAGGAATCATTGAATTATGTTCCCGATGAAGATGAAATAGTATCGTCATGAAATGAACTACGCTTTATTTAAAAGTGGCAGAAGAATGCTTTTTGATGCAGATGTGCCAGCAACATATTCGTGAGAGACAATTATGACAGCCTGCTGTGTCCAAAATCACTTACCTGGAAAGCAACAGAGAAAACTCCATATAATCTACGGAACAGAACGAAGCCTGACCTAAAACACTTCAAAATATTTGGAAGCAATGCAAATGCACATGTTCCTAGAAAAAAGCATACACAATGGGGGCCTTGTGCTAAAGCGGGTATATTTGTTTGCTACAGTGAGCCTGAAAAAGGTTACATAACACTGCATCCAAACACCAATAAGGCAACGATCAGCAGAAATGTAATTATTAATAAAATGCCTATGTGTCAAAACATTATGAAGTCACACAGTCAGCATTGTCTGAATGACAACTTGAATAAAAAGAAAAGGAACAGGAAATCACTGAAATTGAAACTGTTGTCAGTGATTTATTCCTTGAAATGAAAGCAGCTGTACCACTTGCAAGTCAGAAAATCTGCAAGATCCAATAAGGGCATCACAGTTGGATGCCTGTCATAGGGTTTCTACAGTGCCACAGCCTAAGCAAATGTCATGGGAAGAAATGCAAATGCCACCTGTTCATGAGAAACAAATTAAATTAAAGTTAAAGTTATACTTACCTGCTCTGTGCAAAAAAAATGGAATACAGCAGTTCTTTTTGGCGGTCCGCTTCTTTGTCTTTTTAGTGTCCCCTCAGCAAGCCAAACACTAAGGGGGTACCAATACATATGCACTCCTGAGCCAGGCTGTGTGCTTACATAGGCACACATGGCGCTGGCAATCCTAGGCCCCGCACTCTCCTCCGCCTCACAGGAGTTTGACTGGCAACAGCACGAGCCTAATGGGGCGTACACACTGTCGGACTTTTCAGCTACAAAAGTCCGACAGCCTGTCCGACAGACTTTCGACGGACTTTTGGCGGACTTGCGGCGGACTTGCGGCAGACTTTCTTACGAACGGACTTGCCTACATATGATCACACAAAAGTCCGACGGATTCGTACGTGATGACGTACACCGGACTAAAATAAGGAAGTTGATAGCCAGTAGCCAATAGCTGCCCTAGTGTGGGTTTTTGTCCGTCGGACTAGCACACAGACGAGCGGATTTCTGGGTCCGTCGTAGTTACGACGTAAAGATTTGAAGTATGTTTCAAATCTAAAGTCCGTCGGATTTGAGGCTGAAAAAGTCCGCTGAAAGTCCGGGGAAGCCCACACACGATCGGATTGTCAGCCAGCTTTAGTCCGTCGGCGTCCGTCGGACTTTTGTAGACGAAAAGTCCGACTGTGTGTACGTGGCATTAGGCTGCCCTCAATGTCTCCTGTGGGACCAGGAAGAAAGGAGAGTGGGGCTGCAGCCGGGACAGCGTTGAAGCAATGACAGGAGTCAGGTAAGTATTTAGGGACAGGCAAAAACAGGTAGTGGGGCATTTTTTTTACATGAATGCAGGGAATTTATTAAGGTAAAAAGCAGAATCAGTTTAAAACCACTTTAAAGCAGACCTTCAGTCATTTTTTCAACTTCCCATCTATTAAATCTTCTGCCCTTGTTGTTTTAACTTTGGATAGTAAAACATTTTTTTTTCTGCCAGTAAATACCTTATACAGCCCACTTCCTGTTTTCTGTCTGGTCATTACCCTAGGCTTATGCCATCATGCCCAGCTCTTTCTCTCACTCTTGTGAGAGTTTGCCAAGAAGGAAGGGGGATGAGTCATAAGAGGGCCAATGAGGACTGCAGAGCTGGAGATGTGCCTCTGTGTGTCTGTGTAAATCCAGGAAGTGAACAGACAGCAGCTTCAGCTGCCCACAGTTAAAATGGATGCAGCCAGTCTCAGTGGAGGGAGAATTCTGCAACATATTTGGCAAATACAGAATCACAGTATTTATAAAATAACATGCAAGTGGTTGGAGGAAAGCTTCAGAATGGCAAAGATGGGTTTGTTTACAAATTATGTGAGCAGACTGCAGTTCCTCTTTAAGCTCCAGGTGAAGAGATAGCATATTTCAACCAGCTCTCAAGCTAGAATGAAAAAGTATTTGCATATCAGCAGCTTACCTAAAGCATACCATAGATTATGCAATTTTCTTTCCTTCCACCACATTGTTGGATCCCCCCATCAACACAGTCGGTGTTGATTTTGGGAATCCCTCCAGCAGCGTTTTTGTGTTCTGCTGGCAGGGGAGCCTTCACTCTCAGCAGAACAAATCTGTCACTGCTGGTAGGTAAAGTGATCACATACACAAATTCTGACAGGCTGGCTGTTCTGAAGTTGATTGACAGATCAACTTTAGTACAACCAGCCTGCTCATAGATGGAGCGAATCTCATATTTTGAACAAGCAATGTAAGGACCTCATTCATCCCTGTGTCTGTAAACACTATGAGGAAATTAAATGCCAACGTTTATAACACAGGCAGTGGGTTTTTACTTTTAACAGATCTGGGATGCCTGCTAGCCCTCTAATGTAAACGCACAGCCAATATTTCTAAAGGTGGCCAAATGTGGATCAAAATGTGGCTGGTTCAGTAGAGTCCAGCCACATTTTGATCCATGTATGGGCAAGCTGGTTGTGCAGAAGTCAATCTACTGATCGACTTCTGTACAACCAGCCTATTGGGTTTTTCCTGAATGATCAGTACCACCAGCCATAGCCAGCAACAGCACTGATCAGTGTATTCTGATGGTGGGGAAGACTCGGTAGTAGTGATTCCCCTATCGACATAGAGTCGTGGATGGGGGAAACAGATCTTTTTTTTTTTCATTCAACCTGCTGGTCAATTTTTTTTTTTTTTACACAAATTAGATTTTTTTTTTTTTTTTTACTTTATTGCTATCACAAGTGAGCTAAAAGCTCCATATGTGATAGCATGGGCAGGCAAAAAGTACTCTTTATGGAGACATTGGGGGTCTATCAAACCCCCATTGTCTCCCTGCCCTCCAGTGCAACTATTTCAGCACAGATAATACTGTAATACTTGCATCCTCTGCTTGAAGTCATTAGTCACAGGAGGAAGCAGGGAATGGATGTTCTCCAAGATCTTCCTGCTTACTTTGGGGAAATTGTTTTCCGCACTGCAGGCATGGGAGTGCCCCTTTAATAGCCTCATAAAAGTGATTGGGCAGCACTAAAGACACTTGATCACTTTTATTGGAAAACCTTTTGCTGGCTCTTAAAGCTGGTATCAAGCTTACAGCCATTTATAAACTTATCTTGATAGATAAGTGGTTATACAATTGCAGACTGGTTTCGTAGGTTAAATAAAGTTGCAGAAATGGAAAGACTTCTAAGTACTGCACATGAAACCCCCTCTAAATATACCAAAACTTGGGCATGTTGGCACCATTTCACCAAATTGGCTCAATTTACCCAACTAACCATGTGCCCACCTTGACGACTGAGCCTAACTCGCTTTAAAAGAAAACTAAACCTACAGTATGACGGAACCGGGGGAGAGGTACCAGGATGAGATTGGTCGCCCATCCTATCTACCATCCCCCTGTCCTTTCTCTTACCCCCTCTCTCTTCTTCAATATCACCACTCCATCCTCTTTCTCTATCCCTACCCACCCTATCCGTTTTTGATATTAAACACCCATCTTGATTAACACCTATTCTCATGACATCTCCCAAAAGACTAGTGAAGTTGGTTGAGGAATAGTAATTTGAATATAATCTCTGACTTGTATTTGTCTATATTAACCTTTGTCAGAATATTTGGTTTATATCACATATATCTTACATAGTTACATAGTAGGTGAGGTTGAAAAAAGACACAAGTCCATCAAGTCCAACCTATGTGTGTGATTATGTGTCAGTATTACATTACATATCCCTGTATATTGCGGTCATTCAGGTGATTATCTAATAGTTTCTTGAAGCTATCAATGCTCCCCGCTGAGACCACCGCCTGTGGAAGGGAATTTCACATCCTTGCCGCTCTTACAGTAAAGAACCCTCTACGTAGTTTAAGGTTAAACCTCTTTTCTTCTAATTGTAATGAGTGGCCACGAGTCTTATTAAACTCTCTTCTGCGAAAAAGTTTTATCCCTATTGTGGGGTCACCAGTACAGTATTTGTACATTGAAATCATATCCCCTCTCAAGCGTCTCTTCTCCAGAGAGAATAAGTTCAGTGCTCGCAACCTTTCCTCATAACTAAGATCCTCCAGACCCTTTATTAGCTTTGTTGCCCTTCTTTGTACTCGCTCCATTTCCAGTACGTCCCTCCTGAGGACTGGTGCCCAGAACTGGACAGCATACTCCAGGTGCGGGCGGACCAGAGTCTTGTAGAGCGGGAGAATTATCGCTTTATCTCTGCTGTTGATCCCCTTTTAATGCATGCCAATATTCTGTTTGCTTTATTAGCAGCAGCTTGGCATTGCATGCCATTGCTGAGCCTTTCATCCACTAGGACCCCCAAGTCCTTTTCCATCCTAGATTCCCCCAGAGGTTCTCCCCCCAGTCTATAGATTGCATTCAGATTTTTGACACCCAAATGCATTATTTTACATTTTTCTACATTGAACCTCATTTGCCATGTAGTCGCCCACCCCATTAATTTGTTCAGGTCTTTTTGCAAGATTTCCACATCCTGCGGAGAAGTTATTGCCCTGCTTAGCTTAGTATCGTCTGCAAATACAGAGATGGAACTGTTTATCCCAACCTCCAGGTCGTTTATGAACAAATTAAATAGGATTGGTCCCAGCACAGAACCCTGGGGGACCCCACTACCCACCCCTGACCATTCTGAGTACTCCCCATTTATCACCACCCTCTGAACACGCCCTTGTAGCCAGTTTTCAATCCATGTACTCACCCTATGGTCCATGCCAACGCACCTTATTTTGTACAGTAAACGTTTATGGGGAACTGTGTCAAATGCTTTTGCAAAATCCAGATACACCACGTCTACGGGCCTTCCTTTATCTAGATGGCAACTCACCTCCTCATAGAAGGTTAATAGATTGGTTTGGCAAGAACGATTCTTCATGAATCCATGCTGATTACTGCTAATGATATCATTCTTATTACTAAAATCTTGTATATAGTCCCTTATCATCCCCTCCAAGAGTTTACATACTATTGATGTTAGGCTAACTGGTCTGTAATTCCCAGGGATGTTTTTTGGGCCCTTTTTAAATATTGGTGCTACATTGGCTTTTCTCCAATCAGCTGGTACCATTCCAGTCAATAGACTGTCTGTAAAAATTAGGAACAACGGTCTGGCAATCACCTGACTGAGTTCCCTAAGTACCCTCGGATGCAAGCCATCTGGTCCCGGTGATTTATTAATGTTAAGTTTCTCAAGTCTAATTTTAATTCCGTCCTCTGTTAACCATGTAGGTGCTTCCTGTGTGGTGTCATGAGGATAAACACTGCAGTTTTGGTTACTGAAGCCCCCCGATTCACTCGTGAAGACTGAGGAGAAGAATAAATTCAATACCTCTGCCATCTCCCCATCCTTTGTAACCAGATGTCCTTCCTCATTCTTTATGGGACCAATATGGTCTGTCCTCCCTTTTTTACTGTTTACATACTTAAAGAATTTCTTGGGATTTTTTTTGCTCTCCTCCGCTATGTGTCTTTCATGTTCTATCTTAGCCATCCTAATTGCACCCTTACATTTCTTATTGCATTCTTTATAAATTCTGAATGCTGAGGATGATCCCTCAACCTTGTATTTTTTGAAGGCCTTCTCCTTTGCTTTTATATGCATTTTTACATTGGAGTTAAGCCATCCAGGATGTTTGTTCGCTCTTTTAAATTTATTACCCAATGGGATACATTGGCTAATGCCCTTATTTAATATGCTCTTAAAGCAAACCCATCTCTCCTCTGTATTCTTTGTTCCTAATATTTTATCCCAATTTATGCCTTTTAGCAAGGTTTGTAGTTTAGGGAAGTTGGCTCTTTTGAAATTCAGTGTCTTTGTGTTCCCTTCATGTCTCATATTTGTGTGATTTACACTGAAACTAATTGACCTGTGATCGCTGTTGCCTAAATTGCCCCGTATTTCCACATCTGTTATCAGGTCTGTATTGTTGGTAATCAGTAGATCTAGTAATGTTTTATTTCTAGTTGGTGCGTCTACCATCTGACCCATAAAATTGTCCTGCAAGACATTAAGGAACTGGCGAGCCTTAAATGAATGCGCGGTTCCCTCCGCCCAGTCTATGTCTGGATAATTAAAATCCCCCATTATGATAACACTTCCCATCCTTGCTGCTAATCCAATTTGTGATAGGAGATCCGTCTCCACTTCCTCCCTCAGGTTAGGGGGCCTATAGCATACTCCCAGTATTATTTTCCCCTTAGCTTCATCCCTTTGGAGCTCTACCCATAAAGATTCCACCTCCTCCCTAGCCCCCTCAGTGATGTCATCTCTCACATTCACTTGTACATTATTCTTGATATATAGGCATACCCCTCCCCCTTTTTTACCCTCTCTATCCTTGCGGTATAGGGTATACCCTTGAATGTTTGCCAGCCAATCATGAGAGCTGTTGAACCAGGTCTCTGAAATTCCTACAAAATCCAAATCCTATATCTGTGCCTTATGCAATTATAATACTCTTTTTGATGTGAGACATGTAATGCCTGAACTCCAACTTATACCTGTTTTGTATTGTATAACTTTTTAAAATGTTCTAATAAAGTTCTTGTTAAAAGTGGTTAAACAACTTTTTTATATGCATCCTTAGTAAATGACAGGAAAATAACTAAAGGTAGAACAGTACACCAGTGGCTTACAAAGACATATACAGTATATGCTTAAAAGGATGAGCTTTGGGTTGTCTGCGGTTTGAAAAAAGGATAAAAACAGTGACTGCTGTATTGAAGCCAAGCTAAAGGTGGGATTGGCTGTCCGCTTTTACAACTTCTTAGTGGGATAGCTCAGGCAGGTTCGACTTGTGTCCGAACATGCCTGACCTCATCCCTGCTCATCACTATTGTTCAGGTGGCTCAGCTTATACCATAGGTAAGTGTTCCAGCTGAGAACCTGTCAGTCACTTTTCTGACCCCAACAATGGGGGCTTAAATACTTTGAAATGAGCAAAAGGGTTAAGTTATACCACAGTGGTGTGAAGCCTGTTCCAGAGATGTCATTTCTCAACTGCAATAGTATAGTAAGGTGTTGCAGTGGAAAAGAACCTTCAGACTATGTGAGTAATGAGTTTTTGTAGTCCAAATTGTTTTTATAAAAGTACTCTTCCTTTCTTCCGTAAATGAACCCCCACCAAACAGTCTAATTATTTGTAGACTATTCCATGGTCACTATACTAGTTCAAAGAATCAGTGGTCTGTGTTGGGGGTTGAGAAGAAGTCATCCAAGGACCATCAGCACTGTAAGTTATTTGTTCTGGCTGCAATAAGTTAAGGAATGACACCCACAATATAAAATTTACTGATAAAGCAAGGCACTCGTTAACAACAAAAAATGATGGGAATTCTCTCGAACAGGGGCAAAGACAAAAACAAGAGATGGAAAGGGTAAGAAATTCTGACAATGCTTCCTTGCTGTCTGTGCAATTTAGTTCACAGTGACCACCACTCTTACCATTTTTTGTCCTGATGTCACAAGTTCTGAACGATTTGAAAAACTTACCCAATGGGGTAAAACTTACCCAATGGGACAAAAATAAATCCCTTATAGTATTTTAACTGTGGCCCCACCCTATCCAAGACTAAAAAATAATTTTGGATGGAGTTAGACTTCAACTATTAATGATAAATGTTATAATGCAGGCTTTACGTGGAAACCTATAGCAAAACATTTAAAATGTTAATACTGAGGTATTAGCCCTGAGCAGGGTTGGCAATGATTGCTTTTTATTTCTGTCAGTCAGTAAAAAAAAAAAGCAAAAATACCCCTGAATGTTTGTTTTAATTATCCATTAGTAGAAAGGGCCTAAATTCTTAGGTTCAGCCTTTGCTGGCAGGCAAATGTGCAGATGAATGCTGGATGAATTTTCTCAACTGTCATACGCAGTGCAGAGCAGGTCTGCCTCCCATTGGTTCCTGCCATGCAAAAGTAGAGAGTAAATGCTGCCGTTCTACTGTTCTGTGTGCTCCTTCATGGCTGAAAGATTTATCAGGTCAGGGGTTACCTACTCATAAAGAGCAATCCAACCATTGTTTTAGCCTGCAAAGTCTTTCTCAAAATTAGGCTGGCCATACACTGTCAGATTTTCACACGAACATTCACACAAAGACCAATGTCAGTAAAAATTAGCTCTGTCTGTAAATGTTTCCAAGTTTCCAAGTTTCTCCACCTAAAATGTATGTTTCCCTCAGATTTTCTATATTTATCATGGAAGTTTTCCTAATAGTGTTTACCAAGCAGTGTACTATGCCCTTCCTATTCTGTCCTTTTCCATCTCTGCACACAATTAATAGGGATGGCATTGTGTTTTCAATTTTCTATGGCTTTCTGTGGTGTGATGACTATGAATGAGGGAAGTTCAGCTACAGAGAGAGAGGGCCACAGGTGAGAAAAAGTCTCCTGCAATGTAATCAGATAACTGCAATGATATTGGATTGTGGTCAGAATTTCAATCAAGGTTCCAGCGTTTCCTAGAGTTTTACAAGTGCAAAGGTGACAATAATTCCTGCAATGGAAGACAGAAGCTGAGATATTTAACACTTTGATAAATCTTTTCCCCATCCTCCTGTATACATTATAATGTGCTGATAGTGCCAAAAGGCAAGGTACAAAGTGCTGTTAGTAAAGAAAGACTGACAGAAAGGGTCTACAATCTCAAACATCCTCATGTTAGGAATATTTTGCATTTTTAATGGAAAATAGAGATAATTCCACTGAGCTTCCCCTTTTCAGTGTGGACGTTGTGTGAATTCACATCTTCTAAGACTTTCAGTGATAAAAGAAGGAAATCACCACCTTAGTAGCATCTGAAATATCATTGTATAATACGTTAAACTCCGATCATAGCACAAAGGCTGCATCCTTAAAGGGGATGTTTAGTGCACTGGGTTTGTACAAATTTTCTTTATTAGGTTAATCTTTTTTTTTTTTACTCAAAATAAACTTTTTTAAGCAGGCAAATATGAGATGTTGCATGTTAATATTTTGCAATGTCCCTTTACTACATGGTTGTGCTTTACTGCTCCTTCTGTTCCTTCTCACAACGAAAGGCTATTAGATGGCTGATTCATTTGGGTTTGTTTTACTAAATGAATGTTTGAAAAGCTTTGTTCATAAGATGAAGCTGTTTTCATTCTGAATATCCAATTATGTGTAATTGAAAAAATCAGTTTGCACATAAAAGTGTCATTAAAGTGTTACTAAACCCACAACAGTAAAATCAGTCTGTATATGCAGCATAGCATGCTTGTTATACTCATGGTGAAACTTAAGGGGTTAATCCTCTGCATTGTGTAAAAAGGCTGTTTTATGCTGTATGCACAGATCATCCCCCCTCCTGCACTGTCTATCTGGGGAAGGCCAGCTAACACAGGCAGGATAGCCGACCTGCACATGCTCAGTTGTGTCTTTTATTCTTGAGAGAACATTTACTTGTTCTCAGAGCTAGCCAGGTCACATGATATTGACATCACACATGTGGGCGTGTATACAAGCTGTAGTGGAAATCCCCTCCTACCTGAACTCTCAGCACTGGAGAAACTGCAGTTTATCATGTAATCGTGGTATACAGATCATCCAAAAAAGGTATATAGTGGCAGTATTTTAATGTAAAAAAAAAGATTTATAAGCTGTGAGCACTGGGGGGGGGGGGTCAACTCTTTTCATATTTTCATATTACTGGGTTTAGTCACACTGTAAATGAAATATAGTTTTATATTTATTAAAACCCAATCCCAGCTTAGGCAATTAACCAAAAAAGAGACTTCCAGCAGAAACTAAAAAAGCAGTTATGTTATGCTATACTCACCTAATCTCTGGTAGATTCACTGATCCAGCAAAACAGCACTGCTCCTCCTCAGGGTTGATTGACATACACCATCCTTTGACTTAATTCCTGTGAGCCCAGGGCATTAATGCTCAGCTCAATCCAGGAGGAATGCAGCAGAGATCGTCTTTACATGGCACCACCCTCTACAACAGTTATGATATGCCAGAGGAAGAAGATGGCAAAGAGGACATGTAATGTCATTGTCCAAAGACTCCTGTAAAATGGTAAATATACATTTTTTTTAAAGGCACCGGGAGGTGCTCCAAGGGGGGTTGGAAATAGGACTCTGAGCCTGAATTTGGATTTTAAGCTTAATAAACATGCACTTTGTAAAGGAAACATTCCAATAAAATACAATAGTAAACAATACCTTGTTTTTTCCAGGACAACGTGGGCCTTCATTTGATGGTAATGCTAATGGATATTTACAGATTTTGTTTCCTTATCAAAAGTAAACTTAGCCAAAATAGTAAAAAAAAACAAAAAAAAACCCCACGTAGCTGTTTTTGTTACCGTTAACATAACCCACCACCAAAAAACAACCCAAAATAACCCCAAAAAAATTCTCCTAACTCCCGATGTGTATGGGGATATCACATATATGTGCAGTATGTATTGTTTGTACCTGTAGTAGTGCTCAGAAACAATAATGCATATTTTGCATATCAAAACTTTATTTTTGGGTATCATACACACTACACACTAACACTGGAATGAATATTGGCACTAACAATAATACATATCTAATGGTTAAATGTGTTAATTTCCATGTTATGTTTAAATTTTTCCTAGTCTACTTCTATTAATCTGATTGATCTTGAAAATTGTAATCATACTTTTTGAAGATCCCCACACATTTACTTCCTTGAATGCGACATGTATTCACTATGCCCTGTAAATAGGCACTGCTGTGTCACACATATCACAGAGCCTGCTTTCTGAGCTACAGAGGTGCTGAGAGGAGGGGTTTCAGGAGGTAGCGTCAGTAGAGGAATCACAGCTTGCAGGCAGCAAGGTACCATGGGATACATAGTTCTTAGAAATTAAAAGTAAACAACAAATGGCTAATTGCAAAGCATGCCGGGAATCCTGGAAGTTGTAGAAAAAGGTGGTCAGCAGACAGGTAGCATTCACAACATGAAAGGAAACTTTTCAAGTAAGCTTATATTAGATTGCCAAATAAAACCATTGTTTTTTTTATTGGCAATGCTGATGTTATTAAATGAAAGTGTCTGCTGTGACCATAGAACACCTTTAACCCTTCACAAGCCATGATGTACAATGTAACATGAGTGATCACCTTCACTGCATCTTGATAAATGAAATTATGTAGCATTCAATGGATTGTGCTCAAGAATATATGGTTATGAACCAATGACACGGTTATCAGGCATATTTCTGAGACACAGCATACATCTAGATGTGCTGTCATGTATCTGCAGCAATATTGCAATGGGTTCAGTGCACTTGACATGTTCTGATTTGAGGAACTGGGGGTCCTGGACACTTTGTTGGGACAGGAAGAGTGTCATTTAAGTGACCGGGCAGAATATGATTGTGACTGATGAGTGATGATATGAAGAAGTTAGTACCAGGCAGTGAAGGGCAGGCAAGTGTCCCCAGTGTCATCTAGAGGGGATGTTAGGCATCAGATAGCACGTGGGGAGGGATGGAGCCAGGTCAGTTTTCCCCTTAGTGACAGGGTTAGTCAGCAAGCCCATGATCACTTGGGTATGTAAAATACTTGTGAACAATATTGTAAGAGGATTGTTTTGCATTGTCTGCATTACCTGCTGTTATAAAGCGCGCCTCTCAGCAGCAAAAGAAGAGGAGCTTGTAAGCAGGTGCTTACAGAGGTATTGCTGTGTTGGTTGTGCTTAATTTTTTTTTAATTAAATGTGTTTTCTGCTGTGTAAACTGCAATGTTTAGTTAATATTGCCCAGCAGAAGGGGTGCTGTGTGTTAGGCAAGAGTTAACTCTGCTAGCCAGGTTTTCCCGGGCTTTTCTGAAGAGTACTGTCTGTCTGCTGGACAAAGCATATAAAAAGGGAAACTGTATCTAGGTCAGTGGCTTGCTGGTTGCTCTTACATGGGAAGAGAAGGAGAGTGGCCTGGGGATGCAGTCACCACTTTTCTGTTTTACCCCTCCAACCAGGGTTCCAAGGTATATGGACTTTGCTGCTAAGATGGATTAATGGACTTGCTCACCTGCTTACCTCATTGGGCACAGGGGAGCACCAGGGACACACTAAAAGAGCCCTTAGGTGACTTTGTACAGGAATGTATATGGAAAATGTTGCTGAGAACTGTTATTTGTTAAATTAACTACTTCAGTAAATTAACTTTGTTCTTAGGTCAATCTGCCTGGTCTGAAGTCACTAAAGGGGTGCATGTATGGCATATCAAAGAAGATGGCTTAGAAGGGGATAAAGTGAAGTCATTGTGAACTGATTGCCAAGGTTTAACCTGCAGTGTAAGGAGAAGGGGCTATGTTGCTTTTGCTAGGGCAACCAAAGTAGTGTCGGGTGCTTGATCAGCCAGCCAATTGTAATGGCATAGCATAGTTGATTGAGGGCCCTGGTAGTGAGGGGATTTGTGAGCTTGGCCCCCTCCCTAGCGACTGGTGCTCCACATACAGGGACCAATATCATGGCACAGGATTTCCCAGTTACCTAGTCTGAGATGTCACGGAAGAGGAGAAGTGAATGAGAGGTCACAGGAAAGGAAGAAGCTTGGGAACATGTGAAGAGATGATCTCTTGTATCAGGGAGAAGTCTCATATAGTCACTGAATGGTATCCATTCAGAATTGCTGTTTCTACTAGGAGTAGTTTCAGGAAGTGAACACACACACAAAGGGTTAACTTTACAAGAGGAACCTGCTTGCTTCTAAGTTAGAGTGCTGCCTTATCGCTGATTTCACATAAAATCAGAGCAGCATCAGGTTGTAGTGTAGGCAGTAGAGAGTATAGTACTGTGACTGTCCCAGGGCCAGAGGAGTTAACCAAACATGTGAAGAAGAGTGTGTTTGTTTCCAGCTTCTCAAGGTTTGTCTAAACAATGATTTCACGTGTCAGGAGCCTCCCCCTGTAGGTGCAGGCATTAGCAAGCGCTACTCGTGGGTCCCCCCATTAGGAGTGTTAAGCCTCACTCATAAGTTGTGACTGAAAACTAGTGGTTACAGCGCTAAAGCCTACTGGAGCTGCTGCAAAAAAGTTATACATTTATGTAGCCACACAGAAGATGGCCGATTCCATGCTGCAACATATAAATGTATGGCCAGTGGGAAGGAGGTTAAACAAACTTCATTTAAGAGTTTTGAATTATTTGTATAGAAATTTTTGTAGTGAACATGTAAGCTTTCTGGTTGGTGCATGCCACAAATAAAATCTGTTTTCTTTTCTCTGAATGGCGTCCATGCTGGGGCCAACCTTCAACATGCAGCAGCACAGCTACTCGGCTCATGCTGGACCAACGTAACTATGTATAAAATATCCATACCTGGAATTTCACTTTAAGGCAGCAACAATGGGTCAGAAATTAGATCTGCACTAATTTTGGTAACACAGAGCACCACAATACATGGTTGTATGCTACCCTGGGTTTAACTGCAGTGCAAGTGCATTTTTTTAGTATGGTGAGCTGCCATTGGCAATGTACCAATGTGTGTATGGTGCATTACTCATTATCACATTGGCGGGCCCTGAAGGAATACAACTCAAATACACCTGATTTGCTGCACACTGCAATGCATAATAACTCACTAACCTGCTTTGTTGTGTACTACGTTGGGAAAAATAGTGCGGGTGTATGTTTAGGTCTGTTGTGGTATGTTGGCTGCCTTAACGCAAAGCATCTCTTAACATTTATTAATGTACTGTATATGCCTTAACATATTGCACTAAACTGCACAGATGTGGATGGGGCCTTCGTCTGCTCCGACTCTAGCTCTTTGACTCATACACTGTATATTCTTGCATTTCAGGTTAGCGCTTCTGCTTATTTATATTTATCTACTCTAAATTGCCCTCACTTTTGATACTATCTGTTTGCATGTGTATCTTGTTGCTCCTGGTTAGTACTTTGTCTGTTCCATCTGTTTTTGTTATACTGGCACTTCGTTCCTGTCTGCGGTTGCCTAGCTAGGTATTCTTGTGTTTTGAGGACCAAAATTTATCCAGCTGCACCTGTCTATCTTTAACTTTAACACCTTTGAAAAAGGAAAGGTTCTCCTTGTCCCTGCATCATGGGGAGAGCCTAAAACAACAGCTGGCAATGGAGTTTACTACCACCTGTTTTTACTACCACCTGTCTCCCCAGATCATGTCCTTGCTCCTCTATGTATCTGCACTGAGCTTATGATTCTGGTTATGCTCTGCCCTTTATTTCTACTGTATTCCTGTCATTAAACATTTGCTGAAAAAAATTTAAAACTCTTCGATTGCTCAGCTTTCCTCTGTTTCTCATTATTGAAAATTAAGTGAATAAAGAACGCTGAATATTGCAAAGCCAGCTTTAAGTGGAAAATACTCCAATAATTATTCAATTACTTTATTCTAACCTAAACAGAATTATAAACAGATTTAATCAATTCTTATGTATATCACATTACTTTGATATTATTATGGTGTACACAATACTAATAACCCAGCAGACCCACTACTGGACTTTGAAGTAAAAAAATAATACAATACTAACCTGAAATTTAAAATCAGTGATGAACCATATAAACCATGACTGTTCTAGATGGTATTCTGGAAAATGCATAATTGGATTTTGATATTTATTACCATCTACATTGACGTATAGCGTTTGTGTTTCTATTTTTTTCTCATTAATGTACGCATTAATATATCACTGGTAAATCACTTTAGATCTGGAATTTGTTATAAAGTAACATCTTTATGTATATGTATAATGTAATAAAATATACTTTCAATGCTTCTCAGAGGCCCTGAGAGGCTAAACTTCAGCTGATGAATATTTTAAAAGTAAAGGTTATTTGCAACTCAGCGGTGAGCGGTATTAGCTCACATCAGTACTGAGGCAATGAACTGCTATGTTGAAGTCATCAAGATGACACAACTGAACTTCGTATTGCCACACAATTACTCACACTGCTAATTCAGCCACACTGCCTTCTGGTCACAAATGAATATAAACTAACGCGACCCCTGTCTTCAAATATGACAATTTAAAATAAAAGTCATGCACATAATAACTATGAAACACATATTCATACTCCAGTTCATCTACAGAATACACATGCAAACACAAAGCCTAGGGTTTTATCTGAAATAAGAAAGTAAAAGGTGTGAAAATCAGTGCAGACTGCAAACTAAGCAAGACTGGACCAACATTCCCTATAGGAAGCTTGGCACACCAAAAAAGCAGGATAAGAATCTTCCCATAAAGTGGTATATCCGTTTATTTATAATAGGATAAAATCAGCTGCACTTTAATTAGCTCCTATGTCAGTATTTTTAATAATCACTGCGTTGACTGCATGCAGTAATATCTCCAAACAAAACCATCCTTCCTTGGTGCTTTTCACCACTCCTGGCATGCTCACAGGGATAGGGGAAATACATTACTGTATGCAGTCAACACACTGATTATTAAAAATACTGCAAGAAAAGTTAATTGGAGTGTGGCTGATTGTTTCCTATTTTTATTGAAGAGTAGAGGCAGACTGTGATGGCCGTTACCTGCGTTGTCCATGCACAGGAGAGGCCAGTCTTGAATGGAGCTATGAATTTGTGTGTGTTTTTGATCAGTTTATTTATATTATGTTACTATTTTTAACCACTTGACCTCCGGAAGATTTTACCTCCTTCATGAACAGGGCTTTTTTTTTGCTATTCAGTACTGTGCTATTTAATTGTCAAATGCGTGGTCATTCAACACTGTACGCAAATTAAATTTATATAATTTTTTTTCACACAAATAGAGCTTACTTTTTGGTGGTATTTGATCACTGCTAATTTTTTATTATATAAGTAAAAAAACACTGAAAATTTTGAAAATAAAACCCCAATATTTTCTATTTTCTGTTATAAGAAATATCCAATGAAAAAAAAAAAAAAATCTAAATTCTTCATAAATTTAGGCCAAAATGTATTCTGCTACATGTCTTTGGTAAAAAAAAAAATAATTTCAAATAGATGTATATTAATTGGTTTAGGCGAATGTTATAGCCTCTACAAACTATGGTGTATATATATATATATATATATATATATATATATATATATATATATATATATATATATATATATATATATATATGAATTTACTCAGCGATTTATAGTGGGACTGTGATAGAGTGGTGGGAAATCTGGCGCTAATAGACACTATCTGGGAGGGTCACTAACTGTCGCTAATGACACTAAGAGCCCTTTCACACTGCCAGCGCCCGAAAAACGCTGGTAAAGCGCCGCTTAAACTAGTGGTAGCAGGCAGGGCACTTTTAACCCCCGCTAGTGGCCAAATAAAGGGTTAAAAGCTCCCACAAAGCACCACTGCCAAGGCACTTTTCAGGCGCTTTTCAGGCGCTTCCCATTGATTTCAATAGGAAGGAGCGCTTTAGGAGCGGTGTATGCACCGCTCCTAAAGCGCTGCAAAGAAGCTGCTTGCAGGACTTTTTTTGACGCCATGCCAGCACAGTGCCTCAGTGTGAAAGCACTCGGGCTTTCACATTGGGATTGCAGATGAGGCTTCTTTCAGGCGTTTTACAGGCACTTTTTTTAAAGCTAAAGCGCCTGAAAAATGCCCCTGTGTGAAAGGGGTCTAATTCCTGGACACATTATGATTTGGGGGGATTATTTATATTTTTCTGTATATATTGATATTTTGGTTACTAACTATTATCCATTGCAGGGGTGCATGTTTAATGTGTTAGTTATTCTTATTTTTTTAAATATCTTATCCCATTTTGGAATCCTTATAATCCTTGCTATTTGGGATTACTTTCTTTATATAATTTATTTTGTATATTTTTTTTCTGTAATCCTGAGAGTTAACCTGTTATAGTTCTGGTTTCATGCTGTTTCTAAGCTTAGGCTTTGAGTCTACCTAAAGTATCCCTGTCAAGCAAGAACTATGAAGGCTTCCATATGAAGCAAGGAAAGCCCTGATGGCTGCACATCAACAATCCACTTTATTAAACGTAAAGTTTAAAGACCAAAATACAGATAGTTCAGGTACAGTGAAGGACTAACAGGTAGACGTGTTTTGCACGAAAGATGGCACTATCTTTAGCGTGAAACGCTTCTACCTGCAAGTCTTCACTGTACTTGAACCACCTTTATTTTGGTCTTAACGCTTAGTGGATGGTTGGGGTGCAGCCATCCAGACTTTCCTTGCTTCATATGGTTCAGTTGCGAGCTGGACTGGCACCAGACGGGAGGAGGCTTGCAGAGATCACCAGAGCAGCGATGCACAGTATAAAGACTCCCAGGGGTGACCCTCTCCTTCTGATAATAATAGTCCCCTGCCTGTTACAAAATATTTTAGATTTTCTCATACTTTCTTTGCTGCATGCTCATTTTGGATCTGTGATTTAGATTTGTTAAGAGAAGCCAACCAGTGTTTGCTTCCATATTTCTCTCATGACAAGTGTATTGTGATGAGTGGTTTGTGTAACAATGTTTTGTCTGAAATAACTTTATGAGAATATTATACTGGAGTGCTAATCATAATAATTACCTTATTTCTGGTGTGGAAGCAGCAGAGGTAGAAGACTCCTTATAATGAGCTGTCATTCTTTTAGATACTGACAAAATAGCAGCCGGACACACCAGACCTCGACTACAATATATCAGCAAAAGTATGTGAACACAGTTTCAAATTGCTACAGCATACAAACACATTTTAGACAACGGTGTGCTTACAACCTTGGGGAAACAGTTTGTGGAAGGTCATTTTCTGTTCCAACATAAATTTACTCCTATGTACAAAGCCAAGGCCATAAGAACATAGTTTGATCAGTTTAGAGAAAACTGATTGGCCTATTAGGAGACCCGACCTCAATGCCATTGAAAACATTTGGGATGAACTGGAACACAAGGAAGGTCTTCTTATCCAACTTCACTACCTGGCCTCAGAAATGGTGGGTTTGCTGAAAAGACATATTTTCACAGACACACTTTAAAAGTTTGTGAAAAGCCCTCCCAGACGAGTGAGAGCTTTTATTTATGCATTTGGATGGGACAACTCCATATTAATTCCCATAATTTTAGAAGACACCTTTTTGGCTATATATTATACCTGCTTGTTTCTGACAAAAGCTCTGAAAGTATTGGATGTTGTTGGAGCCTAGTGAAACGTTCTACTACTTTAGCTAAACTGAAGAACAAATGGTAGTGTATTGTATCTAAAGATTTTTTTTATAGAAATGTGTTTAGTTATTTATCTACTTATTTTATTATTTGTTTATCGAATTGGGTTATAGAGAATGAATGCTTTGAAAAGGCTTGTTATAAGTAGCCCCAAACTTTTGATGGCAGCCACTGTTTAAAACTCCGTATGTGCACTAGTTCTGGGGCTTGCAGTGAGATTGAAAAGTTGAACTTAACTGAACCAGAACTAGAAAGTTGCCTAGGAGCTGAACAATGGCCATTGCTGTCAGAGGCCTGGGGCTTTTTACAACACCAATATTGGAACGTATGACAGATGCTCTTTATTTAAATGTATGTTATGCTCTAATCATACATAAATTATGGATCTGTTTTTTGGGGTCAATGGTTGTTCAAAAATACTTGTGTACATTTAGCACATGCCATCATTTCTATAGCTACAGGGTTATTGTGAAGTCTGCACCTTAGTCAACGTGCTCCTTTTCACCCATTTCTGATCCCTTGCCCCCCAATGTGTTTAATAGACATAAAGAGCTAATGTGTTCTGTTTTTTCTTTTTTCTTTTTTTGTAATGTGAATGCTAGGTAATGTCTATTATGCAAATCATATTACAGAACAGTTGTCCATGTATTTTAATCAGGGCTCAGATTTAGATGTATGGTATACTAGGATGTTATATTATAATTATGTCTGGAGTATTCAGTAGTTTAGACTTGGCAGCTGAGGCTAATGCTAAGCATTCCTGTATTATGTACTTTTATTAACCAGTCGCTGTTTAATATATTCATTGAATTGTTTTCTAGCATAGCCTGATATCAGTCTAATAGAACAGCATATTTTCTGCCAGCATGATAGTGGCCAACATAATTTTATTATATGTAAATGCCTATCTATAAGACAACAACATCTGTACCATAACATACAGTAATCACAAAGACAATCCAATTTATTTGCAATAAAGATGTATATGATAGTCATATTGTCTCAGGACAAGCATAATTTGTTTTTAATAGTGTACATTTGAGCAGCATATACAGTATATCCTGCACAATCTATTTAAAAGCACTCTCTACAATGTATTTCCCAAGAATCCTCATATTACAGTGATCTGGGGGAATCAATTAAATCACAAGCAATTCAAAACACAAAAGGTGTTAAAAAGGCAGGTATAACCGAATTCTTCATTCAGACCTAGATGATGTTTTGTTACCAGCAGAGTGGATTTGATTTAAATTAAGCTGATTTTAATCACGATTTAAATCATGATTTAAATCACTAGTAAAAAGGCTTGATTTAAATCAACTCGATTTAAACCATAATTTTTAAAGAGCAACTGTCATCTCTGTCCTGCAGCGGCACCTCCTCTGACTCACTGACAGTCTCATTCACTTTAATGGGACGGCAGTGACACAAGAAGGTGAGGGACCTGGCGGCAGCTGGTGAGTGGATGCCCGCTAACAGGCGCCGCCATGATGGATCTGAAATTACAGGTGTTCTTTAAATGTAAGGACTTATTCTTGCTGGTAGTTAGAATCTTATATTTAGAAAAAAAAATTAAGGTTTCCTATTTAGAATAATAAGCCATCAGGTTAGTAAAATGGCGATATCAGAACTGATTCAATCATACAGTTTGTAGTGTACATAGATTTGCAAAACAATGGGATAAAGGAATATTCCTGAACTTTGTTTTATCTCATGGTTACTGTGAAATTGTGTGAATGCATCAATGCAGTGTATGTTATCTCAGCTTGCAGAGCTTGGATTCATTGAATGAGTTTACTAAAAAAAATTAAATATTGCAGAATATACAGCCTCAGGCTACATAACTAAGCTCTGTTTTTAATGCTGAATAAACTAAATTATTAATGCATCTTAAATAGAAAACTATATTTGGATAGATTTTTTTTCCAAAAGCATTTTTATTCAAATACATTTGATAAAAATAAATAAATAAATATTTAAATAAAAAAAATCTGATTTTTTTTTTTTTTTTTAAATAATTGATTTATATCCACCCTGATTACCAGCCTCCAGATTCAGAATGTATCATGTTTTAATTGCTTCTTTCTAGGAATAAATGCCTGAAGGAACCATCAGTTTTCCAAATCATATATATATTTTTTTTTATGGTTGAACTGGATGGACTTGTGTCTTTTTTCAACCTGACTAACTATGTAACTATGTAAATGTGTCATCTAAGGTCACAAACCTCATTTTTAAAGTCAAATAGGTGCCCAAAAAGTATGTTTGCCTTAACATGTCATTTCCTTTATGCAGGCGTTTCAAATAAACAAGATCTCAATACCTAAGTAAAAACGTAGCACATCCATAATTTTAAGCAGTTTTGAATCACCCTTCATATTTGTCTCATATAGACAAGACTGAAGGAGCATTTGATAAACTAAGGGATTGTGCACATTTGACAAAATTTCGCTTAACACATAACGCGCTCCTATAGCTTTAGTATGGGCGTTAGACTCACATTAATGAGCTTTAGTATGGGCACTAGACTGGCATTTTACAAGCATTAATGACGAGTTAAAAATGCTCCTTAAACACCCTATAGACAGTTTGAAGCGTTTCATTATTGATAAGGCACGTTAAAACCACTCCACAGATGTCTATTAGATGACTGGAAATAAACTAATCTTAACGTCCCGCAACCGCACTGCAAGTGCCTGCCAGAGCGTTTGTGAAGCGTTACCATAGACTTGAATGAGAAGCGTTGAAAGGCTTTAAGCATCTCCTGACTCGACATGAGGCTTCAATTTTGAAGCAACATGACGCTAGCGCTTCATGTTTTGATAGTGTGAACAGCACTGTGTGCTGTCTATTGTTTCATTTGTCTAGGCGTTTGAGGGGCATTTTTAACACCTCTCAAACACCTGCTTTTAATGCCAGCGTGAACTTAGCCTAAGGCACATCACATGCAATGTCTGTGCGATGCGAATTCAGCCACACACAAAAAGGTGCAGGACTCTTTTTTGGTACGCACTGGAATCGGATCGCATGGATGTTCACACCTATGTGAACAGATTCCTGCACAATTTCACAGTTCGCACTGCGATCTGCAAACCGATCTGGGGGTGTCATTAACTTTCTATTGACACCCACAGCGGTTCGCAGAGGGCAGTGTGAACCGTCTGCGAATCAGATGCGATGCGGGAACCCGCACAGGATTTGCAGGGATTCCCGCATCGCACCATTGTGAACTTAGCCCAAAGGAACTAAAGGAGCATTTAAGACTAAACAATTCTGTCCACCTAGAACACCCTCCCCAGTGAGTTTCACCCAATTGGGCATGGTTGTAGAGGTGGGGGTGGTTTATAAATACTGTTAATATTCTCTTTCCCTTGATGTGCCCACACTCTGATTTCACTATTCCTTTCACTCTGATCTGACTCTGTATTGTGCTCAGGACCCCATAGGGGAAGATACATCGCACTCTTCCACATACTCAAAACAACCCCCCCATACTAAAAAATGCAAACCATCAATTTATTATAAAAAAAAAATAAAGAAACTATAAGAATTTCAAGAGAAAAAGTTCCTACTTAACTTAAAAAGCCGTATATAGATGAACCTGTAGAGCAGGGGTGTCAAACATAAATTTATTGCAGGCCGCATCAGCATTATGGTTGCCTTCAAAAGAGTCGGTTGTATCTATAAGACTATATAAATACAGTATACTTACTCTATCATATTAAATAATTGCCTCTGCATTTGATTATAACTGGTTTTAGTAATAAATTAAATAATAACTAGCTCTGAAAGTATAAGTCTAGGAAAAATAATGGCAAGCAGATATACAAGGGTATTGTGCAACTTATTGAAAAAATTAGTTTTGGTAACAGGGGGCATAACTGGGAAGCAGAAAGTGCAGGGTCTGGAGGAGATGGGGGGGGGGGGGACTAGCCTCTCTACGGCTGCACTGAGAAGAAGCGCAGGATCTGGTGGAGGAGCTTTGGCCAACTGCTAAAATGAGTGAGGTGTCACAGCTGCAGGAGAGGTGCGAGGGCCATATTAAAATTAAACGGAGGGGGGGGGGAGAAGGAAATATGGAAGGAAAGGAGAAGGGAGGAGGGAGAAAGGGCAGACAGTGAGGGGAAAGGAGGGAGGGAGAACAAAAAAAGAAGAGAAGGACAGAAGGACTGATGTGTCTAAGCTTAAAGTGATTGTAAAGGTTTGTTTTAAAAATAAATAAAAAATAACAAACATGTTATACTTTCCCCTTCCGTGCAAGGGTTTTGCACAGAGTGCCCCCAATCCTCCCCCAATCCGCGGTGCTCCTGGCTCCTCCTCCGCATTGAGTGCCCCCACGAAGAGCCACTTTCCATGGGGGCACTAATGTGGCCCCGCCCCCGGCTCCTGTGTCACTGGATTTGATTGACAGCAGTGGGAGCCTATGAGGACTCGAGACTGCGGCTGGAGCTGCTGTTCTCATTCTCGACGCTGGAAAGATCGGGCTCATGTAAGAAAAAGGGGGGACCTGGGGGGAGCTGCACCACAGAAGGTTTTTCACCTTAATGCATAGAATGCATTAAGGTGAAAAACCACAAGACTTTACCATTTCTTTAAACTTACAAAAGACATTTTAACAATATGAGACATTCTTGAAATTGGGCCTAAAACATATATAACTACTAAGCAAGATATTTTGTTATCAAATAATAAAGTGTAAGTGTAAGTCCTGCTAGATCAATTCAGTCTGGGCCCTTTGCAGGTATAGCTATGTAAAGCATTCAAAATAAGTACCTATACTGTTTAGAATCCAATAATACACAGTCTCATTCTTCTCTGCACATGCTTAGTTGCTCTTTTTTTAGGTACTGTTCCAAATTTGTAGAACACACATCACACAAAAACACTGGTTGGACACACAGTTTAATCGCTCTAGATGTTTAACCCATTCCTAGCCAGTGTCATTAGTACAGTGACAGTCCATATTTTTAGCACTGACCACTGTTTAATGTGTCACTGGTTCCCACATAGTGTCAGTTAGTGTCCGATTGTCTGCTGCAATATCGCAGTCCCGCTATAAGTCGCTGATTGCCACCATTACTAATATAATAAAAAACAAAACAGTAAAAATTCCAGTATATACCATAGTTTGTAGATGCTATAACTTTTGCGCAAACCAATCAATACACCCTTATTGGGATTTTTTCCCACATATATGTACATATTGGCCTAAATTTATAAAGACATTTTTTTTTTTTATTGTATATGTTTGATAGCAGAAAGTAAAATATATTGTGTTTTCTTTTCAAAATTGACAGTCTTTTTTTGTTTATAGTGCTAAGAAAAAAAAGCACAGTGGTGATTAAACATTACCAAATGTAAAAAAATTACATAAATTTTATTGGGAACAACGTTGCATGACCTCGCAATTGTCAGTTAAAGTAATGCAGTGTCGTATCTCAAAAAAATGACCTTGCCAAAAAGGTAAATCTTCCAGAGCTGAAGTGGTTAAAAAAAGAAACTAGTGTTCTCCAAAGCATCTAACATTTATCGCCGAAGGGTGCATCTTACGATGCAAAGTTTGAAGCCTACTGTATTCTGGTGCTTTCATGCTGTTGGTGTGTCACAAAATATTTCCACAGCTGGATCTCAGCTGCAAAATTTCTAATGTTTGCTGCCAAGATCACCTACAAATCTTTTTTATAAGTTGAAATGAATTACATTGGGGGCTGCTGCTCTATTTAAGCCAAGCTTAAAAGTAACAACTTCAACTACGCACCTAAATTAAGTGATACCAGATTACGATGTCGCTGATGCTGTCCGTAAACAGTGTACTTTACTGTAATCCCACATATAGATAAAGCATCTTGTGAACATGTATTTTAACTGCTTCAGCCCCGGAAGATTTTACCCCCTTCCTGACCAGAGCACTTTTTGCGATTCTGCACTGCGTCGCTTTAACTGACAACTGCGACGTTGCACCCAAACAAAATTGACGTCCTTTTTTTCCCCACAAACAGAGCTTTCTTTTGGTGGTATTTGATTACCTCTGCGATTTTTATTTTTTGGGCTATAAACAAAAAAATTTTAAAAAAAACGCATTATTTTTTACATTTGCTATAATAAATATCCCCCAAAAATATATAAAAAATTTTTTTTTCCTCAGTTTAGACCGATATGTATTCTTCTACATATTTTTGGTAAAAATAATCGCAATAAGCGTATATTGATTGGTTTGTGCAAAAGTTATAGTGTCTACAAAATAGGGAATAGATTTATAGCATTTATTATTATTATTTTTTTTTTTACTAGTAATGGCGGCGATCTGCGACTTTTATCGTGACTGCGACATTATGGCAGACACATCGGACAATTTTTACACATTTTTGGGACCATTAGCAATAATACAGGGATCAATGCTATAAAAATGCATTGATTACTGTAAAAATGTCACTGGCAGTGTAGGGGTTAACACTAGGGGGCGATCAAGGGGTTATTTGTGTTCCCTAGTGTGTGTTCTAACTGAAGGGGGAGGGGACTGACTAGGGGAGATGACAAATCGCTGTTCGTACTTTGTATGAACAGACGATCTGTCACTTCTCCCCTCAGAGAACCGGGATCTCTGTGTTTACACACACACGCCGTGTTGCCAGCGATTGCAGGAGGCCCTAGTGGCCACCAGAGGGAGCAACGTAACATAACGGCGATTCGCGCAGCTAAGCCATGTTGCCTGCGGTGGATGGACGGCAAGCGGTTAAAGAGATGGTTATTTTCAGCCAGAATACAATAAACCTAACCCAGGCAAATTTGCCCTTCCCTATTCTATATTACAAGTATCCATTTTAACAGACATTATGCAGGAACGGTGCACTGGTGTCATTGTAAGGAAATCCACCCTGATAAATTCCATGCATCACTGGAGTTCAGTCTGCTGGAGATTGCCAGCATTAGGATGCAACTAACAGTTAAAAAAAAAAAAAAAGTGAAATAAATATTATAGTTTAAAAAAGGCAATTATTTATGATAGACAGTGCTTTAGCAAACGAAATGTCATCTACTTAGGGATTACGCATACTTTAACATGTTAAAGCTTAAATGAGATTTTAGTGAAAGGGGGTTTAGACTTAATTTAATTATGCAGAAGGAATAACTAGAATGCTGTATATACACAGATTTGTTTATGAATCATAAACAATGTTATAGTACAGGACCTTACTTGGTAATTTGCTTGTTTTCCTAATAAACATATAACCATGTGCACATCCATTTAACAGTTTGCTTTACTATCTGTCTTATCTATGTGAAACCATATGTATGTTAAATTACCTTTCTATAATTACATTTTTCCTGGGAAATCCTGTGCCCCAAGCTATCTATAAACCTTAGATGCTAGTTGTCCATTAGTTGCTAATATGGTGTTAGATGCCATTTATACCACATACAGAGTACCTCTGACTCCTGCAGATTAAAAATGCGGTCAGGGGAAATTTACTTAGGCAGATTATATATATATATATTTTTTATCTGATTGTTCTCCTTAATTAAAACCAAGATAAGTATGGCCCACAGGCAGGGGCGGATTAATGCACAGGCTGGTCTAGGCTGCAGCCTAGGGCCCCATGTGATTGGTCATGATATTTTTATTAATTTATATATATATTTATGTAGAATAAAAATCATGCCTGCATGTTATACGAATACGCCAATAAATGTTTTTTTACCAACAGGGGGCGGGGATTGGGCGGTCCGCCCCGGATGCCACCCATTGGGGGGGTGTCAGGCCAGCTGTACCGCCTCTCCTGGCCCTGGGACAGCGCTGCCAGCATATTTTAAAGTTGAGAAAACATTACTGCCAGCCCTTTCTCATGCACAGCTCCTCGTGTGTCACTCTCAATGTAAATGGAAGTCTCTTAATACCTTAATTAAAGCCGCTCTGTCTGGCCGCTCTCCTCCTCCCACTCCACCTCCTTCCCGAGTGTAGCCTTTGATTGCAGGAGGAGAGCGGTCATGTGACCGTCAATGAAACAGCATAGGAGAGCAGTCACATGACCGGGTCATGAAGAACGACGTTAATTGAGGTATTTAGAAGCTTTGATTTACAATGAGTGACACGGGAGGAGCGGTGTATGAGAAAGGGCTGGCAGTAATGTTTTCTCAACTTCAGAGTATTCTTTCCCAGAAGACTGGGGGTCTCCTGGGAGTGCAGGGGGGCTTTATAATGAAAGAGGCCTGTGTGATATGCAGGCAAAGGGGTCTGTGTACTATGCAGATGTCTGTGTACTGTGCAGGGAAAGGGGTCTGTGTACTGTGCAGGGAAAGGGGGTGGTGTTATGTGCAGGGGGTCTGTGTACTGTGCAGGGAAAGGGGGCTGTGTTATGTGCAGGGGGTCTGTGTACTGTGCAGAGGGTTGTGTACTGTGCAGGGAAAGGGGTCTGTGTACTGTGCAGGGGGACTGTGTACTGTGCATGGAAAGGGGTCTGTGTACTATGCAGGGGGGGCTGTGTACTGTGCAGGGGGTCTTTGTACTGTGCAGAGGGTTGTGTACTGTGCATGGGAAGGGGTCTGTGTACTATGCAGGGGGGGCTGTGTACTGTGCAGAGGGCTGTGTACTGTGCAGGGGGTCTGTGTACTGTGCAGAGGGTTGTGGGAAGTTTTTTTTTCCCCTGAAACTTCCCTCTTAATGTTAGGGTTCGTGTTATATGCACTCTGAAAATGAAACAAAGGCGCCACTCTAAGTGCAGTAAAAAACATGGAGTTTATTAAAACTGTAAAAAGGTACTCAGAAAGGTACATAGTGAACAAGCATGTTGGCAAAAGCTGCCGGATATCCTGGGAGTGAGTCTGGTCCGTTTCCTGGATTGCAGTGGTGTCCGATGGACAGGCTGCGCCGATGGCTGCTGGCACTTCCTGCTGTTGGAACGTATGATTGTTCTGCTGTTGATTATTGCTTGCTTTTACGTGCTGCTGCTGCTGCTGTTTATGGTATTTGTATGGCTTTTATTTTATTGGAATATTACATAGCATTTCAATTGGTCTCTGTCAGGATGTTGTGATTTTGCCTCAGTTAAACAGGAGCTGCTGCAGATGGTTTTGGCCTAACTGTTGGTTTAGGAAAGTAAAATCTGTTACCAGCTTGCAGCTGTATTTTGAATGCTTTTTTTCTGTGGCATTGCTGTTTATAGTAGGCTCATGTCTGAATGTGTTTGGGCTGTAGACCTGAGAGTTGCACTTGAGGCATGTAATATAGGTCTACCCTTTTACACATGGCACTAAATAATTTATTTTCTGGTAAAGCCCACAGGTCTCAGCTCATCTCTGTTGTAGGGTGACTGCAAAATATTAAAAACAGGAGAATTTGGTGTGTTTTTCTTTTTTAAGATTTGATTTTGGAAGATTTTCTTCTCTGCGTAGCAGTATCTCGGGAGGGTCAGATGTGCCAGTACACAAGAGTCATTTTCTGCTTGCCTGAAATAATTGAAATTCATTTAAAAGGACAGATTTAAAATACCTTCATGAGCTGCTCTTAGGCCTCAATCATTAAATGACTGGAGGCTTCCATGCTCTGCCTATCAATGAAAAAGAAAGACATCACAGATTTCCCTTGCCATCTTGCTGGCATATACTTCTGGAAAAAGGTTTTACATAGCTATTACTTCAACAAAAAGATATTACTTTGTATAATGTTAAATTAAATGCACTAATTCTTCACTTAGCACATTTCAACTAAGAATACTGGATAACTCTTGAACCTTCCACTGCATGCAGTAGCAAAATATGTTGTGAGCATCACATATTTTTCACTAGTAGCTGGAGATTCTCATTGTCCTGTTTTTTTTTTTTATTTCGACTAAAAAAACTAACAGAAAAACTTAACAAAAAGCAACCCATAATCAGCTTTCCAGTGTCAGGGGCTGTACAATACGTACAATACACTTATACTTACAAGGGGTGATACATACATTTCAGAGACCCCCCCCTCCAACCTCGTGTTGATTATTCATAAAGTGGGTAATTTAAAACTAAAGACAAATGACAAAAATGCCTTTACATACTCTGAACCCTATCTCCAGACTTAATCCTTAATCTTACCCTAACACTAAACCCTACACTCACTCAAACCCTCAATGTAGTCCTTAAAACATAACCTCTTCCCTAACATATATCACTTTACTTTTTATCTTTAACATAACTTTAAAGGGGTTGTAAAGCCAGAAGCCAGGAGGACTCTCCTCCTGAATGGCTGGAACACAGCAGCAGCGCCATTGGCTGCCGCTGCTGTCAATCACATTCAGTTAGCCGATCAGGAGAGAGAGAGGGGGTGTGTCCTAACCATGCCTCCGTGTCTGAATGGACACAGGGTGCTGTGACTCGGCTCAGGTGCTCCTATAGCATGCTGCTTGCTGTGGGGGCACTTAACAGGAGGGAGGGGCCAGAAGCACCGAAGAAGGACCCAAGAAGAGGGGGATCTGGGCTGCCCTATGCAAAACCACTGCACAGAACAGGTAAGTATAACATGTTTGTTATATTTAGAGGAAAAAAATATAATATATATATATAATCACTTTAAAGCTTCACCCTTAATCTGACACTTACCATAAACCCCTAGCACAGGAAACCTAACACCATAAATCCTGATGCTCTTTTCTCTTTTTTTAGGTGAGCTCTGCCTGTCTGAGAGCAACTGAGGAATCAGTTGCTGGACTCTTACAGTACTAAATAGCATAGTGCACCTTCTGCACCAAGGTATTTTTTTTTGTTTGTTTAAAGCGTAACTCCACTTTTGTTGAGAAAAAAACATTCCCCTGGGTAATCTTTGTACATTGCAAGGATTATAGCAACCTTTGTTGCAGATTCCTACCTTTTGTTATTCTGAAGAAATCCCTATATGTTCCTCTCTGCCTCTGTTCTGAGTTGGTCTAATGGGAGTAGTTTCATAATTATCTATCAGGTGTGTACCTGCAGAGCACGCATGAGGAAATCCCTGTAGACCTTTAGACGTGTTCCTACTGGGGGTATCTCACCAAAAATGACATTTTTGTTGCAGGGGATGCCTGAAATCTGACTTGTATCTTAGGCAGACTTCTGGGAAAATTGGTGAGCCAATCACACAAACAGGAAATGATGTTTCTGGGGAGTGGTCAGTACACATTCTGTGTACAGAACAACTCCAGGTATCCATATTGCAATGCATTCTCAGAAAATTACAGTGGCTGCAGATTGAAATGGAAAGGTAATTTTTAATAACAGTCAATTACAATATGACTTGTGTCGCAAATGTATACGCTATATTATTTTTTCTTTATTTGCTATTTTTTTCCCAACTAAAGTGGAGTTACCCTTTAATTTTTAAATAGAAGACAACATTTTTGTTGATTCTATCTTATAAGAGTCAGCCCTATAATATGGGGCATATAGGCATGTATCAACAGAGCACAGGGCCAACAAACATGGCATGACATGTAGCTATGGGCATACCAGTATGTATGCTTATAATACCAGGCAAGTATTTTCTGGAGATCAGTGAGAAGTAACATGCCTGTTCTTTGTTTTTATTAGCCATATGAAGTCAAAAACTATCCATTCCTGACAGGTATTCGCAACAATGGGAGTCACACTAATTGGCAACTTCACATTTTCTTTGATCGGTGCAGCCCGGTGATACTTTAAAATGTACCCAAACACAAAAATTGCTTTTTTGTTGTACTTTTAAATAAAATAATGAACGGTTGGAACATTGTCAGGTATTTACTGCTGTGCATGTCAGCAAGAGGAAGATTTACTTTTCCTGAAGGTGGGGGAAAATCTAAAAATTTGAGTTGTGCACAGAACAGAATTAAGGGGCAAATTTTTGAATAGGAACGTTGTTTCAGTTACAACTGTCTGAGAGGGGGTTTTTATCACTTTGGAGAGTTCCTTTCACTTCTTGATGGTCCGAACAAGGCACACAGGGCTATGCCTAACTTCAGTATTCAATACCCTTAAAAAATATGTAAACGTATAAAGATTCAGTAGTTTGTGTCAGAGCCAGTAGTTTGTGTCATGGGTGTTTAAGTGCTAAAAACAAATGTAAATGGTCAGCCCATCCTAGATGAAGCCTAGCACATTGAGCTCCCAATTTTTAATACATCTCAGATTTTTCAACAGGTAGCTTAACCAACATCTGCCAAAACTGTAATATTGATTTTTAAAGGACAGGTCCTTTAAACTAACCCTTAAAGTGACACTGAAGTCCATTTTTATACATAAACTGTTCTAAAATATCATGTTTAACATGGCTGTTTGTTTTGTTATTTTTAAAGCCTTTTTGTTGTTTCCAGACTTTTTCGTCCTGTGCATGCTCCTAAATTTCCACTGATGCTCCTCACTGCTACCAGTATAGAGCAAGCAGTGCGATTATTTCTGGTCACATGATCTGCTGTATTTTTACTACAATTCCCATAGGAATGAATATGTCTGCACATAGTTGTGTAGTCCTCAGGGGTAAACAAGAATAGTTGGTTGCGTTCACATATACCATGGAGAAGGAAAGTGGCCAATCTAGTCCAGGAAATCTGAGAATGGCAGAAAATAGCTTGCATTTGAGAGATGAAACAAAGGAAAGAGGGAAATATAAGATACGTTCTACTTATATTTAAACATATTAGATTTATTTCATTCTATAAAAAGTGTTAGTTTATGGTGACATTGGCGTGAAACCCTCACTCTATCCAAATGTGCTTTGGATAGGGAAAGGAAGTGTTAAAACTCATAGGTATTTTATTGCTGTTTTCTTCCCTTCTGGGGGGGGGGGGGGGGGTATTCACCCTGTCTATTTGTTATCACGACCATAGTCTCGGATTCAAGAAGTTATGAGAAATCCCCAATTTTAGAGTTGCTCCAGGAATATAAGGTGGGGGAAATTTTTCAAAGGGAACATTGACAACTATAGAAGAGGAGATTTTGCTTGCTTTGAAGAGATTTCCTCCTACTTCCTGGGTCTTTGGAAAAAAAACTCCACAAAAGGACATGGGCAACTAAAGGTTCTTAACCATCCCTTACCCTTTTAAAACTAAAGAAGAAAAATACAATTTTGCACTACATACACTTTAAATTCTTAAAGCTGAACTCCAGCCAAAAACAATTTTGGCTGTTTGCACTGTAAAAATAAATTAACATTAATGAAGTGTGTGCAGTGTGTGGCCAATACTGTGTTATGTAATACTCTTACTTTCATTCTCTCTGTACAGTGCAGTCAGTGCCAAATGTCCAGCTCTGAAACATAAGCTGGCCATAGATGGATCAAAATTCAGACAGTTCAGCAGGAACCGTCCAAATTTCGTTCCATCTATGGGCAGGCTGGATGTAGTGAAATTGATTCTTGATTGACTTCAGTACAACCAGCCTGTCATTTTTTTTTGTACAATCACTGTCGCTGGCTATAGCTGGCAGCAGTGATCATTGTATTCTGAGGACTGGGAAACTTCTCGCTGTCAGAATACAATAAGGCAAATGGAGGGATTCCCCCATAAACACTGGCTTGTTGATAAGGGAAACAAGTGCTTTTCTTTCCTTCAACCTGTAGTTGAAGGAAAGAAAATTAAATAATGTGTGGCCAGCCTTACAGTTTCATCTGAAGTATACACAGGGCTGGCCCTGCCATGGGTCCCGTGGGTCCATTGGTCCCAGGCGGCTGTTTGAGAGGGGAGAAAATTGACACCCACATTTTTTCCCAGCATTTTTGTGTGCAGGGGCACCGTGCAGCTCATTAGCTGGCTGTGTGGGTTGGGGCCAGCAGAAGGAAAGGGCCTCCTGGAGGTGAGAAGCTCCATGTTTCCCCCCCAGCCAGGATAGCAGATGGTGCATTCCAGTGAGCGGGGGCTGCATGTGGGGCATAAAGCAGCTGTAGCAGCTGGGCTGTCCCTGGAGCCTGTGGCCGCCCACTCCGCTTGTTCGTGGCCACCCATTCTGTTCACGGAATGGCAGGGAGTGAAGCCTAGGGGTCAGCTGACTCGTGAGGACTGAAGTGGGAGGGGCTGGAGGAAACCCCATCTCCTCATTTTAGGATAGGTGTCACTGCCAGACACCAAGGAGCCAAAGACACAGTTAGTACAACTGACTGTGATCTTTTCCCCCCGCATTGCCACTGATCCCATCCCTCCCCAGCACTGCCGCTGACCCCCCTCAAGCACTGCCACTACCCCCCCAGCACTGCCACTGAACACCTCTCCTCCCAGCACTGTCACTGAACCACCTCATAGCACTGCCACTGATCCCATCCCCCACCAGCACTGCCACTGATCCCATCCCCCAACCAGCACTGCCACTGATCCCATCCCTCCCCAGCATTGCCACTGCCCCCCCAGCACTGCCACTGATCTTATCCCCCCACCAACACTGCCACTGATCCCATCCTTCCCCAGCACTACCACTGCCTCCCCCTCTCAGCACTGTCATTGATCCCATCCCCCCACCAGCACTGCCGCTGATCTCATCCCCCCACCAGCACTGCCACTGATCCCATCCCCCCCACCAGCTCTGCAACTGATCCCATCCCTCCCCAGCACTGTCACTGACCCCCCCTTTCTGAGCACTGCCACTGATCCCATTCCTCTCCAGCAATACCACTGATCCCATCCACCCCACCAGCACTGCCCCCCCCCCTCTCCGAGCACTGCCACTGATCCCAATCCTCCCCAGCACTGCCGCCGATCCCATCCCTGCCCAGCACTGCCACTGATCCCCCCTCCCAGCACTGTTACTGATCCCATCCCTCTCCACCACTGCCACCACACCCTTCCCAGCACTGCCACTAAACCCATCCCCCCACAAGCCCTAACACTAATCCCATCCCTCCCCAGCACTGTCACTGATCCCATCCCCCCACCAGCCCTAACACTAATCCCATCCCTCCCCAGCACTGCCACTGATCCCATCCCCCAGCACTGCAGCTGATACCACTGTCATATACTACCCTAGTCTAATCCTTATACGACCTTAGCCTGTCCATATACTTCCCTATACTGTCCTTAATTTTCATGGATTATAATGGATGTGGAGGCCTTTTGGTGGGCATGATTTTTTTTTTTTTTTTTGGGGGGGGGCAGCATTTCAACCTTGGACCCAGGCAGCACAATGTCTTGGGCTAGCCCTGAGTATAAAGATCACAATGGGTGGCTCACTCTGCAACTCATCCAGTCTGAAAACATCTTGTATTGTTTTCGTTGAATGCGAGGTGCTTTATATTTGGAGCAGGGAACATCATGTTATAGAGAGATTGTCTCTACTTCTGTTCTTTTTTTCACATTGTCAGTTTTTCAAAGCAATAGTTCCTGCCCATAGAGTCCTAGGTACAAAGCTGATCCAAAGAAACAATGAGAAAGATAAGAGTTTTTTACAATTATTTGTAGGTATGTTGTGTGAATTGGAACGCATAACAAACATATAGTGCGTGTGTGTCTGTGTATGTGTAAAGGGGGTGGGAAGTTTCACAAATTTGACTCAAAGTGTAGGTGTATAGTCTACTTGTGCCAAGATCTGTTTCCTTGGTCTGTTCCCTTGGTCTTGCCTCAAGGGTAACAAACACCTTCATGACAAAAGTAACAGATTTGAGTTAAAGACAATCTATGATTTTATACGGTTTAGATGACAGCTGACAAGTAACATCAGATCACCTTCATCATAGTAAAAGTCTTTTGTTCATATCTACTGTCCACATCACCAGTGGAGGAATATTAGATTTTCCAAGCACAACAGTTTTATGCAGTGGCAATTGTTTCCTGAATGTATTTCTTGAGTGATGATTTAGACATCTAAAACTCATAGAAGTATGCATGTTTGGTGATTTTTTGGAAAAGTTCCTTTTTGCTATCTATTTTTTTGGCCATCCACCCTTACAATATTGGGCTGATTTATTAAACTTCAGAAGCATTGCAAGTAAGCATGCTAAAAGTATATCAACAGCTAAACTCTTTTTTTTTACCATGTTGGAAATTTCATGGTTAAAACTCATGAGGTTTTTATGACATGTTGTCTGTATGGGCAGATACTCCATGTCCTATAGACACAATGGTGTTAACTTACTAAAGACAAATAGACTATCCTCTTTGCAAGTGCAGTTGCTCCAAAGCTTAGTAAATGAGGTAAAGCTTGACTTTGCAAAGAATACCCAATCACGTGCAATTAACATAAAAACAAAACAGCATTTTTGCTTGCACATGATTGGATGATGGAAGTCAGCAGAACTTCTGCCCATTTACTAAACTCTAGAGCAACTGCACTTTGCAAAGTGCACATTCTATTTGCCTTTAGTAAATCAACCCCTATTAGAAGTGAAAGGAAATCTCCCCAAACTGAAGAAAATCCCCTCTCAGACAGTTGTCACCTGAACAAATATCCCCATTGGAAGTTTTCACCTCTATTTCTTCTGATGATGACATATCAAAAATTTTAGAAGATTTATCTTCACTTTCTGTCCAAGTGAGAATGGTCACTAGCACAACTAGAGAGTACATTTCCCAAATGGATACACAGAGAGCAATAAAGACCTTGCAGGAATTTCAGCTCCTCATCACTCTACTCAAAACAAAATGGCTATGATTTTAGACTTTAAGACACGCTAAAGTTGTAAAGGTTATTTTATGTCATAGTTTTAACAAAAAGTCCAAAATGCAGCCCTAATTGGTGGAATGTTATTTTTTTTGTTGAACAGTTTTTCTTGTGAAATATTATAAATGGACAAAAAAAATAAAGAAATAAAGGAGATAATTGCTTTTGGTCGATGCAAGTCCTTTGTGCCAGTTTCTTTTATATTAATGTACCCCAAAAAGTGCCTTGATATGTGAACTGTTGCAAAGGGCAGTTTCTATACAAGAAAGTAAATTAACTGGAAGTAATTTTGGCATGCATTAAACACTATTTAGTGCTCTTTAAGCGACATTGCAGCTTGATGAATCAGGGACTTTTTCTTGTAAGTACAGTGCCTTGCAAAAGTATCCACCTCCCTTGGCATTTTTGTGTTTTGTTGCCTTACAACCTGGAATTAACATGGATTGCTGGAGGATTTGCATCATTTAATTTACAGAACATGCCCACAACTTTGAAGATTTTTTAAATTATTGTGAAGCAAACAACAAATAAGACAAAATAACAGAAAAAGTCAATGTGCATAACTATTCAACACCCTAAAGTCAATAATTTGTAGAGTCACCTTTTGTGGCTATCACAGCTCCAAGTCGCTTTGGATAAGTCTCTATGAGCTTGCCACATCTTACCACTGGGATTTTTGCCCATTTCTCCTTCCAAAACGGCTCCAGCGCCTTCAAGTTGGATGGTTTGCACTTGTGAACAGCAATCTTTAAGTCTGACCACAGATTTCTATTGGATTGAGGTCTGGGCTTTGACTGGGCCATTCCAACACATTTACATGTTTCCCCTTAAACCACTCAAGTGTTGCTTTAGCAGTGTGTTTGGGGTCATTGTCCTGCTGGAAGATGAACCTCTGTCTTAGCCTCAAATCACACACAGAGTGGTACAGGTTTTGCTCAAGAATATCCCTGTATTTAGCACCATCCATCTTTCCCTCAACTCTGACCAGTTTACCCGTCCCGACTCCTGAAAAACATCTCCACAGCATGATGTTGCCACCACCATGTTTCACTGTGGGATAGTGTTCTTTGGGTATTGTGATGTGTTGGGTTTGAGCAAGACATAGCGTTTTCTTTGATGTCAAAAAGTAAAATTTTAGTCTTATCAGACCAGAGCACCTTCCTCCATACATTTTGGGAGTCTCCCACGTGCCTTTATGCAAACTCAAAATGTGCCATTTTGTTTTTGGCTGAAAGTAATGGCTTTCTTCTGGCCACTCTGCCATAAAGCCCAACTTTATGGAGCGTACAGCTTACTGTCATCCTATGTACAGATACTCCAGTCTCTGCTGTGGAACTCTACAGCTCCTCCATGGTTACCTTAGGTCTCTGTGCTGCATCTCTGATTAATGCCCTCCTTGCCCAGTCCTTGAGTTATGGTGTGTGGCCCTCTCTTGGCAGGTTTGCTGTTGTGCCATGTTCTTTCTATATGGTTATGATAGATTTGACGGTGCTCCTAGGGATCATCAAAGATTTGGATATTTTTTTATAACCTAACCCTGACTTGTACTTCTCAGCAACATTGTCCCTTACTTGTTTGGTGAGTTCCTTGGTCTTCATGGCAGTGTTTGGTTAGTGGTGCCTCTTGCTTAGGTGTTGCAGCCTCTGGGGCCTTTCAAAAAGGTGTGTATATGTAATGACAGATCATGTGACACTTAGATTGCACACAGGTGGACATCATTTCACTAATTATGTGACTTCTGAAGGTAATTGGTTGCACTGGAGCTTTTTATGCACTTCATAACAAAAGGGGTGAATACATAGGCGCAGTTTTTTATATCTGAAAAATTGTTTTATGTATATATTTTTCTAATTTTACTTCACCAACTTAGACTATTGTGTTCTGATCCATCACATATAATTCAGATTAAAAAAACATTGAACTAAAGGCTGTAATGCAACAAAATAGGTAAAAAGTCGGGTGGGGGGGGGGGGGTGGATTCTTTTGTAAGGCACTGTAAATTCCTTACTGAATGATAAAGGATCACTTTAAATATCATCAGATAAATCGCCTAAATATCATTGTACTCCTTAATGACTTATCTGTATAGCACATCATTGGAACACCTATTGAAATTCTTTCATAATAGAACCTAAATCTCCCAATTTGCTTTCTGAACATGAATCTTCTTACCAAAGGAATGCAATCTCCCCTTCAAATTTGATAATACATCTCAGTGATGTAATGTCATGTTCTACAAGTACAAATATTTCAGTGTAGGATGTAAATGTGATTTCTGCTGGATTTGTGAAAGCTTATTCCTTGTTAAGCTCTCAGAGAGAAATACTACTATGGACAGCAAGATGTGGAATGCAGCCAGGTGAATCTTAAAAATCTTGTCTGCTGGAAAGCAGGGAATCAATTGCTATTAGGAAATATTTAAATGCAAAACTGATGTGCATGATTAACTGAAAGTGGGTATAACATTAGATGCAAACCAGTCTCTTATGTTTCCCTTCTTGGTGTTGCAACCCAGTTCTGAAAGCTAGATCCTAATTGTATATCATAGGCATATTTTACTTCTGTCACTTTTCATTACTGGGCTAAATGTGATCTTCTGCTTTTCTGTAGCTGCAGTACTGAGACAGAAAAGGGCTGCATACTAGGATATTAAAAACAATACATTGCTAAGTATTTTTTAGCTTTCAAAATACTAAAATATAATCCCTTTTTGTCCATAAAGACATGGATAAGCGAGTTTGGGGTGGAGGAACTTGACTGGCCTGCACAAAGTCCTGACCTCAACCTGATAGAACACCTTTGGCATGAATTAGAGTGGTGACTGCAAACCAGGCCTTCTCATCCAACATCAGTGCCTGACCTCACAAATGCGCTTCTGAAAGAATGGTCAAACATTCCCATAGACACACTCCTAAACCATGTGGACAGCGTTCCCAGAAGAGTTGAAGCTGTTATAGCTGCGAAAGGTGGGCCAACTCAATATTGAACCCTATGGACTAAAACTGGGATGACATTAAAGCTCATGTGCGTGTAAAGGCAGGCATCCCAATACTGTTGGAAAAATAGTGTATATATACTCAGGGCTGCTGTTAGAAATCATGGGCCCCGTACAACCTACCTGACAGCCCAGCACCCCCCCCCCCCCCGGGAAATATCAAATTGCTAAAATGCCATGATCACAATGATATGCTTTGCAGTCATGGCAAAAAACTAGACCTTTTTAAATTGCTGAATTGCAATTTTACATTGCGAGGCCACATTGCAACTGTGAGCTTCAAGGTGCAGAGAGGCCCCATTGAACTCAATGAGAAGTTTGACAGGTGGTGCTGCCTGTCAAACTCTGCAGCCTGCGTTAAAAATGCCACATCTCTGAAGTAAAGCATCGCAGCCATGGCATGTATACAACCCTGTCTGACTATATGACAGCCGAAGGGTCATGACCAAAAAAGGTCTGCCAACCATCTCCCGATCAATGCTCTCAGTCAATGCTGAACGACGTGTTCTGGCGGTGGGGGTCATTCCCTTGTCAGAACACATTAGAACAGCAGGGGAGATTCCTATACTAAAATCGGATTGTTAGCACAGCGGCTCCGATCTGAGGTGTCAGGTGTTTTTCATTCAGCCTGCGGTGTTGAACGAAAAAAAAACTAGCAGTGTATACTAGGCATTAGGCCGCATTCACATTTGACGTTTCCTAAATGTGTGACAAAGTGCACAGGTAACGGGTGTTTTGCAGTGCATATTTGAAATACACTGCAAATGCACATAGTGCTTGCGGTGCCATGAATTGGTAATGGCACCCCAAATGTATTTAGCAGACCTGCGTTTTGTCATGTGGCATAGCCGCATGCCTTACAAGGTTCTAGAGCCTCTATGATGTGTTTGTCACACATATGGCAGCCCATTCAAGTGAATGAGCTCCCCTATGTGCAAAAAAAAAAACCCCAAAAAAACGAGTGTTCCCACTGCGTGACGTATAAAGGGGGCCTTAGGGGTGGTATATAGAAATGGCTTGGCAGAGGTGTCTGTCAGCTGGAGAGAGATATGTGTCCACTAGCTCCTAGCTCCAGCACTGCAATGGCAGCTACCTGCAGTTCCTTGTTGGCTCCATATTCACCCTCTCCAAAATCCTGAAGTGTCTGTCCCTTCACTACAGCAGCAACCCCCCCCACCCTCACTCACCCCCTTCAGCAGAAGCACTGCTCCATTTAAACCCCGGAGTTCACACTGAACACAGATCAGTGAAAGCACGATCTGCAGGGAGGGGGAGCAGAGGTCAGGACTCAAGGAAGTGGAGCAAACTTCCTTCTCATTCATAACACTGCAGACTGACAGGGAATGGGGGTTCAGGACTCAACAGAGGCACAGGCAGAGACTCTGCAGCTGTCTCCTTGTGCTTCAAATCGGGACACTTTGCCAGTATGTAGAACCAATCCCCCTGCAGAGCTGCCGGAGGGAGAAAGCTGGCAGCACTGCAAAGGGATCCAGAGATGTCACAAGGCAGTATAGGTGACTCTCCTGCTTTGCAGGTGCCCAGGCCCCTCTTCTGAAGTGACAGAGCTTGGGCCCCCTACAGGAGGGCTTGCTGTACTGCCCTATCAGCGGCCCTGTATATACTGCTAAACTATATGGATTTATGGAACCTAGAGATTTCATTGGATTCATTAAAAGATTATTATTGTTGACAGATATTGATATACCTACACTTTATTGTGTGGTTACTTTTTGAGTTGTGATAAAACATTTTGAGCCCTATACATTCATGATTGGATGCCTCAGTGGCTTTTGCATAATGTGGTTATATACAGTTTACCTTTAAAGTGGAACTAAACCAACAGATTTAACAATTTTAAAAAAAAGTTACATTTCCGGCACCTGCCGGGAATGTAACTGTTACATTGTTTGAGCTCTCAACCAAACTGTCAAACCATCCAATGGCTGGTGTCATAACTGATCACAGCATCATGGCAGTTGAAGATCAAACAGAGGCCAAGATGGTGGCTTCCTCGGCTGAAAACGATAGGGGGGGGGGTTTATTTCCACTTTAACTTTGAAGTGAACACTCAAACAGCCCACTCCATTCATATGATTTATTTTGTCTTGTCTTATACTATGATCTGGAGAAATTGAGAATGAAACAACAGGAACCCCTCAACTTAAACCCAAAAGAACTAGAGGCACTTAACTCCCTAAAGGCTAATGACACTATTACCATAAAACCCTCTGACAAGGGTGGTAATGTTGTGGTGTTGGACAACAACCACTACATAAAGATGTGTAGCAAAATTCTCAACAATGCAGACTGGTATCGTCGCATGCCGGCCTCCATTGTTGAGAAGTATAACAAAGAATTTTACGCATTGGTCGACTCTGCTTTCCTTAACCACACCATTAGTAAGGCTACCTGGACTTTTGTAAGAAATAATTTTCCCAAGACCCCTACGTTCTATGCACTCCCCAAAGTGCACAAGAATCTCAGAGACCCACCGGGCAGGCCGATTATTTCCGGGGTGGGTTCAATAAGCGAAAATGCCAGCAAACTTATTGACGAATACCTCAGACCCCTCGTGGTATCTCTAGCATCCTATGTAAAGGACACTAGCCATTTGTTACAAATTTTGGACCACCTTTCTATCTCGGATCGAGCTCTACTTGTCACTATTGATGTGGAGACACTTTATAGCTCCATTCCACATGTATTGGGTTTGGCAGCAATTAGACATATACTTCAGAGAAAATCGCATTCTGTTCCTAGTTACAATGAATTCATAATTGAGCTGCTCGAGTACATCCTCACCCACAATGTTTTTACTTTTCTCGGCTCCCACTACCTCCAGGTGCAGGGAGTGGCGATGGGGACATGTTGTGCCCCATCATACGCTAACCTGTACCTGGGGGAGTGGGAGAAAGTCCTTTTTTCAGATGAGAACCTTACTCACTATACCAACCACATTCAAACGTGGTATCGATACATAGACGACATTTTTGTCGTGTGGGAGGGTCCCTCGGATGTACTCGAGCAGTTCATACTGCGGATGAATAAGAATGATTTTAATCTGACATTTACTATGTCCTTCGATAATACCCATGTAACTTTTCTGGATATTGAGATTTTCAAGGATGGACAGGGGAAACTTTCCACCAAATTATTCAGAAAAAGTACTGCCGGCAATACTATATTGCACGCTGCTAGTTTCCACCCCAAACCCCTAATTGACTCCATCCCCTACTCCCAATACATTAGGATCAAGCGCAACTGTACAGACAACAGTAACTTTCTTATAGAAGCTGCTGCCCTCCGAGACAGACTGCTACTACGTGGCTACTCCCACAAATCCCTTAAAAGAGCTTTTCGTAAAGCCAATAACAAACCCAGACAAACACTCCTCCACCCTACTAAACAACAAAAAGATTCTCACCCACTCAGTATCATTACAACATATCATCAACAACATCACCAAACTAAAAGAATAATCGAAAAATATTGGCACTTACTGGCCCTAGACCCCAGTCTAGGCCATTTAGTTCCAGAAAAGCCCTATTTCACCTTTAGAAGAGCTACCTCCATTGGTGACCAGATCACCAAAAGTGAGTTCAGACCAGCGACAATCCACTGCAAATATAGGGGTACTTTTGCCTGTGGCTCATGCCACTATTGTGGTTACATGCTGACCCAAAAAAACCCTACTCTCCCAAACGGAAAACCCTTCTTTCCTAGACATTTTGCAAACTGCAGAACCACTGGAGTGGTTTATCTACTCCAGTGCAACTGCGGTTGCTTCTATATAGGAAAGACTAAACTTGAGTTCTGGCGACGAGCCTACAGGCATATTGTGGCTATGAAAACAGCTGACCCTGACCTACCCCTCGGCCGACATGTAACCTTGGTACATGGAGGCAAATTTCCCTCCATCAAATTTTTAATTTTGGACCGCATACACCCTAGCCCCAGAGGGGGTGACTGGAATAAAATCCTACTCCAGAGAGAACTCAAATGGATCCACTTACTCAAGGCCACCATACCCCCAGGCCTCAATGAAGCGGTTTGTTTTAAACCCTTCCTACAAGGCTTTAACTCCGGAGGCATGGAAAAATAGGGTCACGGTCACTTTAAAGTACATTTCTGGTTTCTCTACAATTTATTGATTTGTTGTAGCTGTTGGTTTTCTTGGTTTTGACTATTTTTGTACACCAAGCTGTACGTCTGTCATATACATGCTCCCCCCTCCCCCCTTCTTTTCCCCTCACCCCCTTCCCCTCCTTCCCCCCCCTCCCCCCCTACCCCTCTCCATCAATATATGAATTACTGGCCATTGGTGCACATGCATTTCCCTATTGAGTTTTCAGTTGGTACCCCAGGGGACCATGTATCTTGACGCACAATCAGCTTGGTCGTTTCCCCCTGGTTTAACACAACCCCCCCCCCCCCTTTCATTTTGTCCCCTTCCTTTGTCCCTATAGTTGTTATGTATATGATGCATCCATGTCTGCCATTCTTTTTTTAGCCAAAATGTATCTATGTGTGCTATATATCCTTTACTGGTATCTGTACTTATATATCCTCCATTTGTATCGAAGCCCTTTTGTTATTCATGATTGTCATACTGTGTAATATTCCACTATGTTTATTGTCCCATGTATTAATTTACAACTATAATTTTCCAGTATTATTTAAGTTCCCCTTTACTCCGCCAGTAACTAACTTGATTTGATGTAGGCGGCCCCTGCACGCTGGGAGAAATACAGACATTTTTAATCGGGTATTAGCTACTCCATCCTGTTGGTATGCGATTTCTAATATGCTTTTTTCCGTGTCATTTACTGTGACACAACCTCCCTTCCCCCGCCCCCCTCGAGGCGCCGGTGGCCAGAGCGGCTGCCCGGCACGGAAAGCCGCCACAAGAATTCTTAGGGAGGTACTTGGGCGTTTTTCCATCCCACGCCCACTGCCTCCATGTTGCCATGTTGCATGCGCAGTCCGCCGGAGTGGCACTTCCGTGCAGGTGGGGCGGGTGTGCGCGACGCTGCTCCAAACGCCGTGACGTTCGCGCACGTGCGGTTGGGGCGGCGCCGCGCACCCCCGCCTCGGGGGGTCAATATAGCACGTCTCTGCCTACGCTGTTTACAACACAGCTGTGCCTCATCCTGACGCCAGCTGATTGGATCCTTCACACTACATTAACCAGCCCCATCCACTTCCTACCAAGGCGCTACATTTGCTGGACGCTTGGTTGTGAGGTTGCGGTTATGCACTCCTGTTTCCACCTAAGGTATGACTTTTTAGTTACTTTTTCCTTACTTTTCCTTACTTTAGCACTCCAGCTTCAGGTACATTTATTACTCCTCCGTTCAGTTGTACCAGCTACACACCACCTTTCCTAAGCCTGCTCTGACTCTGGGCCCTGTAGGCTATTAGGAGCATAATTATATAGGCTCTGTATCAATACATTTTTCCTACTCACACTTTATATATTATGGTCTTGCTCTTAACTGTACCATCTCATTTGTTATTTAATACTCATTATGGAATTTCCCATTATGCATACATATCATATTTACTCTGTGGCATGTAATTGTGTATTTACTTTTATTTTATACTATGTTGAACCTTAAACCAAAATCCATATATATACACAGATGTACTCTGCCACTATAATATAAGGTGAACTGGACCCCCTTTTTTGTTAACCCTTTTTTGACGTATTGTAACTACATACATACCATCCCCTACATTCTCCCCATTATCAACCTCATTTCTACTAATTTACATATCTATGTATCCACCCACTTCTTTCAAACCATATACTATGGACCCTCTCTTAAGGTCCCCTCTATATTTTCTTATTTTCCAGAGACGCCTTCCTGTGACCTCAGCACGCCGCTCTGGTTTGCACGCGCCCGGGTCGGGCGGGACGGGAGTACTGTCACACCTCCCCACGGTGACTGCAGCCTACCATCCTGCATTTTTCACCGCCTAAGTATTTAGATCTATATTAGCTACGATACCAATACTTATTGCCATACCCTGCCCTCCCTCCGTGGCCCTCTTTGTATGTTTTTATAAATCTTCACAAGCAATTAATCGCATATTTTCATGTAGGTGATCAATTGATCATCCCAATCTTCCATCTAATACTATTTAAGGTTTTACCAACCACCTGACCCTTTCTCCTTTTCATCCACCTTTTCAATTAGCATAGATGAACCCTCCTCTCTCAATCTTGCCCCTGAAGAAGGACCGTACAGATACTTAGTACCCCGAAACGCGTCGGGCTTGAGAAGAGCTTTTTCATCATAAATTGTTTTTTGTTTGTTCATCATTGCTACTATGTAGTTTTACTGTGTTACTTTAGACATCTATTGCTTGTTTTTATCAAATGTACTTTTCAATACTAATAAAATTATACCTTTTTTATTATATATAAACACCCTTTACTTTTTATATACCCCACCTGTTTGCCTTTGCAAGTGCCGGAAAAGTCCACCCAGGGGAACCCTTTGTCTTGTGTCTTATGTGTCTACTATTAAGACGTGTGTTTTGACCTGGCAGCGGTTTATGTGTATATACCAACACTTCTAAAATGCAGTGACTTCATTGCAATACTTACAGAATTTTTTTATTTACAATATAGAAACAACTCTACATTATACCTATAGAGATGCTTCTGTACTGTGAATAATCTCAGTTTGAGTTGAAGCTGTTATAGCTGCAAAGGTTGGGCCAACTCCCTATGGACTAAAACTTGGGTGCCATTAAAGTTCATGTGCGTGTAAAAGCAGGCATCCCAATATGTTTGACAATACAGTGTGTGTGTGTGTGTGTATGTATATATATATATATATATATATATATATATATATATATATATATATATATATACATATATATATATATATACATATATATATACATATATATATATATACATATATATATATATACATATATATATACATATATATATATATATATATATATATATATATATATATATATATATATATATATATATATATATATATATATTTTGGTATTTAAAATATTGGAGAATGTCATTCACATAAAAATATACATACGATTTATGAGCCTTAGTCCTCATGTACGCTGCTGCTGGTAAACGGACGTTCAGAGGCAGTTGGCTGCTTTTTTCAGCTGCCCCTCAACTCATCCAATGTTATCTTATGTGTACGTGTACACAGGTTTGTATAATGTCGTTTTTAGGCAGTTGAGTTTAGAGGCCTTCTTTTGACAGAAAAAGGCCTGGTCAGCAAGTGGATATATTAAAACTTAGCATATTGTAATTCACTTCATGAGCATTGTATTTTGATATCTGTTTTCAACCTATTCTACATACTGCTGTGATTTTGGGAATATATATATATATATATATATATATATTCTTTTGAAATTCCAGACAAACTGGGATACTATTCAGCATTACACTGGATATAATCATGATTCAATGTGTGGTTAGTCTCTGAGTTTTGCTCTAACCTTCTAAATGCTTTACATTTATGATCTTATGTCTCAGTGGCTTTCACATAATACAGTTGTGTGATGTATATCTATACCTGTGAAATGAACATTGAAACAGTCTGCCAGTTGGTATACTTTTATTTTGGCTTGTCCTACACAATAAAAATACAAGCAATATATCACACAAAACTGTCAGGTAGTGTGTGAATCAGCGCTCACTGGCAGCTATAAGGTGGACCATAAGGGATCAATAACAGGAAGGGGGTAAAAAACAACAAGATATACCCAAAATAAATTAATAAGAATTAGTCCATACAGTCCATAGTAGTAAGGGATATCAAGGAGAAGTCACACACAGTCACTGGCAGCTCCTCAGCAGGAAGTGGGCGTTCCCTCAGGCAAACAAAAAGGTCTGTCCCTCAGATAAACAAAGGCCTGAAGAAGGAGGTGGCGCCTCAGAAATGTGTTGCGGCTCGCCCCGTCCTGATTTGGTCTCTTGCTAGCTCTGTCAGAGCAGGTGTGAGAGCTGGAGACACTGATGGTTGTAGACCTCCATACGGCAGGTCTGAGCTTATCCCCACAGTGGTCTTCTCATCCCTTGTGATGGCTGACTGCTTGATTGGTGATCCACATCCACCCTGTGTGCAGCTTGCAAGATACTTTTAAGTAAGTGTATCTGAATAAAGTGTTACTTGCTTTTATTAACACAGGCACCCTCTTTCTGCTGTTTTTACACAATAAAAATGATACTTAACTCTGGTTTTAAAAATATATGGTATTCTAGTATGTATTTTTAACTCAAAAAGTCCATTCTAATGCTTTAAGCCTCCTCCAAATTCCCTGTTTTTTTTTGTCACATGACCTGACTTCCTGTTAGAGGGTGGAAACTTTTGTTCTCCATGGCCTGCTGTATGTAATAATGTAGCCACCTTCTCTTGCCCACTTCCAAGATGGACTAGGAGCTATGGACTTTGTGTAGTTTACATAGAGCAGTGTTTGTGACCATAACTAATGCGCACAGAATGTTTTATGCAAACAGAAGTGATGGGGGGGGGGGGATTAAAGGTTCAGAAGGTTGTGGAGAATGTTACAAGGAGGCAGAAAAACAAAGTAAAACTACCGGTAATTCATGAAGGGTACAGGGCTATTTAAAGTGTTTCTTGACCCAGCAGTCGTTTACATGTACTTACCAACACTTGGGGATTATACCCAGGGAGATGCTACTGTACTTTAAAGGTCCTAGTAAGAGTTCATGCCTCTTTTTTTTTTTTTTTTTACTAAAGTTGACTTTTAGTTATAGAGGTTGATTTACTAAACCTCAAAGGACATTCACTTTGTAAGGGAATTTCCACTTTGTAAGAGAATGCATCAGCTTTGTGAATGAGGTGAAGCTTTGTTGACTTCCTTCAGACAATTATGTGCAAGCAAGAATACTGAATTTTCACCATATTCACTAAACTAAGGATAGATTCACTTGCATAGTGAACAGTAGATCAACTCCATGGAGTCTCTGCATTGGACATGTTTGGGATCATTGACAGGAATTTAACATAACTGGAGCAGCCAGAATCTGAAGCAATTGTCAATGGCAACCAATCACCTTCTATCTTTCCCTTTCAAAGCTTGAATGAACAAGCTGAAGATAGAAGGTTATTGGTTGTCATTCACAGCTGCTCCAGATTCTGGCTGCTCCAATTTCGATACATTTCAGTGTCTCCTTTCTGACTGTTTAGTGGTGGACAACGCCGGAGGTTTAATTTGTGTGGCATTCCTTTTCATTATTTTAAACCACGTTGGTTCTCCTAGAGCTATATTTTTCTTACTTTTTCCTAAAAAAGGGAACCTAACCTTCCAAGTTGTTATGCTACATCAAGCTTTTTATGACATATCAATTGTAATGTATAATTATGCATCTTTTATATCTGACTGTAGTTCAGGCATAAATAATGAGTCAAATAACTTTTTTTTAAACAGTCATTTCAACCAGAAGTGATATTTTAGTAACAGGTGAAGTTTGTGGACTGATAATCCAACAATAAGATCTCCTTGTCATAATTTAGACCAGGTGTCTCAAACTGTTGGCCTTCCAGCTGTTGGAAAACTACAGGTCCCATGAGGCCTTGCAAGGCTGACAGTTACAGGTATGACTCCCTCAGGCAAAGGCATGATGGGACTTGTAGTTGTGCAGCAGCTGGAGGGCCACCAGTTTGAGACCCCTAATTTAGACACTGCCCATGTGGGAGTTTTGGTTGTCCCCACCTACTTTTGCATAGTCCAGCACTTCCTGTTTGATTTTTAGTGCTATAAAAAATGAAACATGTAACAGTGGGGTCTCTACATAAGGCCCAGAGCTAGGGTTGCCACGTCATCCCTTTAACCACTTCTGCAACAGAAGATTTTACCCCCTTACTGACCAGACCATTTTTTACAATTTGGCACTGCTTCGCTTTAACTGACAATTGCGTGGTCGTGTGACACTGTACCCAAACAAAATTTGCGTCCTTTTTTTCCCACAAATAGAGCTTTTTTTTGCTGGTATTTGGTCACCTCTGTAGTTTTAATTTTTTGCGCTATAGACAAAAAAAGAGCAACAATTTAGAAAAAAATAAACAATATTTTTTTACTTTTTGTAAATATCCCCAAAAATGTTTTAAAAAACAAATTTCTTCATCAGCTTAGGCCAATATATATTCTTCTACATATTTTTTGTAAAAGAATCACAATAAGCATTTATTGCTTGGTTTGCGCAAAAGTTAACTACAAACTATGGGAAGGAGTATGGCATTTTTGTGGTATTTTTATTAATTTTTTTTTTACTAGTAATGGTGGTTCTGCGACATTGCAATGGACAAATCGGACACTTTTGACACTTTTTTGGGACCATTGACATTTATACAGCGATCAGTGCTATAAATATGCACGGATTACTGTGTAAATGTCACTGGTAGGGAAGGGGTTAACACTAGGGGGTGATAAAAGGGTTAACTGTGTGTTCCCTTATGTGTTCTAACTGTGACGGGATTGAACTGACTAGGAGAGGAGACCTTAGTAGGAACACACGATCTGTCTCCTCTCCTCTGACAGGACAGGGATTTGTGTGTTTATTAATTACTCAGGTTCTATGGTTGATTAAGGCTGGGTTCACACTTGTACGACAAACGAAAATCAATGTTTCCCTATGAGAGCCATCTTAACTGGTCCGACACAAGTCGGTCTGACTTTGAACATGCTCCCTGCACTACTTTGCGCTCCCCCCCAAAATCCATAACAGACCTTTATCCGAGCACGCAGCCTGGCAGGTCAGAAAAGAGGGTGGGGACAAGCAAGCACCCCCCTCCGTACCAGGCCGCATGCCCTCAACATGGGGGTTGGTGCTTTGGGGCAGGGGGGCCTTGCCCCCCCCACCTCAAAGCACCTTGTCCCTATGTTGATGAGGACAAGGGCCTCTTCCCGACAACCCTGGCCATTGGTTGTCGGTGTCTGCGGGCGGGGCCTGGGCAGTGACGTCATAAGGGGCATGGCTTCTGGGTGTTGTCACCCGGTGACCCCATCCCATGCCAATATAAGTAGTGGCACACCGCACACCCAGCATTAGAGTGGGAGAGAGTGTTGAGTCAATATCGGAAGAACATAGCGAGAAGACAGCGGAGAAGACCCAGCAAAAGAGTGAGAAGACAGCGAAGAAGACCAGGCCGAGGCAGAAGACAGTGGACAGAGGGAGAAGAACCGGAGAGGGCTAGAAGACATCAGCGAAGAGCGGAGAAGAACCGGCAGAGGCAGAAGACGTCAGTGGAGGAGGCAGAAGAGCCGGAGAGGGGAGAAGACATCGGAAAAGATGCTGGAGCTGTCTTAATAAATTACTTTAAAAATCTGTGTACTGCGTTTTATTTTTGACACTTTGTTTTAGGTGAATGGGTAGGGGGACAATGTACCCCATACTCGTTCACACACGGTGAGCGGCCGGGATCTGGGGGCCTTCCAGATTCCAATAAGCTCCCGCCCACAGACTCCGACAACCAACGGCCAGGGTTGTCGGGAAGAGACCCTTGTCCTCATCAACTTGGGGACAAGGTGCTTCGGGGTGGGGGGCGCTCACTCGTCCCCACCCCCTTTCCTGACCTGCCAGGCTGCGTGCTCGGATAAGGGTCTGGTATGGATCTCCTTAAAATCCATGCCAGACCGAAGGGCCTGGTATGGTCTTGGAAGGGGAACCCATGACGATTTTTTTTTTAATTTGGCGTGGAGTTCCCACTAAAGATTCATACCAGACACAAAGTGCCTGCATTGTCGGGATCAAAGTCGGATCCCCGTTCATTGAAGTCAGACAGATGTGGGACCTCAAGTCACAATGCAAATTCGGATTCACAGTGGTACGACTGTCGTGACGCACCAATGTGAACCCGGCATAAGGTGGTAGTTAAATTCACTTAGTGCCTTATCTGCATTAAATTAGCCTCAGAACCTGTGTAATTCATATGTGTTCTGATTTAAAGGAATGAGGTGACAACCCTACCCAGAGCAGAGGTACAGGTCTGTAAGGCAAGCCAAAGATGGATCATTTTTATTCAATCATCTAGCGGCCTGTTTAAAAAAAATGAGTGGATTTCCCCTTTCCACACAAGCGAGGTAAATGGAAGACACCTTCCCACAGTTCTATTGCATTCTGACATCAGGGATTCCTCCGCTATCAGAATACACTAATCAGTGTTGCGACCAATTGGCTGCAGCTGCTGATCGAATGTAAATTCTCCAACATTTCTGTTCAACAGAAGCTAACCATTAGATTGACGTCTATTGAGCGGGAACAGTCATAGATGAATTGAAATTTGCCCAGTCCCTGCTGAATCAGTTGAATTTCGATCCATCTCTGACCAGTTTAACACAAGCAAATTGATAAGATCAACAAACTTATATAGTAAGGCAGCCCATAGATAATTTGATTTTCTTTCCCTTGGTGGAATGAAAGAAAGTCACTCAATCTCCCCCATTAATGCATTCAGTATTGATGTGGGAAAGCCTTCCGCAGCGCTATTGTGTTCTGCTGGCTGTGGTGATGTTGGGGGGGGGGGGGCGGGTTGTTAGCCTTTCCAGCCGGCAGAACACAATATTACTGCTAGCCAGATGTCATGGGAGTCTCGGTCACGTTACCAAACTCTGCAAGTCGATCAATGGGTACAATCAGCATGCCCATACATGGATCAAAATTCAGCTGGTCTCTGTTGAACCAGTCGAATTTCGATCAATGTATGGCCGACTTAACACAGGTTAACTGTCCAATTGCTACCAAAATTTAATAGAGTTTCAGTTAGAATGACCCTTGAAATGATGGTGCGCTTTGTGTTCATTGAAGCAGCATTATTTCATGCATTGGAACAAAACATTTACATCTGTGCACTTTGTTAAGCACACTGTATATGTGCATTGGGTTGCACTTAAAGAGTGAATGGCAACAAAAGCATTACTGTGCTTTGCAGTAATGTAAGGTAAAACATGTTCTAACGCATGCCATCATATATGCTGTAGTGTGAACAAGCCCTTAAAATCCAAAGCAGCACCAGGAGAAACAACAATACACATTCTCTTAAACTCCATTTATCTTGCTTTTGCATGTTTCTAAGTCTAATATAATTTCCCAAGTTATTTGGATTGCAGGACACACATCCATCATTTCTGGCCATAATGCTGTCTTCACATAAACCATTATTCTCATTTACAAACCACAAGCTAACCTAACTTTCTTTTTTTCTCAATCAATAAAGCTGATAAAACTGAAAAAGCCATAGTCCTAATGATGTGCAGTTGCAGACAAAATACAAGCTGTAAGTAGGATTTGATGGGGGTTGTGCATATTTGGCGATTACACAAATGTAAGCAAACACACTCATTATTTATAAATGATATGCTGCTCTGTTGCATAACATTCACAATTAGTAGATCATATTGCAACAAAAAAAAACAACAACTATCCCAGTTGCGGTTAATTGCACGTTATTTTCTTCTTTTTTTCATTCTAATTATTATATATAGTACTGTTGCTTTTTTTCAAGCCTTTTTATTTTACATAAAAAAATAGCCGTGTTTTTATTTTGGTAAAAAAGTGGTTGCTTTTTTATTTCAGTATGATATAAACTTTAAATCTCCTTTGCTAACCTCAGAGTATCAGCTTCATTACCTTAAGAAACACCATACCTAGTAAAAAACACCATACAATAATAACTACTGACATTTAAATTAAATGTGTAGACACTTACCCTCCATATGGAATCCAAGTCATATTTCCATCTCCAGCACAAGAAAAGAAGGCTTTGCTATAGCCAGTAACAAAAAGCTTCTGAGGGAGTTAAATCTGCTACAGTAAGCTTAAATAAAGCAGAACACGTGGCCACGGAGTTTACTGCCTGCATTCAAAGGCAGATGTTTCTGTTAAAGCATTGGGCTACTTCACTCTAAACATGAATGTATTTGGCCACTGTTACTGACTCCACGTTTAGCCTTAAAGCGACACTGCTCTGAATTTACAAGGGATTATTAAATGCGCTGACAAGCTGCTCATTTTGCTTGTTCTAGTTTAGCATATTGATTCTTTACATTCTGCATGCAGTGGTACTGGGGTGCTGTCCCTTGTTGTGGTGCTGAAGAATATCTAACAATTGGAAAAATAACAGTAATGTATAAACCAGCTTTATTCAATCAAAAAAGTAAATTTTATGTGACCACAACAATTTTTAAAAATAACTGGGATGCATTTTTTAAAATTAAAAGTACGGTAATTGAACTTAAAAACCTTTTATATATTACAGTGCCTTACAAATGTATTCACCCTCCTTGGTTTTCTACCTATTTTGTTACCTTACAGCCTTTATTCCAATGTTTTTTTTAATCTGAATTATATGTGATGGATCAGAACACAATAGTCTAAGTTGGTAAAGTAAAATTAGAAAAATATATATATAAAACTATTTTTCAGAAATTAAAAGATGATAATTGGCATGTGCGTATGTATTCACACCCTTTTGTTATGAAGCCCATAAAAAGCTCTGGTGCAACCAATTACCTTCAGAAGTCACATAATTAGTGAAATGATGTCCACCTGTGTGCAATCTAAGTGTCACATGATCTGTCATATCATATACACACCTTTTTGAAAATGCCCCAGAGGCTTCAACACCTAAGCAAGAGGCACCACTAACCAAACACTGCCATGATATAAAAAAGGGAGAACATCCAACTATACCAATTTAAGCTGCCAACATTACCAATTTACCAAACACTGCCATGAAGACCAAGGAACTCTCCAAACAAGTAAGGGACAATGTTGTTGAGAAGTACAAGTCTTTGATGATCCCTAGGAGCACCATCAAATCTATCATAGCTAAATAGAAAGAACATGGCACAACAGCAATCCTGCCAAAAGACAGCCACACACCAAAACTCACTGACCGGGCAAGGATGGCATTAATCAGAGAGGCAGCACAGAGACCTAAGGTAACCCTGGAGGAGCTGCATAGTTCCACAGCAGAGACTGGAGTATCTGTACATAATATGACAATAAGCCGAATGCTCCATAGAGTTGGGCTTTATGGCAGAGTGGCCAGAAGAAAACCATTACTTTCAGCAAAAAACAAAATGGCACATTTTGAGTTTGCGAAAAGGCACGTGGGAGACTCCCAAAATGTATGAAGGAAGGTGCTCTGCTCTGATGAGACTAAAATTTAACTTTTTGGCCATCAAAGAAAACACTATGTCTGGTGCAAACCCAACACATCCCATCACCCAAAGAACACCACCCCACAGTGAAACATGGTGGTGGCTGCATCATGCTGTGGGGATGTTTTTCAGCAGTCGGGACTGGGAAACTGGTCAGAGTTGAGGGAAAGTTGGATGGTGCTAAATACAGGGATATTCTTGAGCAAAACCTGTACCACTCTGTGTGTGATTTGAGGCTAGGATGAAGGTTCACCCTCCAGTAGGACAATGACCCCAAACACACTGCTAAAGCAACACTTGAGTGGTTTAAGGGGAAACATGTAAATGTGTTGGAATGGCCTAGTCAAAGCCCAGACCTCAATCCAATAGAAAATCTGAGGTCAGACTTAAAGATTGCTGTTCACAAGCGCAAACCATCCAACTTGAAGGAGCTGGAGCAGTTTTGCAAGGAGGAATGGGCAAAAATCCCAGTGGTAAGATGTGGCAAGTTCATAGAGACTTTTCCAAAGCGACTTAGAGCTGTGATAGCCGCAAAAGGTGGCTCTACAATGTATTGACTTTGGGGGGTTGAATATTTATGCACATTGAGTTTTTCTGTTATGTTGTCCTATTTGTTGTTTGCTTCACAATAATTTAAAAAATCTTCAAAGTTGTGGGCATGTTCTGAAATTAAATGGATGCAAATCCTCAAACAATCCATGTTAATTCCAGGATGTGAGGCAACAAAACACAAAAAATGCCAAGGGGGGTGAATACTTTTGCAAGGCACTGTATGTCATAATTTTAAAGCTTGCTACATAATAAATGTTCAAATCAAATTTGGCTTTTTCAAAGATAGGTTACAATACTGCAAGTGACCTGTATTTTACTGCAATTGAAGAATGCAGGTCACCACAAGGAAACAAAAAAATAGTTTTCCATGTGTCCTGTTCACACTGGTATCATGTGCAGTGTGGTGGGTCGCAATAAAATACTGCATGTATGCATGTAAATGCACATCAACGCAATACAAATCTATTGAGAAAATAAACTATATATATATATATATATATATATATATATATATATATATATATATATATATATATATATATATATATATATATATATATATATATATATATATATATATATATATAGGAAGGCCAGTATGCTGGCCTGAATTTATGGGAGGAGCCCGGGGGGTATTTAAGCAGCCCGCTCACCTGTGGTGTTTGTCGGTTTCCTGTGCGCGATATACGTCACTAGGCCGACGATTCGAATGCCAGCGTCCGCAAGTTCTTGTCTCGCAAAGTTCCCGCATTCGCAATTTCCGTGCTCGAGAGTTTCGAAGTCCGTGTTTACCGATTCGTAGTTCGTACCACGCGTCTGGCTTGGCTGTCGCAGGTAGGGTCCCGTCGGACTTTGTTTTTTACGCATTGTTCGATATCATGTCACTAAACCGTGATATCAAACTTACGAGTCACTCGCAATTTCTCAAACGTAACCGCAATGCATACCATTCGCACTTTCGTTATGTTACCATTTCTCGTTATCTGAAAAAACCACCGCGACATAGACGTCGCTTCATTTCAGGCATGTCTAATTATTACCAGGCGTCAGTAAACAGCCGTAGCGATTCGCAATTCCTTATCGAACCACGTCAGTTCGATACCAATCATTTCTCATTTTTGAACATTTCTAAATACATTTCTAACATTTCAAACCATTTCGAATCATTTCTTTCATTTCAGTCACGTACCGCGCTCCGATTCGAATCCAGTCGCATCTAAAGATGCACCGATTCGCTCCGGTGTGCCCCAGTAGTTACGGCCTCATTTCAGTACATGCTCCAGAGTCCAGAGTCCGCTTTCGACTCACCGGTTCGTACCTCTGTCATGGTTATCATGCCACGTATCACACTCCGTTACGAATTCAGTCGCATGGAAATGCACCGATTCGTCTCGGCGTGCCCCAGGTATTGGCCACATTTCAGTACATGCTCCAGAGTCCGATTCGCAGTCAGTCGCTATAGCGGCATGATCGATTCGCGCCTCTGTCATGGCAACAAATGTTACACCTGCACTTACCGCGCTCCGGTTCGAATCCAGTTGCATCTTCGATGCACCGATTCGTTACGGCGTGCCCCAGGGCCCGGCCTCATTTCTGGACATGCTCCAGAGTCCGGTTCGTTGTCAGTCGTAGTTTGCGGCTCACCGATTCGTGCCTCTGTCATGGGAATCATTTCAACTGTCACGAATCACGCTTCGATTCGAATCCAGTCGCATCCATGATGCAACGATTCGTCCCGGCGTGCCCCAGGTATTTTCTGCCACATGTCAGTACATGCTCCGGAGTCCGGTCGTTGTCAGTTGCAATCGCGACATGATCGACTTGTGCCTCTGTCATGGCACGTGCCTCTACTATGACAAATCGTTTCATTCATTTCATCATTTCACTCATTTCACTGTCACGTACCGCGCCCCGATTCGAATCCAGCAGCATCCGAGATGCACCGATTCGTCCCGGCGCGCCCCAGTTGTCTTGGCCTCATTTCTTTCATACTCCATAGTCCAACCGACCTCAGCCAACACCTGCATCAGAACTTGGTTAGCTATCAGTTGCGGCATAACCAATTCGTGCCTTTGCCAGGGCAAACATTTCACGGTTACATACCGCATACCGCACTCCAATTCAAATCCAGTCGCATCCGTGATGCACCAATTTATTCCGGCATGCACCAGCGTTTCTTTTGCCTCATTTCAGTACATGCTCCAGAGTCCGGCTCGCTGTCAGTCGCAGCTGCGGCACGACCGAATCGTGTCTCTGTTATGGCGAAACATTTTTCATTCATTTCACTCTAAGGCAAACATTTCATTCATTTCGTTGTCGCATGCCGCACCCCGATTCAAGTTCAGGGCAACCGTCAGACATCGATTCATCCCGGCAAAACCCCAGTAGGCGTGGCCTCATTGGCCCAGTCATGGCACACCGATTCGTGCCTCTGTCATGGCACAAACAGTTCACTCATTTATTTAATGCCATGCACCTGTTGCTTAAACATGTTACAATTTACCTTTCAAACCAGGTAGTCAAACCCTCCACCGGTTGTCATCTGTCATTTTCTCTAGGTCAGTCAAATAAAAAAAAAAAGGGGGGGGTCTTCCTTCGAAGCTCAGTCATGGTCCCGATTCATTCGTTGAAACCTTCGCCTCACTACTATACCCCCTCGTAGTCACAGCACGTCCAAGTATAACTTCTTGCAATCGTTGCAAATACTCATCCAAATACAACTTCTTGCACTTCATTGCAAGCACACATCGAAACATAACTTCTTGCAATTGTGGCAAGCACACATCCCATCATGACTTCTTGCAATCGTTGCAAGCACACATCCAAGCACAATTTCATGCAATCATTTCAAACACGCATCCAATCATAAAACTTCTTGCAAACATCGCAGGCATGCATTCAAGCATAACATAAAAAAAAAGAAAAACTTGCAATCGTTGCAAGTACGCATCCAATTACAAACTCTTGCAATCATGGCAAGCACACATCCAAGCTTAACTCCTGCAGTCTGGCAAGCACATGCAGCAATACGAACTTTTCACAGTCACTACAAAACACATCTCCACCGACAGGAACTTCCTTGCAATCGTTGCAAGCACACATTCAAGCACAAATCACAATCATTACAAGACACGCATCTTAGCATAACTTCTTGCAAACGTTGCAAGCATGCATCCAAGCATAACTTCTTGCAATCATTGCAAGCACGCATCCAGTCACAACTCCTTGCAAATGTTGCAGGGACACACCCAAGCATAACTTCTTGCAATCATGGCAAGCACGCATCCAAACACAACTTTCGTAATCGTTGCAAACACGCATCCAAGTATAACTCCTTGCAGTCCGTGCAAGCACATGCAGTAATACGGACTTCTCGCAGTCACGGCAAACACATCTCCATTGACACAAACTCCCTGGCAATTGTTGCAAGCACGTATTTAGGCACAACTCTTGCAATCATTGCAGGGCTCGCATCTTGGCATGACTTCTTGCAATCAGTACAAACACATTTCTAGTGGCACACAATCAGTCACACATCATTCTTCAATGGCACTTAATCGGCCACTTGTCTCCAGTGGCATTTTTCATACGAGCCACTCATCAATTTCTGTGTCATTTCTCGCTTAGGTCAGTTGAGTTCAGGTTCCACCCCGCACCAGGTATCGTATTGCCACACACAGCTGGCTCCTCATAACACCATCAGGCTATACCTAGCCAGCATCCAGCATTTCTTGCCCTCACAGGACCCCAGAGAGTCATCCGTGTTTACGGCTCATACAGTAGGATCCTTTCTACGTGGCGTCCAGAAGCATCAGTCCATAGCTAACGGCAAACGCTTGCCCGTCACAACTACCATCTTCAGGCACATGTCAAAACCTCAGACATTCCCCAGTCTAGTCATACAAGCAGCCATCTACCCGGCCCTCTGTGGTTTTCTACGGCCTATCAAATTCACTTTTACTGGCACAGGCAGCCAGGTACTACGTAGACACAACTTGACTCCCTGGTAATACCATTATGTCCTTCAGCTTGTAGTCTCTAAAAACTCAATAAATCCAGAACCGAGGTCTACAATAACCTCCTCCGAATTAATGAACACCACGTAGGCCAGCCTCCCCCTTGACAAGCTGACCCGTATCAGGTTAGTTCCCCAAGACTTCACCCATACACGGGTGTGTACTACCAAGTAGCTGCAGTCTTTCCTAAAAAAAACGGACCTATCAATGTCGGAAAGTCCCGTACTACGTGGATCGGTGTATCAATGATTATACCTTAACTCTAGGGTCTTATCACCTACGTCGCCCTTGTAACCCCAGGTAGCGACAGATGCCATAGCCACCACAGGCATCGCGGCAATTTTTGGCCATCATCGTTTTACAAGTACATGGCCCCCAGAGACACTCCTAAACCCTGGGTTTACCCGGACTTCCTCCCTCTTCAAGCTACACCTGGTCATGGCAGCCGCTTAACTCCAGGGTCTTATCTGGACAGAACAGGCCGTGGCTTTGCCACCAACATCCGGTCCGAGGCGAGCCTCTTAATGAAGCCAGCTCCGCATCGCTCTGTTATGTCCTTCCTGCGCAGGCTGGAGTAATTATCTTGGCAACACCAGTTTATTGTCCACTTCACGTTCGTTCCAGGCTGCCATCTTCTGGGACATGTCTACTATATTAACCAGTTCGCTATTTGGCCTTCTCCCCAGTTTGGTCATACAAGCAGCCATTTACTTGGCCTACCACGACTTCTGGTGGCCCAGCGAGTTCACCCGTAGCAATCCCGCAGGCCAAGTTCTGTGTAGTTGGCTCGCTGCCAACACCATTTCATCCTCCACCCTGCAGTGTCCAAAATCCAGCAAGCAAGCTCCAGGAAAGACATCCATCTCTGTAAAATAAACAACGTCCGGTGGCCAGTAACCATACTCGACCGCCTACTGTCACTCATACCGGAACAATCAAACTCTAGTCCCCTATTACCTTTTCGGGCAACCCTCGAGTGCCCGCCAGTTCATCAAACACCTGGGGCTTCTTCTACGCTGCCTACACCTCGACCCCAGTCAGCACTCCGGTCACTCTTTAGTATTAGGGCAGCCTTGGCAGCATTTCGGCATGGGTCCCAGACCACGTCATCAAGAGACCTAGCAGGTAAAACTTTGCCTACCTCGCCCGGTACATCCCCACTCCTTAGGTGGAAACGGCACAAGCATTCACCAAACTTGCTCAAATAAATAAAGCCAAAACTAATAAAACTACACCCCTACCTGAATGTTTTTGCCCCCTTATTCTGGCATACCAACCAGCAGACCAAGGCACACTTTCAGGTCCATTTCATATGGTAAGTCCACACTTCCAGGTCTATTTCCGATGGTAAGTTTTATGTTAACTACAAATGTTATCTATGTCCATATCGGACATAGGGCTCCAACCATAAGTAGGAAGGCCAGTATGCTGGCCTGAATTTATGGGAGGAGCCCGGGGGATATTTAAGCAGCCCACTCACCTGTGGTGTTTGTCGGTTTCCTGTGCGTGATACCCACCCTCCCATCCCCATTTCAAGGCTTTCATTTCATTCATTCATTTCATTCATTTCTCTCTACAGAATAATCATTTCTTAAACTAGGGTATGCCCCCTTATTCTGGCATACTGACCAGCAGACCAAGGCACACTTTCAGGTCCATTTCATATGGTAAGTCCACACTTCCAGGTCTATTTCCGATGGTAAGTTTTATGTTAACTACAAATGTTATCTATGTCCATATCGGACATAGGGCTCCGACCATAAATATAGAAAGGCCAGTATGATGGGAGGAGCCCGGGGGTACTTAACCAGCCTGCTCGCCTGTGGTCTTTGTCAGTTTCCTGTGCGCGATACTACGTCACTAGGCCAACTATTCGAAACTCAGTGTCCGTGAGTTCTCGTGTTCGTAAGTTGCCGTATTCATACAAGTTCCCGTGTTCGAGATTTTCGAGGCCCTCGTAACCAATTTGCAGCTTCGTACAACGTGTCTGGCTTGGCTGGCGCAGGTAGGGTTTCGGCTGACGTTTTCATTTTTCACGCATTGTTAGATATCATGTCACTAAACCATGATATCAAACTTACGAATCACTCGTAAAAACTTCACATGTAACGCATACCACTCGTACCGTCGTTATATTAGTCATTTCGTTATTTTGTACCTCACTCCGAAGGCAGGCGCCGCTTCGTTCAGGCATGTCTAAAACTGTTTACCATGCTTTACAAGACAAGTCGTTGTCACTTGCAAAAAAATTCTGTACACCGACCCGTGTCATTTCAAAGCTAATTAATTTCACAAACATTTCAAAACATTTCAAAGCATTTCAAACCATTTCGAATAATTTCATTCATTTCAGTCAAGTACCGCCCTCCAATTCGAATCCAGTCGCATCCAAGATGCACAGATTCGCTCCGGTGTGCCCCAGTTGCTTACGGACTCATTTCAGTACATGCTCCAGAGTCAGATTCATTGTCAGTCGCAGGTTGCGGCTCACCGATTCGTGTCTCTGTCATGGCCATAATTACGCTGTCACGTATCACATTCCGATACGAATCCAGTTGCATCAAAAATGCACCGATTCGTCTCGGCGTGCTCCAGGTATTTTAGCCACATTTCGGTACATGCTCCAGAGTCCAATTCATAGTCAGTCGCAACAGCGGCATGATCGATTCATGCCTCTGTCATGACGATCAAAACCATTTCTCTGTTACGTACTGTGCTCCGATTAGAATCCAGTTGCATCCTGCCTCTTTTCAGTACATGCTCCAGAGTCCGGATCGTTGTTAGTCGCAGATGCGGTGCGACCGATCCGAATCTCTGTCATGGGAATTAGTTATCATTCATTTCACTCCCACATATCGCGCCCCGTTTCGAATCCAGTCACATCCGAGATGCACCAATTAGTTCCGGTGTGCCCCAGTTGTTTTGGTCTTATCCAGTACCTGCACCAGAGCTTGGTTCATTGTCAGTCGCGGTCGCGGCACAATCAATTTGCGCCTCTGTCAGGGCAAAACATTTAATTAATTTCATTGTTACGTACTGCGCTCTGATTCAAATCCAGTCGCATCCGTGATGCACCGATTCATTCCGGTGTGCACCAGTGTTTTCTGTTGCCTCATTTCAATACATGCTCCAGAGTCCAGTTCGCTGTCAGTCACAGTTGCGGCACGACCGAGTCAGGCCTCTGTCATGGCAAGATGTTTTATTCATTTCATGATCAAGGCAAACATTTCATTCATTTCATTATCGACACACCTCACTCTGATTTAGAATCTTGGGCATTCGTGAGGCATCGATTCATCCCGGTAGGCCACAACAGTCTTGGCCTCATTTCATGCCATGCCCCACAGTTCGATTCGTAGCTTGTCACAGTCGCGGCATACCGATTCGTGCCACCATCAAGGCATACACATTTCACTCATTTATTTTGCCCCATGCACCTGTCGTTTAAGTCACCATACAATTCTTCAAGTTAGTTAAGCAAACCCTTCAAGAGTTGTCACCTTTTCATTTTCCTCCAGGTCAGTCAAGTTCAGTAGGTCCACCCTGCACCAGGTTGGATGATATCCCCCCAGGTAAAAAAAAAACAAAAACAAAAACAAAACAAAAGAGCACGAGCTGGGTATGTATGCCTTTTTAGGGAAAAGAAGCAAACTTGAAATTCATGTCACCCTCAATAGGTTCCGGTCGACCAAAACACGACCCCAAGGACAGGACATCATATCTAGATAAACCATGTCCCAGGCCGGCAGCGAAGACCTCAGGCCCCTCTGTCACCTTCTCCGGTCTCAGAGAGCGGCAGTGTGCACTCCCTCAGGGGAAGGACCATCCCCAAGTTGACGGCAGAACTAAGACGCAGAGGCGTGCCCTTTCCAGCTACAGCCAGGAAGGGTGAGCTCTTCAAGCTCCTCTTTCCTCCACCAGCCGCAGCAGGGCCTAGCACCCAGCATGCGTCCCTTCAGTCAATATCTTCTGCCATTTCACAACTCCACACCATGGTATCACTTTTGTCTACCTCAGTCACGGATGTACAAACCAGAGTGGCACTCCTGGAGGCTCGCCCGGCCGCTGCTATTCCTGAATCCAGGTTTTGACACCCCTTCTTGCAGGTACCACAGGGTGGAGCCCCATTGTCTACCCCTCCCATTTGGTTCCAGCCAGCATCAGGAAGGACATCCTGGATGGCAGGGACGTCAACCTTGACTCTCTCCTTTTTTCCGTCCACGATCTGGCAGAAAACAAAGCCTATACCTGGGGTGACGTGTCTGTGGTCCTTAAGGCCAGGCTCAACTGGAAATTATCCGTCCCAGTATTCACATTGGCCTTCGGCATGCTGAGGGATGTCCTATGTTCAGCCTCTACCAGCAGGAGGGAAGAGCTGGACTTATACCTCCATACTGTAGTAGACCTGGGCTACAAGTATGGAGGATTTTCTTTTTAAGATTATCATCATTCTTTTTCCGCAAAGGCAGCAGCCAGGCTCACACAATTTCAGACAAGCACAAATTGGAGCCTTATGGACACAGAGCTGTTCTGTCGCCAATTTGCCGGCTTGCGCTCACCACTGTGCGCGATTTGCCAGTCCTCCAACCACACCGCCGCCTGGTGCGCAAATGCGACAATCAGACGCCCCTTCGAATTTCCCTCTACCTCCGGTGCAGTTCAGGGCCAGTCTCAGGTGGACAAATTCGGACGCCCAGTCCGAACCATGTGAGAAGCAGCTATCTGCAACAATTACAATTACGGATCCTGCAACTTCAGTCTGTGCCACCTGCTCCACATCTTCACCCTATGCTAAGGGGGTGCATCCAAGAAACTTGTGCAAGGTCAAGCAACAGAAGAGGGCATGACTAAGCCGAGTCAATGTCCTGTGGCTAGAGCTCTACCTCAACTCACACCTCACTCCCTCCCTGGCCACCTATCTTATCCAGGGATTCACAGCAGGGTTTCACACCGGCCTCATTTCCCTGCCCCATACTAGCTACGAATGCAGGAATCTCCGATCAGCGGCCACTGACGAGCAGGCCATAGACCAGCTCTTACAGGCAGAAATAGACCGAGACTTCATTATAGGCCCCTTCACTCATCCCCCTTTCAGTACTTGGAGAGTCAGCCCTATTGGGCTTGTCAAGGGCAAGTTCTCTAATAAACTACGTCTGGTGTACGACCTGTCTGCGCCTCATTCTTCCCACATTCCCAGTCTCAATTCCCTAATCCCCTCTGAAGAGTTCTCTCTAAAGTATTCCTCCGTGGATATGGCAATCCAAGCGATCATCAAAGCAGGTATAGGCGCCTGGCTCTCCAAAGCCGACATCTCGGACGCCTTCAAGCTCCTGCCTATCCACCCATCCCTTTGGTGCTGGCATGGCATTAAGTGGAAGGAGGCATACTACTTTGCCACCAAATTGACGTTTGGTTCGAAGAGTAGCCCCTGGCTCTTCGACACATTTGCTCAGTCCCTCGCCTGGATACTGTTGCACAAAGCTCAGTGTCAAGAGGTCATCCATTACCTGGACGACTTCTTACTAATAGAATCGCCCAGCATGCCCTCAGGAGACCTCGACAAACTGAGAGTCGTAATCTCAATGTTCCCATCGCTGAACATAAAGTCGACGGTCCAGCACATACCATTACCTTTCTCTGAGTCAACGTAGACACCTGCACCATGCAGGCAAGCCTCCCCCTCGACAAACTAACCTGCATTAGGGTGGTCCTCCGAGACTTCACCCACACTAGGGGGTGTACCAAGAAGCAGCTGCAATCTCTCTTAGGAATGCTTAATTTCGCCATGCGAATCATTCCACAGGGTCGCACCTTCGTGTCACGTCTGCTGATATTCCTTTCACAAACACAGGACTCTGATCAGATCCTCAACCTGGATACCGCAGCAATAGCGGACCTATCCATGTGGGAGGAATTCCTTTCCGCCTGGAACGGTATGTCCCTATTCATACCTACGGTGTCGTCCCTTTCACCCCAGGTAGTGACAGATGCTGCAGCTTCCACAGGCTTCACGGGGAATTTTTGGCCACCAATGGTTTTCAGGACCCTGGCCTTTACAGATACTGTTAATATCTGGCTTCACCTGAACATCCTCCCTCATCGAGCTCTATTCGATAGTGACAGCCGCACAGCTCTGGGGTCATCGTTGGACAGGGCAAAATGTGGTCTTCACCACCGACAATCAGGCCACGGAAGATATTATTAACAAAGACAGGTCCAAATCCCATGTCCTTCCTGCGCAGACTGGTACAACTGTCTTTACAACATCAGTTTAATATCCACTGTTCATTTGTTCCGGGCAAGTACAACCTTGCAGCAGACGCACTGTCACGCATTAACTATGCTTCCTTTTTCAAACAGGAGCCGATCCAGTTTCAGCCCCTATCCCCGTTTGGTCTCAGCTGACCCTGGATTAGTACAACACCTACAAGGAGCGACCCAGCTCATCAACTACTTACTGTCCCACAACACACTCAAAGCCTACCAGACAGCTTGGAGTGCGTTCAATAAATTCCTGGCACCCTGCTCCGAGGAAACAACAGACATCAAGCACGTATTGGCCTTCATCTCATATTGCCATACTCAGCTGGCCTTATCCCATAACACTATTCGGCTATGCCTAGCCGGCATACAACATTTTCTGACTCTACAAGACCCCGCAAAGTCTTCCTTATTTACATCCCTTGCTATCCGAGCTATCCTACGCGGCACCCAGAAACACCAACCGGTGGTCAGTGCCAAACGTTTACCCATAACGGGGGCCATACTTGGCCTACTATGGGTTCTTGTGACCTGGCGAGTTCACCTGTAGCAACCCCGCAGGCCAAGTGCTACGCAGACGTCACTTGCTCCGCTACCAAGACCACTTCGTCCTCCACCTTGCTGTTTCTAAAACCCAGCAGGCAGGCTCTGGAGTGGACATCCACCTTTACAAAACCAATAATAGCTGGTGTCCAGTGACCGTACTCAATCATCTCCTCTCACTCCTACCTGAACAGCCGGACTCCAGTCCCCTTCTACCGTTTCCAGTCAAACCCTTAAGTTCTTGTCAGTTTGTGAAACACATAAGGATTCTTCTCCGCAACCTTCGCCTCAACCCCAGCCAGTACTCCCGCCACTCCTTCTGCATTGGAGCGGCCTCGGCGGCATCCCGCCATGGGGTCCCAGACCACGTCATTAAAAGGCTAAGCAGGTGGAAGTCAGCCTGCTTCGCCCGTTACATCCCCAATCCTCAAGTGGAGATGGCACAGGCATTTACCAAATCAGCTCAATAAACAACTGGAAACTAATAAAATACTATACCCCTACCTGAATGTTTTTGCCCCCTTATTTTGGTATACTGTCCATCAGACCAAGGCACACTTTCAGGTCCATTTCATGTGGTAAGTCCACACTTCCAGGTCTATATCATATGGTAAGTCTTATGTTAACTATAAATGTTACCCATGTCCATATTGGCCATAGGGCTTCAACCATAAATATATTTATGTATATAAGTATATATACTGTCTTTATATAAGACACTTTGTAGAAAAAGGACATACGATCTCTCAACTTAAATTTATGGTCATCGATGGAATAAATAAAAATAGGAGAGGGTGTCATTGGAAATTCATGTTAAGAAAATTTGAGGTACAGTGGATCCATTCTTTGGACACCCTGTACCCCAAGGGACCAAATTTCGATTTTGATCTGTATTTTTTTGTATAGTCCTCTTTTAACTTTTATAGGATTTTGTATAGTGGTCTCTGTAAATATATTTAACTCTGATCCAGTGGTGGTTCCTTTTACAAATTTTTGTATTGTATTTTTCAATAATTGATTATCAATAGGATGCTCTTGGGGGGGGATGTTCGGGAGTGCACCAATCTCATTAACCACTTCCCTGCTTTGTGAATAATGAAAATACTATGTTGACGTTAATTTAATTGATTGTTAATTGAATAGTTGATACCAGACACTTTGACATGTATTTAAATGTTTATATGTGAACCATTACTTGAGTTCCTATGTGAGAAAGGGAGCGATCATGTTAGCCCGAAACTGTCATGCTATGGAATACTTCTGATATTTTTGTATATTTTTATTTTCATGTTCAAAAAAATTTTATGTGCAGCACTTGAAATTTTTCTATTTGTGGTCTGGTGAGGTGGATTGGCGAGGATTAGCGAGGTGCTGTTCACCACACCTGAGTTGGATGTATATATATATATATATATATTAGCATAGATTACCTTGATGTTAATAATATTAATGTATATTATTGTACAGGGTATATTGTATAGGGTAAGCATATTTGCTTATTAAATGTTCAGGCTTTGCATCCTGCTTCACAGTGAAGAACCGTGCTTGCCCTCCTTACAACTGAAGCCTAGTAGACACTAGCAACAGACACTAGCAACACACACTAGCGTAAGCCTAGCAACAGTGGTAGATCTTTGTGCGAAAACTCAGTACATGCCATTCGATAATGCCCTTAGAGACATTAGAGACATGACGAATGTCCATTGAAGAGCACTTGTGTGTAAAATTGTGTTTGATTTTTAAATGATTTTGGAATGAAGGGAATTTTTTGAACAAAAATCACTTACACTGTTAGAATTTAGTTTGCTTAACTCCTTGGCACCGGCTGTATGCAAATATGTGGCCTCTCGACGTCTGGTCCTTAGCGCTGAGGGGCCACATATTAGCGTGAATTGCTGCTAATACACCTGTGCCAAGAGTGCGAGCGCTCCCGGCACAGTTGCCATCACCTATCCGAACACTCCCAATCGTTCTTTGCGATCGGGAGTTTTTGGATCACGTGACCACTGTGACAGACAATCATGGGGGTCACGTGATCTTAAGCCCCACCTCCCGGCATCGTAAACCTCTTATAGGGCCAGGAGGTGCCCGCACTAAGCTGTTAAAAAAAAAATCCGTCCTACTCTTTTTTTTTTTTTTACGGTCAAAAACGATAGCCGATTTGACCCCACTATTAGAAAATCAAACAAAGGTTCAGAAATATTTTTCTTTCAAAATAAATTGTACCTGTGTATAGCGAGCTTTATGGTAAATTGACCAACAAGTATGGACTACTATCAAGTTTACGCTCCAGTGTCAGGACATATGCTGGCTAAGCAGTTGCATTCCTCGAAAAAAGTGATTTTGTTTAATGTCTTTCAGGCTATCTAACCACTATTAGAGATTATGAATGTGCATCTTATGTAGAAAGTAAATGGCATGATGTGTGTGTACTGATGTTTTTAAACACATCTGTAAAAAAAAAATCTAAAAATAAAAAGACCATAGTGTAAGCTATTCTGGTGGTATCACAGATTTGCCCACATTGGTTATGGCCAGCATACACACACTATTTTATACATGTGCTGCTTTCTTTGATCAGGTAACATAGCATGTGGGTTGTTGACCTGACACAGCACTTAGCGAGCTGGTCACATTTGTTACAAAGTTACAAATGCTGAATTTCAAGCTAGGAATGATCGGTACACTTTAAATATCAGTGTAATGCCCTGTACAAACAGTCGGACTTTCCAACGGAATATGTGCGATCGGAGCTTGTTGTTGGAAATTCCGACCGTGTGTGGGCTCCATCGGACTTTTTCCATCGGAATTTCCGACACACAAAGTTTGAGAGCAGGTTTTAAAATTTTGGACAACAAAATCTGTTCGCGTAAATTCCGACAGTATGTGGACAATTCCGACGCACAAAGTGCCACGCATGCTCAGAATAAATTAGGAGACGAAAGCTATTGGCTACTGCCCCGTTTATAGTCCCGACGTAGGTGTTTTACGTCACCGCGTTCAGAACGATCGGATTTTCCGACAACTTTGTGCGACCGTGTGTATGCAAGACAAGTTTGACCAAACATCCGTCGGAAAAAATCCATGGATTTTGTTGTCAGAATGTCCAATCAATGTCCGATCGTGTGTACAGGGCATAAGATTACTAGATCATTTTGGTATGGTCATGTACATCCACAAACACAAATGTGATCCCACAGTTTAAGTGTACTATAGTAATTTATCCCTGCTCTTATTAATTTACTTTAATAATCACAGGTTCAGTGAGTCGCCCAACTCCATGAAACATTGAACTCCCCTTGTGGCTGATATCTCAGTAAATATTAGACAGAGTGCTAGCTTAATAATGGTGGCTATTAAGCCTAGTACACACACTGTACTAACTATCCGACGTTAGTACAGTGATCTCCCCTGCTGTTCTATTGTGTTCTGACAGGGGGATGCCCCCGTCAGAACACTCTGGTCAATGCTCTTAGCTATTGGCTGAGCACGCTGATCCGAAGTCGATCGGCAGATCTTTTTCAGTCATACAGTCAGGTCCATAAATATTGGGACATCTACACAATTCTAATCTTTTTGGCTCTATACACCACCACAATGGATTTTAAATTAAACAAACAAGATGTGCTTTAACTGCAGACTTTCAGCTTTAATTTGAGGGTATATACATTCAAATCAGGTGAATGGTGTAGGAATTACAACACTTTGTATATGTGCCTCCCACTTTTTAAGGGACCAAAAGTAATGGGACAATTGGCTGCTCAGCTGTTCCATGGCCAGGTGTGTGTTATTCCCTTATTATCCCATTTACAAGGAGCAGATAAAAGGTCCAGAGTTCATTTCAAGTGTGCTATCTGCATTTGGAATCTGTTGCTGTCAACTCTCAATATGAGATCCAAAGAGCTGTCACTATCAGTGAAGCAAGCCATCATTAGGCTGAAAAAACAAAACAAACACATCAGAGAGATAGCAAAAACATTAGGTGTGGCCAAATCAACTGTTTGGAACATCCTTAAAAAGAAAGAATGCACCGGTGGGCTCAGCAACACCAAAAGACCCAGAAGACCACGGAAAACAACTGTGGTGGATGACCGAAGAATTCTTTCCCTGGTGAAGAAAACACCCTTCATAACAGTTGGCCAGATCAAGAACACTCTCCAGGAGGTAGGTGTATGTGTGTCAAAGTCAACAATAAAGAGAAGACTTCACCAGAGTGAATACAGAGGGTTTACCACAAGATGTAAACCATTGGTGAGCCTCAAAAACAGGAAGGCCAGATTAGAGTTTGCCAAACAACATCTAAAAAAGCCTTCACAGTTCTGGAACAACATCCTATGGACAGATGAGACCAAGATCAACTTGTACCAGAGTGATGGGAAGAGAAGAGTATGGAGAAGAAAGGGAACTGCTCATGATCCATACCATACCACCTCACCAGTGAAGCATGGTGGTGGTAGTGTCATGGCGTGGGCATGTATGTCTGCCAATGGAACTGGTTCTCTTCTATTTATTGATAATGTGACTGCTGACAAAAGCAGCAGGATGAATTCTGAAGTGTTTCGGGCAATATTATCTGCTCATATTCAGCAAAATGCTTCAGAACTCATTGGACGGCGCTTCACAGTGCAGATGGACAATGACCCGAAGCATACTCCGAAAGCACCCAAAGAGTTTTTAAGGGAAAGAAGTGGAATGTTATGCAATGGCCAAGTCAATTACCTGACCTGAATCCGATGGAGCATGCATTTCACTTGCTGAAGACAAAACTGAAGACAAAATGCCCCAAGAACAAGCAGGAACTGAAGACAGTTGCAGTAGAGGCCTGGCAGAGCATCCCCAGGGATGAAACCCAGCGTCTGGTGATTTTTATTCACGCTGTAATTGACTGCAAAGGATTTGCAACCAAATATTAAAAAGTAAAAGTTTGATGGATGATTGTTAATCTGTCCCATTACTTTTGGTCCCTTAAAAAGTGGGAGGCACATATACAAACTGTTGTAATTCCTACAGCGTTCACCTGATTTAGATGTAAATACCCTCAAATTAAAGCTGCAAGTCTGCAGTTAAAGCACATCTTGTTTGTTTCATTTCAAATCCATTGTGGTGGTGTATAGAGCCAAAAAGATTTGAATTGTGTCGATGTCCCAATATTTATGGACCTGACTGTATGTGCTTTATGTGTGCTGGTGGGATGCTATTCATTCTAGAAGGTGCCCTTATGCACCTTCCCTACACACTGATTGATTTTATATTGAAGTAATTTCTTGGTATAGGTTTCATAGACACAATTAACACCCAAGTACCAATTTTGCTGCAACTGTTTGCATTGCAACACAAATAACTGAGGTGCCTTTAAAAAGAAGTGTGAGATAAAAAAATAAAAAATAAAATAAATAACCATACTCACCTGGGTGGATGCACCCACTGATTGCTCATTTATTGTTCTTCAGTAAGCAGAGATCCAGCAACTGTCAGTCACCGGCTCTCTGCTCTGCCCCTCCAGTGCAGTGCATGGATTGTGTAGGGGGCTGGGATTGGCTGGCTCAGGCTCTCAGCAGCACACTGAGAGGCTGAGTCAGCAGCCAGCTGCTGCTTATGCATCTACGTGGATCCCAAAATTTAAGTTGTGATCCTTCCAGAGTCTGGACCAGCTAAGTGAGGTCAGGGGACAGCATACTTTAGCCCGCTGTTAGCTGAATATGGGTCACAGGAGTGCAGAACTAAGTGACCCACAGGAAAAGTAGGGCCAAAAGAGCTTTGGTCCTACTTCTCCTTTAATGCAACTCATGTTTACACCATACAACCAACTTTGGAACTTGATAAATAGGGTCACCTTGGGGCAGAGAAGACAGAGAAGGGGGGTGTGTTACAATAGTGCCCAGTGGAGGGTGATGAGAGAACAGTATTGCTCAGCAGGAGGAGATGGGGCAAAGGATGGGGAGGAAAAATAGCACCTTGTGGGAGGTGAGGAGGAAAAGTAGTGTACAGTGGATAGCGGTGACACACAATAGTGTCCAGTGGGGGATGGGGGTATACACCAGTTTTAATTGAAAAGCACAACACTTACCTTGCACAGATGTGTTCTATGTGCTGCTTTTTCCCTCCTCCTCATGTGCTGAAACAAGCGCTCCAGCACTGGGCTCTGGGACACAACGGGAGCTACGTGGAATCTGGTATGGTTGGGTGACATGACTGACAGGCAGCCTAAGGTTAAATGCACCACAATGGAAAAGGCCCTAATGTACAAATCTCTCAATCTACTACATACCATATGATGGAACAGCAAGCATATAAAAATGTGACACCAAATGGGCACATACAGTATATTTTCTATGGAACTTTCTTGTAACCTGGTAGAGCAATCTATCCAAGTTTATATGAACTTAATAAATAGCAGACGTGCATTTAGGCTGATGCTTTATTTAGTACCAATACAATTCAAAAACAGCTTTAATTTGAATTAGCCCACATAATCAATATAAAATCAACTTTCATTTTTTTGATCACAATAGGCCACTAAGTGATAATCGCAGGCTACATAGTTACATAGTTAGTCAGGTTGAAAAAAGACACACGTCCATCTAGTTCAACCATAAAAAAAAAAAAAAAAAATTATCATACAATCCCATATACCCAATCCTATATGGACAGTTGATCCAGAGGAAGGCGAACCCCCCCCCAGAAAAGCAGGATCCAATTTGCTACAACAGGGGAAAAAAATTCCTTACTGATTCCAGGCAATCAGATTTTCCCTGGATCAACTTTTCTTATAAATGTTAGTACCCAGTTATATTATGTACATTTTATGTACATAATATAATTAAATTGATTGATAATTAAATTGTTCATTGATCATTGTTCTTTGAACTGCAATGTTAAATAAACCTGCATCAATGTAAATCGCCATTTGAGAAGCTAATAACTTTGCATTCCACAATCTTTTTTTCCTTTCTACCAGTCATTTCTTATTTCTGTGGTGGTTAGGAAGGAAACAATTAGAGGTATATACACACACAGATCCATAAAGAGGCTTTGTGCCAGCATTACATTTACTAGCCATAGAAAAGATGCTGGTAAAAGTGTTCCAGTCTCTAGAGTTCTGGACCTCTTTAGTGGAGCTGCAAACTTTAGGTCGGTACATTATTTTTTTTTTTTAGGTAATAAAAAGCTAGACCAATACTATATTGGATGTCTTTTTAAAACATTTAGTGGTAGGGTGCTTGCAGGTTCAGTACTTCAGATTAGGGCTATGATCTTTGTGGGTACAGATTCTTTACCCATGGCATTGCATTGACGTTTGTTATGTTCCTAGCTGCACATTCCTTTCAAATAATACAGTCAATACTGTTGTTATAAAACAATATTTAAACTTCCCCTGAACAGTTCTGCCTTAGGAAAATCCACAGTTTGCCTGTCCATGGTCTCTGCTACATTAGTACAGTGTCACTAGAGCCAGTAAAGCCAGCAAAAGCATTCCTGCCCACACCCATGCAGTGTTGCCTCTGCTCATGACCTGTTTATTTTCCGCGTCTCTGCCTGCTGTTTGGACCGATCCTTTGCCGGTCTCTTGACCATTACCTTGCCTTTTTTTGCCTCCTAATGCATAATGCCGCATACACACGGTCGGATTTTCCAACAGAAAAAGTCAGATGGGAGCTTTTGGTTGGATAATCCAACCGTGTGTATGCCCCATCGGACTTTTTCTGTCTGCATTTCCGACGGACTTAGATGGAGAACATGCTCTAAATTTTTCCATCAGAAATGCCGAGGGAGCTTGTCCCGTTGGCAAGTCCGACCGTGTGTACGCGGCATAACTCTTCTGAACCATAATGCAAAACCTATCCCCTATGGAGAGCCCTGAACACAGGTTATGTTTACAAGTCTGACCCACTCAACTGAACATGGTTGTTAGTGTGGTGGTACAGGATTTTAGGCTTTAAAACAGGCTGTGAGGAGGCAACATAATGCATCCTTAATGCCTGTCAAACAGCTTCCGAATAAACGAACCACCATGGATCGCTCCTCAGATGGCGAAGCCCTTAACCCTCTATAACACTGCTTGCATACATTATGTTTTTTGAATGAAGCCAAATTTTTGCCAAACAATTTTCAGGCTTTCAAATAAGTAACATTTTGTTAAAACCCAAAATGCTTTACGTTCAGACATTAAATGCTTTCTGTAATTAACATATATTTAATATTAAAACGATGGATACATTTAATTAGATTAACAGCTTGCTGTATTGCAATTCATTATTAACATCTCTGTGGAAGTCCCTGTGATTTATTTAATTTTAATTAGATAAAAAACAAACTGACTATATTGCCATGAATTAAAATACCTCATTATTAGATCGCTCTTAGTCATTCACTAATATAAGCCGTGAAATTTAACTTAGAAACCCCTCTAATGAGGATTATTGAGGCTCCAGGCTAAACAAGGGCCACAGTTTGATAGTGGGTTACAAAAGAATACTTGAACAAAACAAGCAAAGTTTTCTGACAGTAGTTGATATAAAAGGCATTTTTAAAACATTTTTTTTTAAATTAAAATACAAAAAAAATGTTATGCCTGCCTGCTCTGTGGAATGATATTGCACAGAGCGGTCCCTTACCTTCTCTTTGGTGGTCCCCTGCCAACACTGTACACTCCTTCTTCTTCTGAGTGCCCCCATAGCAAGCCACATGCAATAGAGGCGCCCATGAGGGTGCTCTCCCAAGCTGGGCTGTGCATGTCCATAGACACACATAGCATAGTTCAGGCATGCCCCGCACTTTCTCCTTATAGGTTTTGACTGACAGCAGCAGAAACCTATGGCTCCCATTGCTCTCTGTGTACTGTATTCTGTAAATCCAGAGGTATGCCAGAATACCCTCCCATGTTTCATAAACTGGAACAAGACTTAAAGTCTTGGTCTAAACAAAACCTCTCTTGGATAGGGAAAATAAATGCCGTCAAAATGACGCTGCTTCCTAGATTACTCTACCTTTTCCAATCCCTCCCCATTCCACTGAGGAGGGACCACCTCAGGTCCTTTCAGAGCAAAATATTAAAGTTTATCCGGGGAGGCCCCAGATATAGGATAAGACAGCAGACCCTTTATTTCTCTCATAAACAAGGCGGGTTAGGCCTTCCTCACCTATAAAGATATTATCAAGCTTCCAGAATAGCCCAACTCTCTATAATTTACTCTAATAGGGAAAAACCAGACTGGGTACAGATAGAATGCCAGGCTGTGCCTCAATACACATTAGACTTCCTCCTCTGGAACCCTCCTAGAAATCGTCCACCAATCCTAGCCCCCACGCTCTCACACTCCTTTGCCCTGTGGGACAAATTAGGATATGATCTACATCTCATCTCAGTGATTAATCCCCTGGTGCAGTTGTATCGTAATCCGAATTTCCCCCCCAGGGTTGGAAATAAAGGTCTTCCGGCGGTGGCTAGACAGGGGGCTGTACCGAATAGGACATTATTTTACATCAAGGGGCCCCATCTCCCTAGCCCATTGTGTCAGCAAACTGGGTCTCCCACAATTAGAACGTTTCCGGTACAACCAAATGAATCACTTTCATCCACAGCATCTGGAAAGATAAACCTGAACCAGAGGGGCAGCATCTGTCATCTATGCGTCACTTTCCCAGCCTTCGGGGAAAATACCCATATATGGTAGCCTGGGAGGAAGACCTCCAATTCCAATGGAGCCAATGGAGCCTGGGGACTTGGCAGTCTGCCCTTTCCACTGCATTTAAGGGCATTATCAACATTTCCCTAGTGGAAGCGAACATAAAGGTCATGTCCAGGTGGTGCATGACCCCAGCCAGACTAGCTATGATTTACCCATCAGTCGATCCCTTATGCTTTAAGGGATGCCAATTATTGGGTATGATGGCCCACATGTGGTGGGAATGCCCTAGAATCAGGTCCTACTGGAGGAGGATATTTAACCTTATTAAAGGGGTTTACGGGCTGCGAGATCCCCAGGTCTCCAGAGGTTGATTTCCAAATGTAACCGTAAATTGATACACTTTATACTGTTAGGAGCCAAAATAAGCCTGGCTAAGGCTTGGAAGCCATCCCCAGTCTCAATAAGGGCAGTCAAAAGGAAAGTTTATTGGATTATGACCCATGAAAAGCTGGCTAGTATCCTCACAGACTGAGTACACAAAATTATCTGGGAACCTTGGGCTCTACTCATGGGAATCTCCATTATCCCAGGAATTCATCCCAACCAGAGCCCAGATCAAAGCCATGGTATATGAACCTTACTCCCTTCCCCTGTCCCTCCTTACTCTTCTCAACCTATCCTTCCCCTTTAGCTTGCTATCCTCTCTCCCACTCAGGGATCCTCTCCTACATCCACTGGAATATTACTAGGGCTCATCCCTAGCGGCCAAAAGTTTTGAGAGATGACCCTCCCCGGGAAGGACCGAGGGAAGCGGGTGTCCCATCCCACAGCACAGTAAGGTACATGTTTAGGGGGGGGGGGGGGGCAGAAAAAGTAGTGAGCTGTTTTTTATATTAATGGAGGGAATGCTTTAAGGTACAAGATGTTTTGACTTTAACAACTTTAAAGAGACCCTCCCACCAACTTAAAGAAGGGGTTAGCTCTGAAAGTTTGTAAAAAATTACCTGTGCAATTAAAAAAAAATATTCAACTCTGTTGTTGGAGTTAGGCTGGCTATACACTTGAAGAATTTAATTTAATTTTCTAATTTTTGGTGGGGTCAAATCAATGTTCATTTTCAAACAAACTCATAACAGCAAATGTAGTTTTTGTTCAGGAGAGTCCATTTGCTCCAAAATTGAATGGTATAATCAAATGTTCCTTAAGTATTTTCTGTATTGATGACAATTTTTGTGTGAATATATATTAGTGTATTCTGGCTTTCCTGGGACAGCAGGATCTCAGGGAGCCAGAGATTCCTTGATTCAGCAACCTGCTCCCCCATTAAACGCTTCTCCATGCCTGCTATGCTAATGTCTCTTCAAGTTCCCAACAACAATGAAGAATGTAGCTTGAAGTCTCCTCTGGTCTTACAAACAAAAGATTTTTTTTTCCTGCTAGAGCTGCTTTCAACTAACTGCAGATGATCCTTGGTAGGAAGAGGATTATCTCTTTACTTAGGTTTATTTTTACTGTAATCACTATAGCAGGGGTGCCCAACCTCTGGCTCGCGGGCCACCTCCTACTCTGGGATGGTGGGTCGGCAAACCCAGATCGTAGGTTCCTGACCCGTCATCCCCGAGCATCAGTGTGAAGAACGGAGCCGGTGCTAGAGGTAGCAGAGCAGATGCTTCCTGTATAGCACCAGCTCCTGTCACAGGCGGAGTGATACAAAATGTACTCAGCCTGGGACAGGAGCCGGTGCTATACAGGAAACATCGGCTCTGCTCTCTACTGCAGCCACATGCTTCCTCCAGCACCGGCTCCTGTCACACTGATACTCAGGGATGGCGAGTCGGAAACCAGCCAGCAATACCCACCAGCAGTACTCACCAACAGTGCCCACCAGCAGTACCCACAAACAGTACCCACCAACAGTTCCCGCCAGCAGTACCCACCAGCAGTACCCACCAACAGTACTCACCAACAGTACTCACCAACAGTACATACCAGCAGTACCCACCAGCAGTATCCACCAGCAATACCCACCAACAGTACCCACCAGCAATACCTGCCAACAGTACCCACCAACAGTACATACCAGCAGTACGCACCAGCAGTACCCACCAGCAGTACCCACCAGCAGTACCAGCCAGCAGTTCCCACCAGCAGTACCCGCCAGCAGTACCAGCCAGCAGTACCCACAAGCAGTACCCATCAGCAGTACCCACCAGCAGTACTCATCAGCAGTACCAGCCCTGGAGGACAGCCAGCAGCAGCCGCCAGCCATACCCACTTGGGGAACAGCAGCAGCCAGCCATACCTGCAGGAATCCTGAGGAAGAAGTGACGATTGAGGTCAGTTGAAGTGCAGGTACTGCAGTGCATCAGTGTGAAAGCAGCCTTAGGCCCCTTTCACACGATCGGTCCAATCAGGTCCGCCTGTCTGTTTTTCAGGCGGACCCAATCAGACCCTCCATTCACCTCTATGGACAAGTGTCCTTTTATACCCGCCTATGTCTAATCCGATCCACTTAAAAAAACAGAAGGGAATCCATCCCGGATCGGAGGGCTCATACAGTAGAGAGTGCTGTATCCGTGTCTGCTCTGCATATGCAGAGTGGGCATGGACCTGTCATCTGCCCGCTCTGCTTATTGTGGCCCGCGACCGGTTACTAAGTCGCAAAAATGGCCCTCGCTCTTCAAAAGGTTGGGCATCCATGCACTATAGTAGCCCCAGGCTTGAGTAGAGAGGTAATCTTCCAATTCCAAAAAATTCAAATCAGCCAAAGCAGCTGATAAAATGTTATTTGAGCCTTTAAAACCAGACCTTATGTACAACAACCACTAACAGAGCCAGCAGCTTCCAGAGATATTGGTGCAGGTACTGGGGAAGGATGATCTAGCATCAAGAATCCCAGACTTCCTAAGCTCCAGGTTTTCTTTAGAGAAAAACAGTGTTATAAACAAAAATCATATATAGTGGAACCTCGGATTACGAGCATAATCCGTTCCAGGAGAATGCTCATAATCCAAAGTACTCGCATATCAAAGCTAGTTTCCCCATTGAAGTCAATGGAAACGAAAATAATTTGTTCCGCATTGACTTCAATGGCATGCAATACCGCATGTGGCCAGAGGTGGGGGGGCACCGGAGAGCCTCGGAAATGGCTGGAAAGGCCCGAGGACACCTCGGCTGACCTCGGCAAACCTCAGAAAAACTCGGCTGCGATCGGCTCCGGCGGCCCCCCCACCTCAGGCCAAAAGCGGTACTGCACACGCTTTGGCCTGAATCATGCTCGTTTTGTGAGACAACACTCGGAAACTGAGTTCCGATTTTTAAAAATACAGTGCTCATATTGCGAAATGCTCGTTAACCACGTTACTCGCAATCTGAGGTTCCACTGTACTAACTACAAAACTGTTTAAGCAGAACCCGTCATCCACCAAAAACATGTAAAGATATGTTTTATGCTACAAGTCATGCCATGATTATTGTGCCACAAAACCTGTTCATCAGGTTACTGGCTAGTTGTAATATAAATCAGGGAATTTAGTACATCCATCAGAACTTTCCGACACAAGTGTTTTGTTTTTTTACAGACTAACTTTTCTTTTCCCTTTAATTAAAAGCTGAGGTACACAGATGAATGCACATTATTATTAGAGGGAGCGAGAGAAGCAGTAGGAGCCAGTCATTTGTGCTACAGTGTTCTGCTGTCTTCCATGTCACTGCAGAGTCATGTAATGACATGTAGGTCAGCAGAAGTGTGAGCTGCAGGGGACCCAAGAGATCAATACTTGTGTGCCTGTACAAGTCCATCCAAAAAAAAAATGGAAAAGGATTGTGACTTTTTCTGTTTTTCCCTGACCTAAAAGCAATGGATCAGAGGTAGCCTGATGTAAATGGACACAATTGAACACACTGTTTTCATCTGACTGCTCGTAGAAAACAAAGGTATGCAAAGGTCCACTGTCAAAATGCAGCAAAAAACTGAATGAGCATTTCATTGGATGAAGGGTCGCAAACATGTAGGTCACCTGTGATAATGATACCAGCTTGACACTGATGTCATTTAGTACATGGAAGGTCTTTCAACTGGCGGTAAATAACTGGCCACCACTCTCAAAACACCAGCCTTAACAGGTCTAGTCTAGGATGTTCTGAACCACAGATAACCCAGGAGTTGGAGCAGAGACTATAAGGATGCTCAATGGAACAGAGGCTGCTTACACCATGGTAAGGACCCATAGGATCACAACCTTCTAATCAGGGATACCAGCCATATGCCTGGTGTGTCATGCTGGACTCTTTGGGTGGAGAGGGTGAATGCTGTTTATAAACCAAACAGAATTAAAGTCCAGCAAACAAAAATTCACCAGCAGGTAGAATATTTTTGGCAGAAGACTTGCAGAGATTCTTTGCCAAATATATTGAAATTTAATAATCTAGTAAATGAATCAATATTTTCATCTTCTTGAAAGTCAGATTACCTGTTGGCAAAATTTAAATAGCGTCTATCACCACTATGCAATCTGCCTGCTGATACAGTATGTCTTAATAGACACTTAGTACCCTCTCCTCCTGCTGCATGTGCTAGACAAACTCTGTAAAATCCTTAATATATACAGTATCTCACAAAAGTGAGTACACCCCGCACATTTTTGTAAATATTTTATTCTATCTTTTCATGTGACAACACGGAAGAAATGACACTTTGCTACAATGTAAAGTAGTGAGTGTGCAGCTTGTATAAGATTGTAAATTTTCTATCCCCTCAAAATAACTCAACACACAGCCATGTCTAAACCACTGGCAACAAAAGTGAGTACACCCCTAAGTGAAAATGTCCAAATTGGGCCCAATTAGCCATATTCCCTCCCCGATGTCATGTGACTCGTTAGTGTTACAAAATCTCAGGTGTGAATGAGGAGCAGGTGTGTTAAATTTGGTGTTATCACTCTCATTTTCTCATACTGGTCAGTGGAAGGTCAACATGGCACCTCATGGCAAAGAACTCTCTGAGGATCTGAAAAAAGAATTGTTGCTCTACATAAACATGGCCTAGGCTATAAGAAGATTACCAAACCCTGAAACTGAGCTGCAGCACAGTTGCCAAGACCATACAGTGGTTTAACAGGACAGGTTCAACTCAGAACAGACCTCGCCATGGTTGACCAAAGAAGTTGAGTGCATGTGCTCAGCGTCATATTCAGAGGTTGTCTTTGGGAACTAGACATATGAGTGCTGCCAGCATTGTTGTAAAGGTTGAAGGGGTGGGGGTCTGCATGGCTGTCGTCCCAGAAGGAAACCTCTTCTAAAGATGATGCACAAGAAAGCCCGCAAACAGTTTGCTGAAGACAAGCAGACTAAGGACATGGATTTCTGGAACCATGTCCTGTGGTCTGATGAGACCAAGATAAACGTATTTGGTTCAGATGGTGTCAGGCGTGTGTGGCGGCAACCAGGTGAGGAGTAGAAAGACAAGTGTGTCTTGCCCACAGTCAAGCATAGTGGTGGGAGTGTCATTGTCTAGGGCTGTATGAGTGCTGCCAGCACTAGGGGGCTACAGTTCATTGAGGGAACCATGAATGCCAACATGTACTGTGCCATACTGAAGCAGAGCATGATCCCCTCCCTTCAGAGACTGGGCTGCAGGGCAGTATTCCAACATGATAACGACCCCAAACACACCTCCAAGATGACCACTGCCTTGCTAAAGAAGCTGAGGGTAAAGGTGATGGACTGGCCAAGCATGTCTTTAGACCTAAACCCTATTGAGCATCTGTGGGACATCCTCTAACAGAAGGTGGAGGAGCGCAAGGTCTCTAATATCCATCAGCTCAGTGATGTCGTCATGGAGGAGTGGAAGAGGACTCCAGTGGCAACCTGTGAATTTCTGGTGAACTCCATGACCAGGAGGGTTAAGGCAGCGCTGGAAAATAATAGTGGCCACACAAAAAATTCACACTTTGGGCCCAATTTGGACATTTTCACTTAGAGGTGTACTCACTTTTGTTGCCAGTGGTTTCGACATTAATGGCTGTGTGTTGAGTTATTTTGAATGGACAGCAAATTTACACTGTTATACAAGCTGTACACTCACTACTTTACATTGTAGCAAAGTGTCATTTCTTCAGTGTTGTCACATGAAAAGATATAATAAAATATTTACAAAAATGTGAGGGGTGTACTCACTTTTGTGAGATACTGTAGTTCTAGAATTTATTATCAGAGATCTTGGGGTGCTTTTGTAAGCTAAAAGGGGAGCTGTAATATTAGACATTTTCTGGGAATGTCCCTAAGTACGAAGGGAACAGATGTGTCAAAGTTATCCAAAATGCCATCACTCATCACTGCCTTGTATATTGTTTTAGATGTTTAGTTTCAGTACATTTTTAGGCATGTTACATGCATTGATGCATTGATGCATTCTGGTGCACAAAGGTAGCGGCACTGCAAAATGCATCACAGTCAAATTGTTGTGACATTTATCATTTTTTAAAGGTTTAAGTGCATCTAAAGCTCATTGTTTTCAATTAAGTGCCTTAATGCATTGCATGGTAATATATGAATTAAAGTGTTACTAAACCCAGGACCCTGCATTTATTATATCTGGCCTCCCACAGTACACAAAACATGGAAATGCAATCATTTGAGTAAATATAAACTGCTAAATACCTTTTCTCGTCAGCAGTATATAACTGTCTTGTGACTTCTATCAGTGTCTGGTTAAAGCTTGTAGAAGGAGTTTTCATACTGCACTATCTGTCCTATCAGGATGCAGGACCCCTGACCCTCTGTATGGACAGTGCTGATTGGCCCTGTGCTGATCACATACTCTCTCCTAAGAAAAAAAAAAAAAAACTCTACCAATACACACCAAACTGAGCATGTGCAAATTGACTACACTAACGCTGTATTATCTGGACATGTTTTGGGGACAGTGCAAGAAGGGGAAGATCTGTGCATTCAGGATCAAACAGCCTTTTTACACAATGCAGAGGATTAACCCCTTAGGTTTCACAGTGAGTATAACAAGCATGCTTTACTGCATATACAGACTGATTTTACTGTTGTGGGTTTAGTAACACTTTAAAGCGGAACTTCACTCCCTCCTCCTTCACGTGGCACAAATTGTTTTTTTTTTTTGGGGGGGGGGGGTACTTGGTTTTGACAGGTACCTATTCCCTCACTTCCAGTTGGATTGCCGCTGCTATCCGAGCAGAAGTTTGGCCGCCCTCCTTCCTTCGCATCCACATAATACATATTTTCGCTGGCAAAGAGTGTGGGTTTTAACATCCATATGCGCACATATGTGTCAGGGGGAAAAAAAGGGCTTACTGCGCACTTCCAGCACAGAGACTGAGCTGTCAAAGACAGCTCTCAGTCTGTAATAATGATTGGGAACTGGCGGGACTGACTCCTGATCATGTGAACACTGTGACAGCCAGTCATGACTAGGCAGACCTTCCAACTCTCAGAGCGTATGAGCCCAGAGACAGGAATGCCAGGGTGGGCAGGAACGGGTTAAATGTGTTAAACCTCTCATTTGCAACAACTATCAAATGCTTACAGATATAATAACATAAGAAAACAAAGTAGTTAGTTGAACTGGTCAACATTTGAGCTTTATATAAAATTGTTACATCTTAGGGCTCATTCACAATGTACAATGTGAGCATTGCAACAAGCTATAACGCATGTGCACATAGTCCTATTGTTATAAATAAGTGATCTTCATATCTCTGAGCTGTTTTGCAGCATGATTGTTCCCTGTCAGATTTTTTTCCATTTTACAGGATCGTGAGGTAATGCATGAAAATGCATCATTTGTGCGTTTTGATGTGTTTTTCATGTGTTGCCAGTCCTATAATGCACTTTAAATCAGAAACAACATGCTTTAACACATGCACGGAATAACTTAGTAACTCATTACAATGCAAATTTGAAATCGCAAATAAAATTCACAGGTGCATAGGTGTAAATAGCCCCCTAAAAATAAACAATACTAACGTGCAGGAAATTAATCACACAAAAACTTTTTGAAGTTTAAATCTGCTTAGACGACTGCAAGTATTGTTTTTCAATTATGACATTTATATTTTTTTTAAACTTTCCTTACAGCATGCTATGAAATAACTATATACAGTAGCTTTTTTATTAAACCATTTACATGTTAAAAACTATGTATGCAAAAGTGCAAATATTTTCAAAAATAACCTTTTTTGATCATCTTTAGTAAAGCAGTGCTGTAGAACATTCTCTGGTGTTTTATTTTCTGACACTGTAAATATCATAATGGCAAACCTGCCCCATGCGGCCTTTTCTCTTTACAAACAGAAGCAGAACTGACAGCAGAAACAGCTGGTACAGTGTGATCTGGTACAGCTGGTGTGCTGTTTCCCTCTAGTGTTTGCTTTATAGTTCACTCAATCTTTTACTTTACTATGTGACTGGAGTACCGAAGTATACAGTTACTGTAAAAATAAAAGACAAGTGACTACGGAAAAATCCACTCCTCCGGCAGTCGCCCTGATACATCCAGTGGAGGCATTTTGTTTTGAACTTTAAACGACTTCTTTTAATTTTTTTTTGTAAGTGTAACTTAACCACTTAAGCCCCGGATCATTTGGCTGGCCAAAGACCAGAGCACTTTTTGCGATTCGGCACTGCGTCGCTTTAACTGACAATTGCACGGTCGTGCAACGTGGCTCCCAAACAAAATTGACGTTCTTTTTTTCCCCACAAATAGAGCTTTCTTTTGGTGGTATTTGATCACCTCTGCGGTTTTTATTTTTTGCGCTATAAACAAAAAAATAGCGACAATTTTGAAAAAAATGCATTCTTTTTTACTTTTTGCTATAATAAATATCCCCCAAAAATATATAAAAACAACATTTTTTTCCCTCAGTTTAGGCCGATACGTATTCTTCTACATATTTTTGGTAAAAAAAAAATTTGCAATAAGCGTTTATTGATTGGTTTGCGCAAAAGTTATAGTATCTACAAAATAGGGGATAGTTTTATGGCATTTTTATTAATCTTTTTTTTTTTACTAGCGGCGATCAGCGATTTTTATCGTGACTGCGACATTATGGCGGACACATCGGACACTTTTGGGGCTATTTTGGGACCATTCACATTTATACAGCAAACAGTGCAATTAAAAATGCAGTGATTACTGTGTAAATGTGACTGGCAGTTAAGGGTTTAACACTAGGTGGCGTTGTAGGGGTTAAGTGTGTCCTAGGGAGTGATTCTAACTGTGAGGGGGGTAGCTATGTGTGACACGACACTGATCACCGCTCCCGATTACAGGGAGCTGTGATCAGTGTCCTGTCACTAGGCAGAACGGGGAAATGCTTGTTTACATTAGCATTTCCCTGTTCTTCCACTCCGTGAGATGATCGCGGGTATCCCCGCAGATATCGAGTCTGCGGGACCCGCAATCACATTCACAGAGCTCATGGCGGGCGCGCGCACTCACGATGACACGGCGGCAAATTTAAAGGGACGTACCTGTACGCCCATTTGCCTGTCCGTGCCATTTTGTCGACGTATATATACTTGCAGCGGTCGGCAAGTGGTTAAGACCTCCTTCTCACAGGCATTGAACATAAATGGTTGGGTCGTGTTGGGTCGCACATCGATGTCACTCATAACTGTTAAAATGGGGAGTTAATGGGCGTTTACACACAGCAGCTTTAGGGCTTATTTGAACTTGCAGTTCTCCTTCCCCCCCTTAACCACTTCGGCACTAGAGGAATTTTTATTTTTTTTTAAAAACCTGCATTTTTGGCTACCTTAAACCCCAAGAACATTATATATTTTCTGAAGGCAAAGGACCTGTAGAATAAAAACAGGTAGGTGATTATTCTACATCACTTAGGTAGCACAATATTTGCACAACTGTTTCTTAAATGAATATTTTCAGAAACACACAAAATATAATACCCATTTTTTTTTGGTAAAATAACAAAAAGCTAAGGTTATGTCAAGTAAATACCGTAGATACTAAACATGTCAAGTTTTACATTTTTTGTGTGCCCGTGATATCTCAAAAAACGTCAGTATGCAAAACTCTCCATAGGCGATGCAAAAAGCCTTTACAGTTCACTTGTTTAGTCTTAAAGGGTAACTCCACTCCCCAAAAAAATAGCAAATAAAAAATGTTTTAATAATATAGCATATACAATTGCGACACAAGTCATATTGTTCCTTTTCAATCTGCAGCTCTGTAATTTTCTGTAAAGTGCAATGTAATATGGCTACCCTGGAGGTGTTCTGTACACACAAGCAGAAACATAATTTCCTGCTTGTGTGATTTGCTCACTGATTTTCCCAGAAGTGTATACTAAAGCTACTTTCACACTGGGGTGGGGCTGCGTTGGTGGTAGATTTAGCTGTGCTTTACCGTCGTTTTGGCAGTGCTTTTCGGGTCACTGGCGGCGCGCTTTTAACCCCCACCAGCGGCCGAAGAAAGGGTTAAAAGCGCCCGTGTTGTGGTGCTGCCAAAGCGCTTTGCAGGCACTTCGGCAGCTCTGCCTATTCATTTCAATGGGCAGGGCGTATACGCTGCTCCCGCACCACCCCAAAGATGCTGCTTGCCCATCCTGCAAGCACACCGCCCCAGTGTGAAAGCACTCGGGCTTTCACACTGGGGAGGCATTAGAGGCGCTTTTCAGGCACTTTACGGCGCTATTTTTATCTGCTAAAATGCCTGAAAAGCCCCCCAGTGGAAAAAGGGCTCTGAGATACAAGTCAGATTTTTGGCATCCCCTGCACCAAAAATGTATTTTTTGGTAAGATACTCCCAATAGGAAATCCCGTCTAAATTGTCCCCATAAGACCCTGCAATTGTCCTCATTAAAGCCCTGATTTTGCAGCAGCTGGTTGATAATGATGAAACCACTCCCATTAGACTCACTAAGCACAGGGTCACAGAAGAACAAACAGAGATTTCTTCAAAATAGCAAAAGGTAGGAATCTGCAACAACGTTTGTTAAAATCCCGCAATGTACATAGATCACCCTAAGGGGAAAGCTTTTTCCCAACAAGTTTTGTGCACGAGATACTGGGGCCGCTGCACAGCGGGGGAGCCGATGCCCAGGTCCGGCGGCCGCAATGTCCACTGGCCACCCACGATTGCTCCAAAGAGAGGCAGAACAGAGATCTGCCAATTTAAACAAAGCAGATCCCTGTTCTGACAGGGGGTACAGTGAGATGGTCTTTTCCTAGTGATCAGGAACAGCGATTGCTCTGTACTCCCAGTCAGTCTCCCCACAGTTTAAAACACCTCCCTAGGACACACTTAACCCCTTGATCACCCCCTAGTGTTAACCCCTTCCCTGCCAGTGTCATTTATACAGTAATCAGTGGATATTTTTAGCTTTGATCACTGTAATAATGTCACTTGTCCCAAAAAAAGTGTCAAAAGTGTCCACCCTGTCCGCTGCAATGTCGCAGTGCCGCTAAAAATTGCTGATCACACCATTACTAGTAAAAAAAATAAATAAATATTGGTTATATTATGTATAACCAATTAATGTACGCTTATTGTGATTTTTTTTTTACCGAAAATATGTAGCAGAATACATATTGGCCTAAACTGATGAATACACTTGTATTTATATATATATATATATATATATATATATATATATATATATATATATATATATATATATATATATATATATATTATTGGATATGTATTATAGCAGAAAGTAAAAAAAAAAATTTTTTCAAAACTATCAGTCTTTTTTTGTTTATAGAGCAAAAAATAAAAAACGCAGGGCCGATCAAATACCACCAAAAGAAAGCTCTTTTTGTGGGGAAAAAAAATGACATCAATTTTATTTGGGTACAGTGTCGCACGCCCGCGCAATGGTCGGTTAAAGAAACGCAGTGCTGTATCGCAAAAAATGTCCTGGTCATGAAGGGGGTAAAACCTTCCGGTCCTTCAACTCTTCTCGGAAGGCTGTCCACCAGGTTTAGGAGTGTGTCTATGGGAATGTTTGGCCATTCTTCCAGAAGGACATTTGTGAGGTCAGGCACTAATGTGGATAAAAAGGCCTGACTTGCAGTCTATGCGCTAATTCATTTTTGCAATGGTGTGCAGTTCCCACAAAGTTGGGAGCATCAAATTGTCTAAAATGTCTTGGTATGCTGATGCCTTAAGAGTTCCCTTCACTGGAACTAAGGGGCCAAACTCAACCCCTGAAAAACAACCCCACACCATAATCCCCCCTCTACCAAATAATTTGGACCAGTGCACAAAGCAAGGTCCATAAAGACATGGATGAGCGAGTTTGGGTTGGAGGAACTTGACTGGCCTGCATAGAGTTCTGATCTCAACCAGATAGAACACCTTTTGGATGAATTAGAGCTGAGACTGCGAGCCAGGCCTTCTCATCCACATCAGGGCCTGACCTCATAAATGAGCTTCTGGAAGAATGGTCAAACATTCCTATAGACACACTCCTAAACCTGGTGGACAGCCTTCCCAGAAGAGTTGAAGCGGTTATAGCTGCAAAGGGTGGGCCAACTCAATATTGAACCTTACGAACCAAGACTGGTGTGCCATTAAAGTTCATGTGCGTGTAAAGGCAGGTGTCTCAATACTTTTGGTAACATAGTGTATATTGTAAAACAGGTGTAGTCGTCCAAAAAAGTGAGATAACCCTCCAATGGGGAACTCAACAGAGCAAATGAAAAACAGAAGTCAAGGGGTACATACATCAACCCCACAGGAGCAGCCCAAGAATTGAATTGCCTAAAATCTGTTCCAGGTAGGTGTAATAAAAAACAGGCACAAAATTGCCAGGGTAATACACCACCCTTCTGAAAGCACAAGAGGACATAGTCTATCAAAAGGCAAGTGAAGAGGAAAGAAGAGAAGATATATTGCCTTTTTCTTTGCTACTAACCAAATAAACTCTATCCTCACAGGTGTAGATCTCAATGTCAAGCATCATAACAACTGCTAAGTATCCATCCCCATGACTAAGCTCCAGGGGCAGAGTAAAACATGTTGGAGCGTAGCCTGGCGGGGGCACAGGCTGTCTCTTCCACCCTCACACTACACGCATGGATTTGCGGCTTAGGGGACTCTTTCCATCCTCTCTCAACTGCTAAGTATTCTTAACTCAGATATCTAAGATGTAAACTATGACCTCTGTATTGTATGTTTCATTGTGATCTTACCTGATTCTGTTACATCTGTTACTTTTTGTTTTGGTATTTCTAAAAATTCTTAATGAAGATGAATAGTTAAACAAGAAATCATGTAAGCTGCATCTGTGATGATAATATAAATGATCAAAAAGAGTTTTATTTTTTACTATAAGTTGAAATATGGCCTTTAGTAGACAATATGGGGGTTATTTACTAAAACTGGAGAGTGCGAAATTGGGTGCATAGTAACTAAGTAGCTTCCAGATTTTATTGTTAAAGCTTAAATGAACAAGCTGATGTTAGAAGCTGGTTGGCCACCATCCACAGCTGCACCAGATTATGAGTGCACCAGTTTTAGTAAATCTCCCTCTATGTGACCCATTGAAAGAAATATTCCACTCAGTGTGATACTTTTCTAGATGATATTTTTCAAAAAAAGTTTTCATTTTATATCTAAGCACTAACTAAACTTAATCAGGAGAACATTTAAAAAAAGGCACAGTTCACAATTCTCAAATGGAGAATGTGAGTACATTCCACCCCAAATGTGCAAAGAGACTCTAGAAACTAGCTTAACCACTTCCCGCCCAACCAATAGCAGAATGATGGCTGGGAGGTGGTTCAGTTATCCTGACTGGGCATCATATGACATCCAGCAGGATAACAGCTGCCTCACAGCCGTGGGGGAGTGCATCGCGGCGATCGGTGGTGTGGTGTGTCAGTCTGACACACCGCTACACCGATCTCAGTAAAGAGCCTCTGAGGCTCTTTACCATGTGATCAGCCATGACCAAGCACGGCTGATCACAATGTAAACAGGAAGAGCCGTTGATCAGGTTTTCCTCAATCGCGCCTGACAGATGCGAGTAGAGGAGAGCCGATCGGCTGCTCTCCTGACAGGGGGGATCTGTGCTGATTGTTTATCAGTGCAGCCCGCCTCAGATGCCCACCCAGGACTACCAGGATGCTGCCAGGACCACAAGGGATTGCCAATCAGTGCCCAGGCCAGCTGCCAATGAGTGCCCATCCCCAATGCCTGCCAGTGCTATCAGTGATGCCTATCAGTGCCATCTATCAGTGCCGCATATCAGTGCCCATCAGTGCCCATCAGTGCCACGTATCAGTGCCCATCTGTGCCCAGCAGTGCCGCCTATCAATGTCCATCAGTGCCCAGCAGTGCCGCCTATCAGTGCCACCCATAAGTACCCATCAGTGCAGCCTTTCAGTGCCCATCAGTGCCACCCACGAGTGCCCATCAGTGCAGCCTATAAATGCCCATCAGTGCTGCATATCAGTGCTACCCATCAGTGCCGCCTACCAGTGCCCATCAGGACCACCTCATCGGTGCCGCCTTATCAGTGCCCGTCAGTGCCGCCTTATCAGCGCCCATCAGTGAAGGAGAAAACGTACTTATTTACAAAATTTTATAACAGAATCAAAAGAAAATTTTTTTTTTTTCTTCAAGATTTTCAGTCTTTTTTTATTTGTTTAGCAAAAAATAAAAAACGCAGAGGTGATCAAATACCACCAAAAGAAAGCTCTATTTGTGGGAAGAAAATGATAAAAATTCTGTGGGATTGTCATTTAAACAATGACCGCGCTGAAAGCTGAAAATTGGCTTGGGCAGGAAGGGGGTATAAGTGCTTGGTATTGAAGGGTTAAAAACTATTTATTTTATTAATGATGGCAAATAAATGCAATTAAATTTCATTAACTACTGATAACATATTACAAATGAAGTGAGTCATACAGGTTAGGGGAATGGGGCTTTCTATTTTAAATATTGTATTTGTTAATGTAACTGCATATAACAAAGCATACGATCAAAACACATCTGAGCTATGTATGGATCACTAAAGAAAAGCTTTGATTCACAATCTACCTGGTAAGTTCTGCTTACACAATTTAAAGTTTATTTTTACATTTTACATGTCTCAAGAAAGGACGACAGCAAATAAGACAATCTTTGCAGTAAAGGGCTTCATTGTCCTTTTAAAATTCTTTAGCTACTGTGATATCCTCCGGTTCAAAAGCAGAAAAAGAGAACAAATGAAGAAAAGCACACCAAGTAGATACAATTGACATAGGTTAAAGAGAAAGACTCCTCACATTTAATGAAAGTTGACTTTTGTGATGCTGTCATGTGGAATAACAGCATAGTAAAGTGAAAAGGGCATTCTGCAATATCCACCCTATACTAGAGTATACATGGGTATAGGTATAATAGTAAAGGTATAATAGTCACACCTGTAAAGCTGAAAATTAGATCTACAGAACAGGTTCAGATTCAGCCTAGCTATATGAACCTGTCAGAAGCATCCGTTTGTCCAAAATAACAATATCAGCAAACTGTAAAATTATAGCAGTACACACAAGTATAATCGTCTTTTCCAATTCTGTAATTTAGGAAGTTTTTGGATTCCAGATGCACATTAAACACATGGTTTTGTCTTCTGACTGAATTAAAAGTAAGCCTTTGAATTTAACTCCCACCTGTAGTCTACTGATCACTTTGGCATTGGATTGGTAAATTATGGGAGCCAGAGCTTAGCTCTAGGGTAGGGGAGTTGGTTTCAGGGTGGGCTGAGGTAAATGTCTTTTCTATATCATGCACTTGTGATCCTGGTGTATCCTCGATACACAGGAGTTGATTAGAGATTTATCAATCATCCAAGGTAAAAAACATATTATGCCCTCTTAGGGCTACCCAATATGTCACTGGTGTCACAAAACATAAAACATATACTATAAATATCCAAAATACTTGCAATTTGCAAAATTATACTAAACAAAAGTTGATATGTCTCAACAATATGCCCAATCTATATAGAAAAGTAGCCTCTATATTAACTATTTAGGATCAAGATCCTCTTGTGCTGTTCTCTTCTTTTTTTCTCAGACATCCAAGGTGCTTACACTTTTGCAGCATTCGCAGAATTATATACCTGGCTGGTTCATTTAAAATTTTCTATTTAAAAACCACACTAATGACAATTGACTAAAAACTCACAACCCTACATTTACTAGGGCCAATTTAGACAGGAGCCAAAAAGCCTACCAGCAAGTCTTTCAAGTGTGGGAGAAAACCAGGAGGAAACCCCTGAAGGCACTCCATGCAGGTAGTTCCCACAGATAGTTATCATTCACTTAGTACATGCCTATAATAATGTGTATGTAAACCCAACATCTATTTTTCAGTATATTTGACATCATGGGGTTGATTTACTAAAGGCACAAAGACTGTTCATTTTGCAAGGAAATTTCCCCTCAGAGCTTAGTGAATAAAGTGAAGCTTTGCTGACTTCCAACATCCAATCATTAAGAAAAAATTCTGCTTTTTATTTTCACTTCACATAATTGAGTATTCTTTGTAAAGTGAAATTTCACCACATTCATCAAGTTTTGGGGGAAATTCCCTTGCAAAGTCAAACTTTCCTTGCAAAGCACACAGTTTAATTGCCTTTAGTAAATCGATTCCATGTTCACCCTACACCATAAAAATGATCATAGCGGCTGTTCCACTGCTTGATTGTTCTTACAGGAGGCGAGACGTCCCCCCCTCCCGCTGCCTCAGGTGCTTTTACCAACTCACCGCTACAAATGAAGCCAGGATTGTTTTTTTTTTTGTTTTTTGTTTTTATTTCAGGCTTTCCAGCCTAGAGGTAAGATGTGGGGTCTTATTGACCCCATATCTCACTGTAAAGAGGACCTGTCATGCCATATTCCTATTACAAGGATGTTCACATTCCTTGTAATATGAATAAAAGTGATCAAAAAAGGTATTTTTTGGACGAAAGCATCAAACTAAAATAAATTAAGTAAAATGAACAATAAAAAAAAACAAAAAAATTTTTCCCTGTGTCCCCGTGTGCTCGCATGCAGAAGCGACAGCATACGTAAGTCCCGCCCACATATGAAAATGGTGTTCAAACCACACATGTGAGGTATCACTGCGATCGGTAGAGTGAGAGCAATCATTTTGGCTCTAGACCTCCTCTATAACTCAAAACATGTAACCAGTAAAAAATTTTAAAGCGTCGCCTATGGGGATTTTTAAGTAGCGAAGTTTGGCGCCATTCCACGAGCGTGTGCAATTTTGAAGGGTGACATGTTAGGTACCTATTTACTCGGCATAACTTCATCTTTTACGTTATGCAATTGGCCTGGGTGCTCCAGAACGCCTGAAGGTGCTCCGTGCATGTTGGGCCTCTGTATGTGGCCACACTGTGTAAAAGTCTCACACATGTAGTATCGCCGTACTCAGGAGTAATAGCAGAATGTGTTTTGGGGTGTAATGTGTGGTATGCATATGCTGTGTGTGAGAAATAACCTGCTAAGGTGGCTACCGCGCAGCTGAATGGACGCTTAAACCCACAGCTCCGCTCCAGCTTCAGGAACCGAAGCCTTGGGAACGACACAACGAACCTGCTCAACCTCAAAAACGGGCCTAAAAGCCCTGCAACTATCGCAAGATGACCCGCAGGAAAAAGGACAACGAACAGCTGAAGAAATTACCGGATTTCTTCCAGATGAAAGACCGCGGCCTTCTCCAAGATGGCGCCGGCGCCATGCGAGATCCTCCTTCCCCCACAGGCAGCGCGCGGTCTGCGATCTCCAGCCCGGGCTCACAAGCAGGCTCTAAGCACAGCTCTCCTGGAGCCTCCACACCCATGTCCCGCAGCCCAGCAAAGTCCAAACCTCGGATGGCGGAGAACATTCAGCAAGACAGCATGACTCCGGACACCATGGAGGACACAAGGGAGCTGGTGGACCCGTTCACAGCCTTCCCAACAACGGGTAAGCCTGTATCAGACACCACCTTAAAAGACATGCTTGTCTCCCTACGCAGCTCTATGCATACAGATATGATGCAGTGTGTACACAACTTTAAAACTGAACTAGGAGCTATAGGGGGAAGAGTTGACCACATAGAGGATAAAATGGGGGATTTTGCAGCATCTCACAATACTCTGATTGACGCTCATAACGACCAGTCTGATGAGATTACATGGCTCAGGTCAAAGGTCGCCGACCTTGAAGACAGGTCAAGAAGAAATAATATTAAGATTAGAGGGGTCCCTGAAAATGTTCTTCCCCCACAACTCCAGCAATATGCACAGGATCTAATCCAAACCTTCTTACCTAACATTCCAGATAATGAAATCTATATAGACCGCATTCACAGACTCCCAAAACCAGCACACCTCCCTGACAACATACCCAGGGATGTGCTGATGCGAGTGCACTTTTACCAGACCAAGGAACAACTCATCTCTGCGTTCCGTAAAAACCAACAACCCCCAGAAAGATTTGCACATCTCCAACTGTTCGCAGACCTCTCACAATTCACCATGCAAAAACGAAAAGCCTTATTGCCGGTGACCAAAGCTCTCCGCAACCACAATATACCATACAGGTGGGGATACCCCGTGAAAATAACAGTTACCCATGATGGTAACACCACGGTAATCACGGACGTGGAGGAGGGACTCAAACTACTCCGATCACTAGACATACTACCTGATCGCCCCTCAGAGGGCCCTTCACCCCCTGCAAAACTCGACACTCAATACGAATGGCAAACAGTGTCCAGAAAGAGCAGTACCAAATGAAACAACTCAAAAACACCCAAATATAAAAATTAATTCTACATCATCGCATCAAGGTTCCTACTAAAGCCTGGAGCATGTACCAAAGTTCCCCCCCGCTTGAGATATGGGCATTTACTATGCCCTCAGATGCAAGTTCAACCCCACAGTTATTATGCAATACTTGTTTTTTTTACTATTACCTTTTATTTTTTCCCCTACTATGATCTCTCTCTCCCTCTACTGGTCTGAACTCCAAGTGGACATCCTCATCAAAGTGGACCCAAGAAGCAACAACCAACCCAACCAACGTCGACTCATCGAAACAAGATGGACTACTCCAAAGAGACCAAGGTACTACACGCACCACTCCCCATACTACACTAAATGGCGCTTAAAATAGTTTCATTTAATGTAAACGGTCTCAACCACCCGGCCAAGAGAGCTTCTGTATGGAAAGAAGCAATAAAGCTCCAAGCAGATGTCTTATGCCTTCAAGAGACACACTTTGCCACTGGTAATACCCCACATTTTCAACACCAGCAATTTCCTCTTGTTTTTCTTGCCTCAGCTCCTTCGAAACAAAAACGGGTCCTTATCGCTATCAGAGACTCTGTGGCCTTTCAACTTTTAGAAACACACGTAGACCCTGCTGGAAGATACATAATACTCATAGGAAAGCTCAATAACAAACCCTTCACCATCGCTAATCTCTATGCTCCTAACTCTCACCAACTCCGTTTCCTGAGGAGACTTTACCGTAAAATTTCTACCGTTCAACAGGGATCTCTGATTGTCTGTGGAGACCACAATATATCACCTGACCACTCTCTGGACACTACCTCCAAGGCCAAGCGTCCTCCTCCTTCACTTCAGCCTCTGCTACACTCGGAAAATATATTCGATGTATGGCGCTGCCAACATGCAAACGAGAAGGACTACACCTTTCATTCTGCTAGACATAATTCATATTCCAGAATAGATCTGATTATGGTTGATAAAATGTTATTGCAGGCAGTGTCCTCCTCCACCATACATGACATAACATGGTCTGACCATGCTCCTGTATCGATCGTGGTGGTGGAGGGGCACACTCCAAGCCCGGCATATATATGGAGAGCCAACACACGTATTCTTCAAATGCCACAGCATGTTAAAAATTTAAGTAAAAATCTAACTGAATTTTTTGAAGCCAATACTGGTTCGGTATCTGATCCGGCAGTATTGTGGTGCGCCCATAAAGCGTTTGTTAGAGGGTTGCTGCTTCAGATAAGTGCAAGGGAGAAGAGACAGAGGACGCATAAGCTAAACTCACTAATCAATGATATCAAAGACCTGGAGACAGCAAACAAACAAAACCCCACCTCTCACAATGCCCAAAAATTATCCCAGCTCCGCTTGGATCTCAGACTCCTATTGATCGAAAGATATGACAAACACATACAATACCTTAGAATGTCTCACTATTCATCGGGCAACCGTGCAGGCAAATTCTTAGCCCAGAGGCTCAAGATAGCTAGAACCAAATCCAAAATTCCCTTTTTGACACACCCCATCACTAAACACAACATTTACAATCCCAAAGACATAGCAAACTCCTTTGCTGAATACTACTCTACACTATACAATCTGAAAACAGACCCTGATACTCCACAGCCAACTGAAGAGAAAATTCAGGCTTTTCTAGCGCAACTCAATCTTCCTTCTCTATCTCATACACAACTTGAGACCCTAAATGCCCCTATAACTGAATCTGAGATCCAAAAGGGGATACGATCACTCCCCCTGGGCAAATCTCCAGGCCCAGATGGCCTCCCTAATGGGTATTATAAGGCATTCCAATCCATACTAGCCCCAACCCTACAGACAGTTTACTCTGCTGCGATGTCCTCTGCCTCGTTTCCCCCAGAAATGCTTAAAGCATATGTGGTAACTATCCCAAAGCCTGGTAAGGAGCCTACCTCCCCGGCCAACTTCAGGCCAATATCATTACTTAACACAGATGTTAAGCTTTATGCAAAAATATTGGCCCACAGACTGCTTCCAATCCTCCCACTTCTTATAAAACCCGACCAATCTGGCTTCACGGCGGGAAGACAACCTGCCGATGCCACCAGAAGGGTCATCAACATAATACAACATGCCGGGTCGTGTCGGACGCCTTCTCTGCTCCTCTCTTTGGATGCGGAGAAGGCGTTCGACAGGATACATTGGGGTTACATGAACCAAACCCTGCAAAAATACGGGTTCGCTGGCCCCATCCTATCTGCTATTCAGGCATTGTATTCTTCTCCCTGTGCACAAGTCTTTACATCTAATTTACTATCTGATACCTTCAACATATCGAATGGGACTAGACAGGGATGTCCCCTCTCCCCCTCAATTTTTAACCTATTGATCGAACCCCTTGCAGAAAGAATCAGAACACATCCGAAAATTTTAGGCTTCTCCATACAAGGGAAATCACACAACATAAATCTATTTGCAGATGACATCATCTTATTCCTCTCTCAACCCAAAATATCATTAAGTCATGCACACAATACCCTAAATGAGTTTAGCAACATCTCATATTATAAAGTCAATTTTACAAAATCAATCATATTAGATTTAGGAATACCCCCCTCCTTAAAATCCGAACTTCAGACATCCTTCCCCTATACATGGAGCAAGAAGAGCATCACCTACCTAGGTCTTACATTGACCAAAAACCCAAATGATCTAGCAGAAACCAACTACTCCTCTTTAATTACTAAACTCACCAAAGAAACAAATAGACTAGCCAAAATAGAACTAACTTGGTCGGGCCGTCTTGCCTCATTCAAAATGTTAATATTACCCCAAATACTATACATATTCCGAACACTAGCTGTCCCAATACACAACACACATATCAAAGCCTTAAATACTCTACTTTCCAGATACATCTGGCAATCCAAGAGACCAAGGTGCTCTAAAATCCTCCTGGTCAAACATAGAGGAGCGGGAGGGATGGGACTAGTGGACATTAGGGACTATTATCGTGCCGCAATTCTTACACAACTTAAAGAATGGTTTGACCCAACATCTGACAACCTATGGTGTGGAATTGAAAGAACTATGATTCCTTCTAACAACCTACAATGCTTCTTACTTTTAGATGTATGGAAACCACACCCACTACACACCCTCCCACTCACCCTCCAAGCATCATTATCTGCATGGAGAGACCTATGTAAAAATCCAACCATGCCACCCCAACTCCAGGAAATCCCTATACCCATAGCAATTATCTCCCAAGCCATCCCCAATCTTAACATGGGAGAATGGCACAACAGAGGTATAAAATTCATCACGGATTTATATTCCAATAACTCCCTCATCCCCTTCACCACACTGCAGGACCAATATAATCTATGCCCTGCAGATCAATATAAATATAACCAAATAGCTCATCTCCTACGCTCTATTAAATCATACCATATATACCTACCAAAAGAGGCGTGGAAATATCTCACCTCGAAACCCACTCCTCCAAAAGGTATCTCTCTGTTCTACAATATTTTTCAAAACAAACTAGATTTTATCAAATCTCAACCTTTCCAGAAATGGGAAACAGATCTAAACGTGCGCATTGCGAACTCACAGTGGCAGTGTGCATTTAGATCACTCTATAAAGCTTCAAAATGTCTCAACCACTGGGAACTTTCCCAGAAAATTGCATTACGCTGGTATCTTACACCTTACAGGATTTCAAAATTTGGAAACAATGGCTCCCCGCTATGCTGGAGGAAATGTGGCTCCATAGGTAACCTTTTACATATGTTCTGGTCCTGTAGGCACCTAACTAGCTTTTGGAACTCTGTCTTCCGGTTTATTTCTAGCATCACGGGGATTCTGACCCGCCCTAAACCAAGCTTGGCAATTTTAAATGTGGGTATTGAGAAATTCCCTCCTGAATTCAAAACTGTAATCACACACATTCTCCTAGCTGCTAGAACACTAATAGCCAAACACTGGAAGGCAGACAGAGCTCCAAATGTATCTGAAGTCCTCACAAACACCCAGACACACTATGTATATGAATCTCTGATAGCCATCAAGAATGGCCAGAAAGAAAAGTTTGATAAAAATTGGAAAATTTGGACAACATGGTTTAAAGGTAACTGACTTTAACAAATAAAAGATGAACTATTCAAAATCTAGATGCTTCCACTATGTCCACATGAGATCAGACCATGGATGAACCTTCTTCAACCTTTCCCCCCCCCTCCCCTACTCCCCTCCCTTCCTCCCTCCTACCTTCCTTCCCTTTATGTTATTTTGTTCTTTATACGTTAAACTTCAAGCAACATTATATCCGCATACGGATAACATGTTATTCAGTTATAACTATAATAATGATGTTAATACGCCTCACGAGACCATTACCTTAATAACATCTTGATATTACATTGTCTAAATAAAATAGATATACCTATGTTAATGTAATATGGTACAACATAACGGTGTAACACTGTACTCTATGTATAACATGCAAAACTCAATAAAAATCATTTAAAAAAAAAAAAAAGAAATAACCTGCTAATATGACAATTTTGTGAAAAAAATAAATAAAAAAATCTTGATTTTGCAATGAATTGTGGGAAAAAAATGACATCTTCAAAAAACTCATCATGCATCTTTTTATATACCTTAAAATGTCTTCTTTCCAAAAAGGGGTCATTTCTTGAGACCCTAACATGCCAGAAAAGTACAAATACCCCCCAAAATGACCCCCATTTTGGGGGATATTTGTACTTTTCTGGCATGTTAAGGTCTCAAGAAATTAGATAGGCCGTCAGTACTTCAGGTGTGATCAATTTTCAGATATTGGCACCATAGCTTTTGGACTCTATAACTTTCACAAAGACCAAATAATATACACTGATTTGGGTTATTTTTACCAACGATATGTAACGGTATAAATTTTGGCCAAAATATATGAAGAAAAATTATTAATTTGCAAAATTTTATAACAGAAACGAAGAAAAATGCATTTTTTTTACAGAATTTTCGGTCTTTTTTCTTTTATAGCGCAAAAAATAAAGAACCCAGCGGTGATTAAATACCACCAAAAGAAAGCTCTATTTGTGTGAAAAAAAGGACAAAACTTTCATATAGGTACAGTGTTGCATGACTGAGTAATTGTCATTCAAAATGTGAGAGCACCGAAAGATGAAAATTGGTCTAGTTATTAAGGGGGTTTAAGTGCCCAGTGGTCAAGTGGTTAAAGTGGTTGTAAAGGCAGAAGGATTTTTATCTTAATGCATTATATGCATTAAGATAACAAGCCTGTTGTGTGTAGCAGCCCACCGAATTCTAACCTGAGCCCCATCTCTATCCAGCGATGTGCACGAGTGCCTTGACTGTCCGGGACTCTCTCCTGTTTGGCTGACACACAGCAGCGGCGTCATTGGATCCCACTGGTGTTCATTAAAGTCAGTTAGTCAGTCAGGAGAGAGAGGGGGTGGAACCGAACCGGGGTTCCATGTCTGAATAGACACACAAAGCTGCGCCTCGGGTCAGGTGCCCCCATAGCACGCTGCTTGCTGTGCGGGCACATGACAGGAGTGAGGAGCCAGAAGCGCCAGTGAGGAATCTGAAGAGAGGAGGATCTAGGCTGCTCTGTGCAAATCCATTTCACAGAGCATATAAGTATAACATAGAAAGAAAGAGACTACCGCGCTATATTACATCAAAGGAATACCTTATGCAAAATATTGATACTAAATTGTGATGAAAAATAATAATATTATGGTGAAAAATAGGATGTAGCAAAAGCAGCCACTTAAAGTGAGATACACACACTATAACAACAATAAATATAAATGAGCAGCGCTGTGAATAAACGTATAGTTGTGAAAATATACCAGTGTAAATAGGATAAATAAATAAACCCAATTTAGATGGATAGCATAGTTCATAAAATCAAAAACATTGGGTGTTTAGTAAACAGTCCTAACACATTAATTAGAGTCCAGATGGATATAGTGAAGAGACATAGGCACAGGCCCCAGTCTGAAGGCAGGAATGCAGATAAAAAAAGTGCATCCTTCACCGCACCAATGTGATAACTAAAAATGAAATGCGCGCTTACCAAACGGCAAGCATAAGAGGGCTTGCGACCTTAACCCGGTCAGGGCCTTTCATAGGATGAAGACAACGGCATGCCACTTCATATACCTTGGAATAATAACCCGCTGTCCACCAAGTACCAGGCAATCCCTCTAGCATAGGGATGATATACTCCTAGCTGGGGGTTGTTCTCATTAGGGATACCCCGGAGAGAGAGAGGAGAACAACATAGCGTAATCCTGGTTTAAATTTTATTAAAAGGAATTAAAATCACACTTACAATGTGGTAGATACACATGAACATGAGAAGCCGGCCGGCTAGAGGCGAACACCCATCCTGCAGACGGTAGATGCAGCACGTCAGCACGTCAGCACGCCCGACGCACGTTTCGTCACACTCTGACGTCGTCTGGGGCCCAGACGACGTCAGAGTGTGACGAAACGTGCCCGGTACTTGGTGGACAGAAGGTTATTATTCCAAGGTATATGAAGTGGCATGCCGTTGTCTTCATCCTATGAAAGGCCCTGACCGGGTTAAGGTCGCAAGCCCTCTTATGCTTGCCGTTTGGTAAGCGCGCATTTCATTTTTAGTTATCACATTGGTGCGGTGAAGGATCCACTTTTTTTATCTGCATTCCTGCCTTCAGACTGGGGCCTGTGCCTATGTCTCTTCACTATATCCATCTGGACTCTAATTAATGTGTTAGGACTGTTTACTAAACACCCAATGTTTTTGATTTTATGAACTATGCTATCCATCTAAATTGGGTTTATTTATTTATCCTATTTACACTGGTATATTTTCACAACTATGCGTTTATTCACAGCGCTGCTCATTTATATTTATTATAAGTATAACATGTTTGTTATTTTTAAAGAAAAAAAAACGAGACTTTAGCATCACTTTAAGCTCAAAAAAAGCCTGTTTTACAGGCGTTTGACTTTTTTTAAATTCTGCCTCTAAATGATCCTCCATGTTAGCCTATGTGTCCATGCACACATAGGCTTTTACAGGAGTTTGGAGGCAGAAAAAAAATCACTTGTGCGTTCCAGAGAGGAGCATTTTTGGCAGAAAAACACCTAAAGTCATGTAAACTCACCTAAATGCGCCTAAGCGCTTAAATGCTTTTTCATTTCAATGACCTAATCATAAATAATAAATTATTTTTCTGGCCAATGAAATAGACGCCCAAGAGCATGATGCACCTAAATGTGCCTAAACACGTTTGCAAAGACATCGTTTAGGTGTGGTTTTGATGTTGCATTTCCTCTGCTAGGAGAAAAGAGTTTACAAAAGCCCCAGTGTGCATAAAGCCTAAAAGTCCATACAATGAAGTAAAATAAATGCAAACAAAAACAAAGGTAAAAATATAAAAACTTTGTTTGCAACTTTTTGCATATTTATACAGGCAGAGGAAAACTACTTGTGTGTGGTTGAAGTCTTGTGCTGTTGCCCAATAAACTAGACCGATAGTTCAATTTCAATGAATACCCAGCATGCACAAGAGTCTGGGTCAGGGAATTACTTACACTAGGACTGAGTTACTAAAGCTGGAGAGTGCAAAATCTGGTGAAGCTGTGCATAGAAATCAGCTTCTAGTTTTTTTTTGTTGTTAAAGTTGAATTGAAAAACTGAAGTTATAAGCTACCATTGGCTAACATGCACATCTGCACCAGACCAGGTTTATATAAGATATGTAAAATAATCTGTTCTATGTTATTTGTAAACATAACCTCTAACCTATAGTTAAAATAAAACTTACTGCATGTGATTAAGAGCCCTTTCACACTGGCGTCAGGAAAAACGTCAGGAAAAGCACCGCTAAAAATAGCTGACGACACCGGTAAAGCGACACTTTTCCTGACGTTTTAGCGGAGCTGTTTGGCCGCTAGCGGTATGGTTTTAACCCCCCCCCGCTAACGGCCGAAAAAGGGTTAAAACCGTCCGCAAAACACCACCGCAGTGGCACTTTGCTGGCGGTTCGGCAGCACTGCCCATTGATTTCAATGGGCAGGGGCGCTTTAGGAGCGGTGCTTGCAGGACTTTTTTGACGCCCTGCCAGCGTAGCACCCCAGCATGAAAGCACTCAGGCTTTCATACTGGGATTGCAGCTGAGGCTTTTTTCAGGCACTTTACAGGTGCTATTTTTAGCACTAAAGCGCCTGAAAAACGCCTCCAGTGTGAAAGGGGTCTAAGTAATTTCATTTAGAATTAATGTATGGCATTTTGTGCAGGCTCAGTGAAAAAGACAATGGAACTTTTATGAAAAATCTACTAACAATGCTTTTTTTTGTTCCTCGGAGCAGCAAAATTATAATCCTTTTTTTTTCATTTTCAACTCTGCACAGTTACATTTACATCTGCACAGTTCAACCAACATAGAAAAAAACCACACACACACAAATAGAAAACTTACATATACACTATCCTTTACCCACAGTTGATCCAGAGGAAGGCAAAAAAAAACCCAATAAAGTATCAGTATGATCCAATTTGTTCCAGCGGGGGGGGGGGGGGGGATCCTCCTTGATCCCCCAACAGGAACAGGCAATTGGATATTTTTTGGATCAGCTTTACCTATAAATGTTGGTATCCAGTTGGTATCCAGTTATATTATGTCCATTTAGGAAAGAATCCAGGCCTTTTTTCAAAGCAATCTCCTGAGCTGGCAAGAACCAGCTTTTGAGGGAGTCTATTCCACATTTTCACAGTTCTTACTGTGAAGAAGCCTTTCCATATTGGGAGATTGAGGGGACAATCCCCTAAAGGCAAAAAAAACAGCGCACTCCGTAAACCGCAATCGCACCCTGCTTTGAGTTCCCCAGTTGAATGCTAATTGTTTGCTATGGGAATCAAATATTTTCTTGTTAGAACACCGTTCATTTATTAGCGCCAAGGAGGCTGGTTGGAATATTTTGACCAATTTTCCCAGTCAACAGATGATTTTGAGGATTCTTAGGCTCCTGCCACACCAGTTAACAGGGAGCAGTAAAAAAAGGTGGTTGAATCATTTTTTCATCACCTCCCAGTTATGTTTCATGTAGATACTTTGATTCACTACAGCACTCTTAAAGGAGAAGTGTGTGAATATAGAAAATAAACATACTTACTTACCTGCTGCAGCTGTAACAAGCTGTACCCCCTGGTTCTAAGCCAGAGAACTGAGCAATCACATGACCACTGGCACGGTTCTCAGGTCTGCCATGAGCAGAAAGCAATGACTGTCAGTCACTTCTCTGTGCTCTGCCCCTCCAGCACTCATTGGATTTACGGATCTAGGGAGGAGACGGGAGCAGCTGGCTCAGACTCTCAGTGGTGCACTGAGAGGCTGAACCAGCTGCCTGTAGGGCATCTGGGCGGATCCAGACATTTTCCGTTGGAAAATATGATAGTGTGTACGAGGCTTTAGTCCACACGGTTCAATATTGAGTTGGCACACCCTCTGCAGCTATAAAAGCTTCAACTCTTCTGGGAAGGCTTTCCACAAGGTTTAGGAGTGTGTCGATGGGAATGTTTCACCACTCTTCCAGAAGAGCATTTGTGAGGTCAGGCTCTAATTCATCCCAGAGGTGTTATATAGGGTTGAGGTCAGGACTCTGTGCAGGTTAATCAAGTTCCTCCACCCCAAACTCTCTCATACATGTCTTTATGGTCCTTGCTTTGTACACTGGTGCACAGTAATTTTGGAACAGGAAGGGGCCATCCCCAAACTGTTCCCACAAAGTTGGGAGCATGAAATTGTCCAAAATGTCTTGGTATGCTGATTCCTTAAGAGTTCCCTTCACTGGAACTAAGGGGCCAAGCCCAACCCCTATAAAACAACCCCACACCATAATCCCCCCTCCACCAAATGATTTGGACCAGTGCACAAAGCAAGGCCTTCTCATCCACATCAGTGCCTGACCTCACAAATGCACTTCTGGAAAAATGGTCAAACATTCCCATAGATATACTCCTAAACCTTGTGGACAGCCTTCCCAGAAGAGTTGAAGCTGTTATAGCTGTAAAGGATGGGCCAACTCAATATTGAACCCTACGGACTAATGCCCCGTACACACGGTCGGATTTTCCGATGGAAAATGTCCGATTGGAGCGTGTTGTCGGAAATTCCGACCGTGTGTGGGCTCCATCGGACATTTTCCATCGGATTTTCCGACACACAAAGTTTGAGAGCAGGATATAAAATTTTCCGACAACAAAATCCGTTGTCGGAAATTCCGATCGTGTGTACACAAATCCGACGGACAAAGTGCTACGCATGCTCAGAATAAATAAAGGGATGAAAGCTATTGGCCACTGCCCCGTTTATAGTCCCGACGTACGTGTTTTACATCACCGCGTTTAGAACGATCGGATTTTCCGACAACTTTGTGTGACCGTGTGTATGCAAGACAAGTTTGAGCCAACATCCGTCGGAAAAAATCCTAGGATTTTGTTGTCGGAATGTCCGAACAAAGTCCGACCGTGTGTACGGGGGAATTAGACTGCGATGCCATTATAGTCAGGTATGTAAAGCCAGGTGTCCCAATACTTTTGGTAATATAGTGTATATACAGGGATGTTGGCAACCATAAACTACTGCTAAAAAAACCTTTTTTTGTCAGGATACATCCAGGGTCTGGAGGCGCTCTGTGACATCATACCACAGTGAGTTTTAGCCTGCTGTCGGCTAATTCTGGGTCACAGCAGAAGACAAATAAGTGCACTCCTGTGCAAAAAAGCTTTGGCCATACTGCATCTTTAAAAAAATGTAAAAAATAAACCAGATACCGTATATTGTTCAGTCAACATTTTTTAAAGGTTTCATTCAAAAACTATAAGAAAAAGAAATGTTACCTGAGCACTGCTTACATCAAAACATAACCTAATTTAATTTAGAAAAACAGAGCCCCTTTTTGTAAAAAAAAAAAAAAACAACTTTTGTATTTAAGATCCTTGAGACATTAACAGCCATACATGTGAATGAGAATTAAAGATACATTGGGTATTGTGTGTGTTCACAATTCCTCAGCATGTCATAGCTTTCAATTATGGTGGTCAAGCACAGATACAACATGGCTTCTAATGACTCCCTAAAATCTGAAGACAGGGCAAACAGACACAAAGTAATTCTGGGTGTGTGTGGTTCAGATGTTCAGCTAATTTGCATATTAGACCCAGAAAGTGAAACATAAATAGGTTATATAACCTATAACCTATAGCCTAGAAGCTATATAAAGTTTCTGTTTAGATCTATTTTTTCATGAAAGGACAAGAACATTGCAGTGACCTTTTTGTACGAATGTTTATATTTTCTTGCTGGGGAGTTTACAGGTTCCCCCCTTTTACATTAGTCTCCATCCATGTGCAATTCGATCAAAACGACTAAATAAAAGATGGATTAAGAAGCCATAACTTCCCTTCTTCAGTCAATTGGCCAGGGTGGATCAATCATTTTGCAACAGTCGGCAACACTGAAATTATTCAGAGGTACGTTCGATCTTAATCTGGTGGAAACAGAAATACAGTCGTTAACTTATGATCATATCTTCCAGTTATCAAATTCCATTTCTCTTGATCAAATGTGCTGCTGACTATGGATTGATCATTTTTATCCCATTCAGGAGAGATTAATAAGAAATGAAATTGATAATTTCTGAAAGCATGTATGGCCACCATTAGACTATGTACACACTATCAGATTTATTTTTGTTCAACCCAGCAGACTGAACGATAAAAACTGAGGAGCTTGAGAAGAGCTTGCTGTACTAACTATATGATGTTAGTACAGAGATATCTCCAATTAAAAATTGTGTTCTGACAGGGGGGACTGCCCCTCCCCCCCGCCAGAACACACCAGTCAGTGCTCGCAGCCATTGGCTGAGATCACTGATCGGAAGGTAATCGGCAGATGTTTTTTGAGCATGTCCCTTCGGCAGAAGCCGGACATTCGAATCTTGGCTGATTTCTGTTGAACTGGCCATTATTTGCCTCATGTGTACCAGGCTTTAGTTGCTTCACAAAATTGTTGCTGTGCACTACTATATATATAAAACTGATGTGTACCACGCATAAAATTCAGGATGACTACAGCCTGAATTTAGTTTATTTTGACTACTGGTGATGTCTGATTTTGAACATCATCAGCACACTCCCTTATACACAGACATTTACAGTGTATAAGTCTGCTTTTACACTGCTCCATTGCAAAAATGCAAGAAAAAAGCATATGCTGCATTTTTGCTCTAGTGTGGTGCATTTTTGCCATATTTGCGTTGTGTTTTTTCCCCTGGACATGTGACTGGACAAAGCCCTTCCCACAGTTACATTGCATTTTTGATGCATTTTTGCCATGGTTTCTATTAATTTCACTAAAGAGGTGCATTATTGGTGCTTTTTTTCACAACATGAAATATTACATTGTAAAGACTTTAGGGGTCAAACTGTCAAAAAAGTGATTTTTACCTAGCCTGTATATACCTCTTCATAACAGCCATTTTTTAGGACTGTACAAAAATTTATTTTATATATTTTTTTAGGTAGATAGAGCTTTCTTTTGGTGATATTTATTAACCACAGTTTTTACTATAAAAAGAAAAGAATACAAAAAACACTGTTTCCCTTACATCTGTTATAAACCATATAAAATAAAAATGCCAGGACAGTACAACCCCCCCCCCCCACCCCCCAAAGGACCCCTTATGGAAATGTATTACATTTTTTGCCATCGTTTTTGATAATGATGAAACATACTGGTATTGAGGTGGTGAAAACATGGCATTTAATAATTGTGCACTATACACAGGACATTATTATCATACAGATCAAACATGGAGGGAGAAGAAGGTTAAGGGGTTAATGTACAGGTCACATACAGTGGGAGGATAGGGATGAGGGGTTAATGTATAGGAGAAGGAAGTGCAGGTGTTAACAAACAGGTCCCTACAGCGACAAGATGGGGATGAGATGTACAGGAGATGAAGGTGTCAGTATAGGTTTAAAAGAATCCCACAATCAAGTTGATCCAATTTATTATCTGCTGCTGCCTAATCTTCATTGAATAATCCATCATTCATAAACCCCTCCCTCTCCCCTTCCTACATTGTAAGAGGAAAGGGGTACCTCTAAATGTAAACACATAAGCGTTTTAATTTGTGACTGCTGGCATTGGCCATGACAATAATCACAAGGCACAGAGCCACTCTGATCAGCTCCATACAGTAATTTGTACTGTCTAATGCACAAGTAGAAAACAGAGCACTGTCTTTAAATGGAACGCAACCTTTTTACTGTTTCTCTTTTTTTAAATAAGGAAATCTTGAGATAGTAAAACTATAGGTGGAGTCTGATGGGTTAAAGTAGCCTGTTAATTCATACAGTGAGTAGGTCTTGCATACTTCAACAGTGAACACTCTTTGTAATTTTTAACTCTGTTATTGTACACCCATTTTAAAGTGGTATTAAACCTTAATTTTTTTTTTTAATAACAAACATGTCATACTTACCTGCTCTCTGCAATGCTTTTGCACAGAGCAGCCCCAATCCTATTCTTCTGGGGTTTCCTGCTGGGGGTCTCCTTCTGGCACTCCAGGCCCCTCCTCTTTGGCGTGTGCCCCCACAGAAAGCCGCTTTCCATGGGGGGTGCGTGCCTGCTCCCCAGCGCCGCTGCTCTGTCAATTGACACAGACAGTGCCACTCGGCTCTGCCCCCCCTCCCGTGTCACAGCATTTGATTGACAGCAGCCAGAGCCAATGGCTCCCAATGCTATCAATCTGCCCAATGAGGAGCAAGACAGCGATGGGAGCCTCTGCACTCTTGCACATTGCTGGATTGGAATTCGGCTCAGGTAACAAAAAGGGGGGTGGGGCGGGGGGTAGCTGCAGCACAGAAGGTTTTTCACTTTAATGCATAGAATGCACTGAAAACCCTTAAGGCTTTAGAACCACTTTAATAATAAACAGAAACTATTAAGTGATTGCACTCTTTAACCACTTGACGACCGCCTCACGCCGATGTACGTCGGCAAAGTGGCACGGACAGGCAAAATCACGTACAGGGTACGTGATTTGCCTTCCGCGGGTGGGGAGTCCGATCGGACCCCCCCCCCGGTGCCCGAGGCGGTCGTCGTTTGTCCAGCGGCGGTCGGTGGTGAGGGGGAGACCATCCGTTCGTGGCCCCCCCCTCGCGATCGCCGCCGGCCAATCGAATCATTCCTTTGCTGCTGTATGCTAAACAGCAGCAAAGGAAATGATGTCATCTCTCCTCGGCTCGGTAATTTCCGTTCCGGCCCGAGGAGAGAAGACATCAATGTGAGTGCACCAACACACACACACACAGTAGAACATGCCAGGCACACAAAACACCCCAATCCCCCCCCCGATCGCCCCCCGATCCCCCCCAATCACCCCCCCCCCCCTGTCACAAACTGACACCAGCAGTTTTTTTTTTTCTGATTACTGCATAGTGTCAGTTTGTGACAGTTACAGTGTTGGGACAGATACTGTTACCCCCCTTTAGGTCTAGGGTACCCCCCTAACCCCCCCTAATAAAGTTTTAACCCCTTGATCACCCCCTGTCACCAGTGTCACTAAGCGATCATTTTTCTGATCGCTGTATTAGTGTCACTGGTGACGCTAGTTAGGGACATAAATATTTAGGTTCGCCGTCAGCGTTTTATAGCGTCAGGGACCCCCATATACTACCGAATAAATGTTTTAACCCCTTGATTGCCCCCTAGTTAACCCTTTCACCACTGATCACCGTATAACCGTTACGGTTGAAGCTGGTTAGTTTGTTTATTTTTTATAGTGTCAGGGCACCCGCCGTTTATTACCGAATAAAGGTTTAGCCCCCTGATCGCCCGGCGGTGATATGCGTCGCCCCAGGCAGCGTCAGATTAGCGCCAGTACCGCTAACACCCACGCACGCAGCATACACCTCCCTTAGTGGTATAGTATCTGAACGCATCAATATCTGATCCGATCAGATCTATACTAGCGTCCCCAGCAGTTTAGGGTTCCCAAAAACGCAGTGTTAGCGGGATCAGCCCAGATACCTGCTAGCACCTGCGTTTTGCCCCTCCGCCCGGCCCAGCGCAGCCCACCCAAGTGCAGTATCGATCGATCACTGTCACTTACAAAAGACTAAACGCATAACTGCAGCGTTCGCAGAGTCAGGCCTGATCCCTGCGATCGCCAACAGATTTTTTGGTAGCGTTTTGGTGAACTGGCAAGCACCAGCCCCAGGCAGGGTCAGGTTAGCGCCAGTACCGCTAACACCCACGCACGCAGCATACGCCTCCCTTAGTGGTATAGTATCTGAACGGATCAATATCTGATCCTATCAGATCTATACTAGTGTCCCCAGCAGTTTAGGGTTCCCAAAAACGCAGTGTTAGCGGAATCAGCCCAGATACCTGCTAGCACCTGCGTTTTGCCCCTCCGCCCGGCCCAGCCCACCCAAGTGCAGTATCGATCGATCACTGACACTTACAAAACACTAAATGCATAACTGCAGCGTTCACAGAGTCAGGCCTGATCCCTTTTTTTTTTGGTAGTATTTTGGTGAACTGGCAAGCACCAGCCTCAGGCAGCGTCAGGTTAGCGCCAGTACCGCTAACACCCACGCACGCACTGTACACCACCCTTAGTGGTATAGTATCTGAACGGATCAATATCTGATCCGATCAGATCTATACTAGCATCCCCAGCAGTTTAGGGTTCTCACAAACGCAGTGTTAGCGGGATCAGCCCAGATACCTGCTAGCACCTGCGTTTTGCCCCTCCGCCCGGCCCAGCCCAGCCCACCCAAGTGCAGTATCGATCGATCACTGTCACTTACAAAAGACTAAAACGCATAACTGCAGCGTTCGCAGAGTCAGGCCTGATCCCTGCGATCGCCAACAGATTTTTTGGTAGCGTTTTGGTGAACTGGCAAGCGCCAGCGGCCTAGTACACCCCGGTCGTAGTCAAACCAGCACTGCAGTAACACTTGGTGACGTGGCGAGTCCCATAAGTGCAGTTCAAGCTGGTGAGGTGGCAAGCACAAGTAGTGTCCCGCTGCCACCAAAAAGACAAACACAGGCCCGTCGTGCCCATAGTGCCCTTCCTACTGCATTCGCCAATCCTAATTGGGAACCCACCGCTTCTGCAGCGCCCGTACTTCCCCCATTCACATCCCCAACCAAATGCAGTCGGCTGCATGAGAGGCATTTTCTTTATGTCCTCCCGAGTACCCCTACCCAGCGAACGCCCCCAAAAAAGATATTGTGTCTGCAGCTAGCGCGGATATAGGCGTGACACCCGCTATTATTGTCCCTCCTGTCCTGACAATCCTGGTCTTTGCATTGGTGAATGTTTTGAACGCTACCATGCACTAGTTGAGTATTAGCGTAGGGTACAGCATTCCACAGACTAGGCACACTTTCACAGGGTCTCCCAAGATGCCATCGCATTTTGAGAGACCCGAACCTGGAACCGGTTACAGTTATAAAAGTTAGTTACAAAAAAAAGTGTAAAAAAAAAAAATATATATAAAATAAAAAAAAATAGTTGTCGTTTTATTGTTCTCTCTCTCTCTATTCTCTCTATTGTTCTGCTCTTTTTTACTGTATTCTATTCTGCAATGTTTTATTGTTATTATGTTTTATCATGTTTGCTTTTCAGGTATGCAATTTTTTATACTTTACCGTTTACTGTGCTTTATTGTTAACCATTTTTTTGTCTTCAGGTACGCCATTCACAACTTTGAGTGGTTATACCAGAATGATGCCTGCAGGTTTAGGTATCATCTTGGTATCATTCTTTTCAGCCAGCGGTCGGCTTTCATGTAAAAGCAATCCTAGCGGCTAATTAGCCTCTAGACTGCTTTTACAAGCCGTGGGAGGGAATGCCCCCCCCCACCGTCTTCCGTGTTTTTCTCTGGCTCTCCTGTCTCAACAGGGAACCTGAAAATGCAGCCGGTGATTCAGCCAGCTGACCATAGAGCTGATCAGAGACCAGAGTGGCTCCAAACATCTCTATGGCCTAAGAAACCGGAAGCTACGAGCATTTTATGACTTAGATTTCGCTGGATGTAAATAGCGCCATTGGGAAATTGGGGAAGCATTTTATCACACCGATCTTGGTGTGGTCAGATGCTTTGAGGGCAGAGGAGAGATCTAGGGTCTAATAGACCCCAATTTTTTCAAAAAAGAGTACCTGTCACTACCTATTGCTATCATAGGGGATATTTACATTCCCCGAGATAACAATAAAAGTGATTAAAAAAAAATAAAAATGAAAGGAACAGTTTAAAAATAAGATAAAAAAGCAAAAAAATAATAAAGAAAAAAAAATAAATAAAAAAAAAGCACCCCTGTCGCCCCCTGCTCTCGCACTAAGGCGAACGCAAGCGGCGGTCTGTCGTCAAATGTAAACAGCAATTGCACCATGCATGTGAGGTATCACCGCGAAGGTTAGATCGAGGGCAGTAATTTTTGCAGTAGACCTCCTCTGTAAATCTAAAGTGGTAACCTGTAAAGGCTTTTAAAGGCTTTTAAAAATGTATTTATTTTGTTGCCACTGCACGTTTGTGCGCAATTGTAAAGCATGTCATGTTTGGTATCCATGTACTGGGCCTAAGATCATCTTTTTTATTTCATCAAACATTTGGGCAATATAGTGTGTTTTAGTGCATTAAAATTTAAAAAAGTGTGTTTTTTCCCCAAAAAATGCGTTTGAAAAATCGCTGCGCAAATACTGTGTGAAAAAAAAAAATGAAACACCCACCATTTTAATCTGTAGGGCATTTGCTTTAAAAAAATATATAATGTTTGGGGGTTCAAAGTAATTTTCTTGCAAAAAAAAAAACTTTTTCATGTAAACAATAAGTGTCAGAAAGGGCTTTGTCTTCAAGTGGTTAGAAGAGTGGGTGATGTGTGACATAAGCTTCTAAATGTTGTGCATAAAATGCCAGGACAGTTCAAAACCCCCCCCAAATGACCCCATTTTGGAAAGTAGACACCCCAAGCTATTTGCTGAGAGGCATGTCGAGTCCATGGAATATTTTATATTGCGACACAAGTTGCGGGAAAGAGACAATTTTTTTTTTTTTTTTGCACAAAATTGTCACTAAATGATATATTGCTCAAACATGCCATGGGAATATGTGAAATTATACCCCAAAATACATTCTGCTGCTTCTCCTGAGTACGGGGATACCACATGTGTGAGACTTTTTGGGAGCCTAGCCGCGTACGGAACCCCGAAAACCAAGCACCGCCTTCAGGCTTTCTAAGGGCGTGAATTTTTGATTTCTCTCTTGACTGCTTATCACAGTTTCGGAGACCATGGAATGCCCAGGTGGCACAAACCCCCCCCAAATGACCCCATTTTGGAAAGTAGACACCCCAAGCTATTTGATGAGAGGTATAGTGAGTATTTTGCAGACCTCACTTTTTGTCACAAAGTTTTGAAAATTGAAAAAAGAAAAAAAAAAAAAGTTTTTTCTTGTCTTTCTTCATTTTCAAAAACAAATGAGAGCTGCAAAATACTCACCATGCCTCTCAGCAAATAGCTTGGGGTGTCTACTTTCCAAAATGGGGTCATTTGGGGGGGTTTTGTGCCACCTGGGCATTCCATGGCCTCCGAAACTGTGATAGGCAGTGAAGAGTGAAATCAAAAATTTTCACCCTTAGAAATCCTGAAGGCGGTGATTGGTTTTCGGGGTCCCGTACACGGCTAGGCTCCCAAAAAGCCCCACACATGTGGTATCCCCGTACTCAGGAGAAGTAGCTAAATGTATTTTGGGGTGCAATTCCACATATGCCCATGGCCTGTGTGAGCAATATATCATTTAGTGACAACTTTGTGCAAAAAAAAAAAGTGTCACTTTCCCGCAACTTGTGTCAAAATATAAAATATTCCATGGACTCAATATGCCTCTCTGGAAATAGCTTGGGGTGTCTACTTTCCAAAATGGGGTCATTTGGGGGGGTTTTGTGCCACCTGGGCATTCCATGGCCTCCGAAACTGTGATAGGCAGTAAAGAGTGAAATCATAAATTTACGCCCTTAGAAATCCTGAAGGCGGTGATTGGATTTCGGGGCCCCGTACGCGGCTAGGCTCCCAAAAAGTCCCACACATGTGGTATCCCCATATTCAGGAGAAGCAGCAGAATGTATTTTGGGGTGCAATTCCACATAGGCCCATGGCCTGTGTGAGCAATATATCATTTAGTGACAACTTTTTGTAAATATTTTTTTTTTTTTTTTTGTCATTATTCAATCACTTGGGACAAAAAAAATAAATATTCAATGGGTTCAACATGCCTCTCAGCAATTTCCTTGGGGTGTCTACTTTCCACAATGGGGTCATTTGGGGGGGTTTTGTACTGCCCTGCCATTTTAGCACCTCAAGAAATGACATAGGCAGTCATAAACTAAAAGCTGTGTAAATTACAGAAAATGTACCCTAGTTTGTAGACGCTATAACTTTTGCGCAAACCAATAAATATACGCTTATTGACATTTTTTTTACCAAAAACATGTGGCCGAATACATTTTGGCCTAAATGTATGACTAAAATTGAGTTTATTGGATTTTTTTTATAACAAAAAGTAGAAAATATCATTTTTTTTCAAAATTTTCGGTCTTTTTCCATTTATAGCGCAAAAAATAAAAACCGCAGAGGTGATCAAATACCATCAAAAGAAAGCTCTATTTGTGGGAAGAAAAGGACGCAAATTTCGTTTGGGTACAGCATTGCATGACCGCGCAATTAGCAGTTAAAGCGACGCAGTGCCAAATTGGAAAAAGACCTCTGGTCCTTAGGCAGCATAATGGTCCGGGGCTCAAGTGGTTAACACCTGCTAAAAACTACCAATGTTTTGTAGCCTGACACTTTAAGTTACCTACTTTTTTGGCTCATGTTCAAATCATGTTGACTTCTACAAAGTAAAAACCAGTGATTAGAGGTTAGGCATCTTATTTTTTAATGGAATGCAATTTTTTTATTTTTTACACATACATGCATATGAAGATTTGAAGAGAACTTTGCAGTTTACGAACCCCAAACACCTGTATACAATTTTTTTTCCAAAATTAGACTTTATATTCTCTGGGTATAAAAACACATGATGGCTGATTAATGACTTAATAAAATAACATCTGAAATCTGATTGGTTAACAATGTGTTACTTTTTATCAATTGGCTTGCGCTTTCCATCTTATGCCCCGTACACACGGTCGGAATTTCCGACAGAAAAAGTCTGATGGGAGCTTTTCAGCATATATTTCGACCATGTGTATGCCCCATCAGACTTTTTACGTTGAAAATTCAGACGGACTTAGATAGAGAACATGTTCTATATTTTTCCGACGGAACAAATTCCTATCGGGAAAACCGCTCGTCTGTATGCTGTTCTGACGTACCAAAAATGACGCATGCTCTGAAGCAAGTACGAGACGTCATATGTGTTGTCCCGTCGAATGTGTTGTACGTCACCGCATTCTTGATGGTCGGAATTTGGTGTGACCATGTGTATGCAAGACAGCTTGAGCGGAATTCCGTCGGAATTCCGTCAGAAAAACCTTCAGAGTTTATTCCGACAGCAAAACCGGTCGTGTGTACAGGGCATAAGAGTTCTTCCTGAGATTTCCTCTTGAGAAAACATCTATAAGTGATTTAGATGACTTCTCATTGGCATCTTTATTGCGCATATTTAGTCTGGATACAATAAACTACACTGATTCATCCAATACTCATATTATTCCATGCATTAACTGAAAGTCATTCAAAATATATAGAATCTTTTTTAAAAAGTATTGTATAAAGTTTGGACCATGACATAATAGCCTCAATTATGCTGCAATGAACAATACGCAATACCATTTAATAGGTAACTTCTCCTTTCTACACATTCAATATTGTAAGACAGTAGTGTAAGTTAAAAACAAAAAAAAAACTTTGCCAATCATGTTAATGTATACCTGTGCCAGTTGTTGTATCTACAGTTCATAGAAGAAAAATGTTCAACGTTATGCTGTATGTCTACAGTTGTCTACAGGTAATACAATGTCTACAGAGCCCATGTACTTCGCTTATTCAGTAGAGCAGTGATAATAAGGCAGTGCAATTCACAGTTACCTATAGCAACCAATCACAATGCAAATATCACTGTCATATCAGTAAAAAGGGAAGTCTAATTGGTTGCTATAGTTACTACAGTTTATTCATTTCCCCATGCCTTATCGAATAAGCCCTCTAGTATCTATAGCTCCCACATGGCAATAAGCACATTTTCAACATTTTCCCTGGGCACAACTTCAAAACTTGCACAAGCATAACAGACCATGGTCACACAGAGATACCGTTACAATTTTGATGATCTTGTTCGTCCTGCCACACAATCTACATTTTCCAGAAAGCAGATGTTAAAATGCAATCCATGTGTTTGGTGGAATCTGTGGATGCACTTAAATTGATGATGTGCATTGCCAGTTCTCGATCAGGGAAGGCATGATCATAGCTATGCAAACTAGTGACTATTATGGTAAATCTTTTTAAAGATGCATTGATTATTTGCTGGTGTCTAATGCTACTGAGAAGAGCATGTCCATCTTATGAATAATAACACTTTGGTTTAACAAGGGGGCTTGATTTTTCACACAACACACTTGCTTGGCAATAACTGAATAACCTATACGTAACAAAATTAGGCAATCATCTGGAAAAGGAGAGTCAGAAGAATAAGGGGTTTGGAAATGTGAGCTATGCGTTAATCCTTCCAGCTTCATTAAAGAGAGATAAGCCTCTTCCTCCAGCTACAGGACCATCATTTATTCACATCATAATTACAACACATTGTGCTCTGTAGGGTGTGATATTTGCTGCACTATGTGATAGGTTATAATAATCAGCTTATCAGCAAACACATTGGGGATGGTACTCACATAAAGGGTAATACAAAATAAAAAGTGATCAAAATAAACAAGACATGATGGCACTTGAAAAATGAGATAAAATATCAGAGTAATCCTAGATGTGACTATTAAATTCTGCAGCCTGACTGAATTGAACTAATGACGGTGATAAGTAGAGCTTAGATATTATAAATAGGTTGCATAAATATGGTCTAGCAGTTTTAATTCTTTTCTCCAGTGCTTATCACTTGCTGATGATTGAAAATGCAAGAGGTACAGAATTTTACTGTTATGTATAAAACAGTGTTACAACTTCATGGGAGAATGTAATCATCTTAAATACAGGTAATATCCTGAAATTTATATTACTATGTGAGTGGGTCAAAGAGATGATATTTGGGGCAAATGGGTATTTTTTTTCTGCAAGATTACTAAATTAAAAGTTTGCATAGCACATTTTGGTTACTTAGGCTACAGTGAAAAAATGCAAAATATACAGACGTATTCAATAGTGTAGTGCAAAGAGAAATCATGATGTACAAAAATTCTAAAAAAAAGTGGATAATAAAGAGTAAGTGAAATGTACGTTGGCCAGTATCAACCAATCAGAATCGGTAGTTTCTGGAAAATGAACGGGTTGTTGAAGGTTACTGCACAATTCTCTTTGCTTTAGTGAATAAGCCTGTTGACACTGCATAGAACAGTCAAAATGGGAGTGACTTGTACTGTTACCTATTCAATTGAAAAAAAAAAAATGCATATTTATATATAAATATATATATATATATATATATATATATATATATATATATATATATATATATATATATATATATATTATATATATTTAAAAATTGATATATATATATATATATATATATATATATATATATTTAAAAATTGATATATATATATATATATATATATTTTATATATATATATATATATATATATATATATATATATATATATATATATATATATATATATATATATATATATATATATATAATTTCTTATTATTATTTTTTTCTATAGCAATATATACAAAATTTGAAAGTGTTCTTTCATTATTATAACGAGACAACTCATTTTGAAAATTAGTACTGCTGCAGAAAATGCAAATGCGTAAAACTGGATTTCAATGAGTGTTGTTAACAGCATGAAAAATGTCACTGGAATCTCACTCCATCAAAAAATGTGTTTAGAACTTGCAATTGTTGCAGAATTTAGTGCTGTGCCTCCAGTCCTAGAATAGTCACACATTATACTGTGTACTCTTAGCAGGTAAATAAGCCTTTGCTGCTATCCATGGTCCTGAACTCCTTCTAGCCTGTAGGAATTCAGCAATGCATCATGGATGGATGTTTCCTTATCCGGAGCACATTAACCCAGTGCCCTCCTAGCACCTCCTAACACTTCAAATTAAATTTTAATATATTAGAAAAATCTCTGAAGTAGCTAAATGACTTCTTTATATTGAGTCACTCTATACTAATAATTCATCTTGTATTAGTTTGTAGGATAACTGCTTGTTGGCTGAAATGCATCACTATCTTAGCTACCCTAGGTAAGACTGCATTATTAAACACACAAGCAATATACATAAGCAATTGTATTTCTTTTACCTGGCTCAGTTATATGCAGCTTTTGGTCCGAAGGCAACAGCAAAAGAAACTCAGTGCAAGTTCTCAGTTCCAAGTCAGCCACTTGCTTCTTGCAAAGATCTTTAACAATGTGGATCGCCTTGTGACACAAGTTTGCATCTTCTCCTGTTGCCGTACTCATTTCCCACACAGCATCCTTTCCTGCTCTGGATTTTCTGTCTTTACACACCAACCAGAAGAGAGTGGAAAAAAATTCAGCTAGTCATATCAATGATAATTTAAAAAAAAGTGCATTTGAGAGGATTAATATATACTGCCTTGTGTGGATGCAATATCCACAGGTAATTCAGTTATTGAAGCATTCATTGGAGTTCACAGAGAGTCTGATTGTCTTATTCCCTGAGATCAGATATCTCATTTACTGGTGAGGCGGTTCTCCAACTGAGATCCTCCTACTACATTAAACTGTTTCATTCTGTAATGCTACAACTTTTTTTTTTTTCTGAGGCAGAAAGCAAAGGGATGTTAACCTCTTAGTATCTCGGACGTGTTTTCATTGGCTTCAAGTAGACCCTTTGCAGCTGCATACAAACAATGGCTATAAATCTTTCACCAGGGTATGTTTTCAATTGCTGTTCTCTGCTGTGAAGCCAGATAACAAGGCTGCACAGTGTGAGGGAACAGTAATATTATGCAATTACTGATGTACTGTCTCATTTATTAGGGCAAGGCTACACTAAAATGGAATTACATAAGGATAAAGAAATATCTATTAGATGTCTTAAAATTCATATGACGCCTTAGTTAAATATATGCTTTGCAACTCCTTTTTTTTTATTCGAAGACATGTGAGATTCGGGTTTTCATACATGAAAAGTTAATTGAGACAAATGTCAGATTATACACTAGTGCTCAGGGAAGCATTTTCTTTGCTTGGCACTGCATCAACCAGACCTGCAGCATCTGCACTGATGCAGCAGCCCATGTTTTCCTGAATGAGTTCAACTAGCAGGGCCCCTACTGATATGATTGCAGAGGAGCTGAACGATGTGAAGAACACTGGTTATGTGTTTGCTTATGTTTGCACAGCCTTAAAAGGACCCCTGAGGCGTAAAGTTCAGGTGTAAGGGGTAGTGTAGCAAGGGAAGTTGGTGTTTTAGTATATCAGAGCAAAGAGAGTAATAGAGACATATAGTAATAAAACTGGGAATAGGCCCTATTCCGGGATCGCACTGTGCACCCGTTCACACATGCTAATCACCTAGGGACTGAACACACTAAGAGGACAATCTGACACATTACTCTAAATGGCTTGCCTAAAAAATGCAGCTGCATCCAAGAACCTTCATTTACTCAGGGACATCATAGGGGTATTTTTTTTATTCTTCACAGGAGACAAATATATGTTATTTGGCTCTGTTGTCCAGTCTCACAGTCTTCACTCTCTCCAAGCTTCACAACTTTATTACTGATAACTCAGCTACAAATAGAATCTTTGTGAATTTAGGTGAATCATGTGAATCATGAAAGTGTTACTAAACCCACAACAGTAAAATCAGTCTGTATATGCAGTAAAGCATGCTTGTCATACTCACTGCGGAACCTAAGGGGTTTATCGTCTGCATTGTGTAAAGCGTCTGTTTGATTATTTCTTCTCGGAGCCTCCCCTCCTTCCACTGTGCCCTGATAATTTCCCGATAACACATAGAATATGGAGTCAGGCTGCACATACTCAGTTTGGTGTGTATTGCTAGAGAGGTTTTTGTTCTTTCTTGGGCGAGTGCATGTGATCAGCACATGGCCAACCATCACTGTCCAGACAGAGAGTCAGGGGTCTTGCAGTCTCATAGGGCAGTCAGAAAACTCCTCCTACAAGCTTTAATCAGTGCTTGGCTGGACACTGCTAGAAGTCACAAGACTGTTATATACTGCTGACGAGAAAACGTATTTAGCAGTTTACATTTACTAAAATAATTGCATTTCCATGTTCTGTGTACTGTAGGAGACAGATATAGTGAATGCAGGGTCCTGGGTTTAGTATCACTTTAACTCAGCTTAACCAGTCTTAACTGCGCTCTCCAATTCCTAACCAATGACCTAACCAATAACTGTTGTGACAGTCTGTCCCCACAGGCGCTCTCTGGAGTATATTGTCCAATAGGGAAGAAGTACATTAGTATGTTTGTGTTCTTCCTTAAAGGGCTGTGAGAAAAATGCGCTGTACAAAATACCTAACAGACCATTTACAGTGCAGTCAGTGTAGAATATATAAGACAGTGCAGGCAGCGTAGAATATAAATTACAGTGCAGTCAGTGTAGAATATATAATACAATGCAGTCAGTGTAGAATATATAATACAGTGCAGGCAGTGTAGTGTATATAACGTAGTGCAGAGTATATACTTCAGTGCAGTGCAGAGTATATACTACAGTGCAGTGCAGAGTATATAGTGCAGTGCAGAGTATATACTACGGTGCAGTGCAGAGTATATAGTGCAGTGCAGAGTATATACTGCAGTGCAGTGTATATAGTGCAGAGTATATAGTGAAGTGCAGAGTATATAATACAGTGCAGTGTGGTGTGACTAACACAGTGTAGTGCAGTGTATATAATACAGTGCAGTGCAGTGTTGTGGTGCTACTGAAGTGTCGGTGTGTCACCAATGATCCCATTTTTGTTTTCATTTCTTTTTTTTTCTTGCAATATCAGGTTCTGTTGCTGCATTATTAGTACTCCCCCTTTTGTGTTGCAGGTTTTATTCCTTCTGCGTCAGCACAGCAGTGGTATACTATTTTTTAGGGCATAATTGCTGTCCCCTCTTCTGCGTCGCAGGTGTTTCTCTTTCTGCATCAACAGTGGTTACCTTTTTTTTGGGCTGAAAGACCCGAATCATAAAAAATGCAGACTTCTCCATGCTCCTAATCTGGGATCTCTACCCCTACTATACCTCAAGTCTTCTCAAAAACATGCACTGAGAGGAATGATGGCATAGAAATGGGTGCCACAAGTACTTGCACCCAATCTGCTAGCAGTACACCACCTGTTAATTTCACCAGGCAAATTTCGCTACCCCAGTTGCTGAACCATAAAAAAATACTGTCCCAGCCATCCACATGCTCAACGTCTAAATGCTAGCTTTGCCAAATTGCTAGCACTACAACTGCTGCCTTTTCATCTGGTAGACTCTGCCCCCTTTCGTGAATTTGCAGAATGTGGTATACCACAGTGGCAGGTTCCAAAAATAAATTTATTTTCACGTAAGGCCATTCCAGCTCTGTACTGTCAGGTGGAAGGCAATGTTTTGGCCTCGTTGGACAGGGAGGTCAGCAGCAAGGTTCACATTACTGCTGACTCATGGTCCAGCAGGCATGGTCAGGGACGTTAGATTTCCTTCACCGCACACTGGGTAACTCTGCTAGCAGCTGGGAGGGATGTAGGACAGGGTTCAGTGCTGGAGCTTGCTCTGCCACCACACCTCCAAAAAGCTGGTGGTAATTCTGCCACATCTGTCTGCTCCACCTGCTCCTCTTCTTCTTCCTCTGTTGCCTCTTTTTAGCAGTCAGGCTAAAAGATGCCATGCGGTGCTTCAGTTGGTCTGTCTAGGGGACAGGAGCCACACCGGGGCAGAGATTCTGTCAGCTCTGCAGGTACAGGCTCAGAGGTGGTTGACGCCATGGAAGCTTGAGCCAGGAATTGTGGTATGTGACAATGGCACCAACCTTCTCTCCGCCCTACAACAGGGACACTTGACACATGTTCCATGCTTGGCACATGTCCTAAATTTGGTGGTACAGCACTTCTTGAACAGGTACCCAGGCTTACAAGATCTTCTGCGTCAGTCCAGAAAAGTCTGTGGCCATTTCCGGCAGTCATACAATGCCACTGCTCAGCTGGCAGACATTCAACAGGAATTCAACCTGCCCACCAACCACCTCATTTGTGATATGTACACCAGGTAGAATTCAACATTGGCAATACTGCAGTGGCTGCACACAGAGCAGAGGGCCATAAATGAGTACCTGTGTCAGTATGGCACAAGGACATGCTCAGGGGAGCTTGGCTTCTTTTCGCCACACCAGTGGCTACTGATAAAGAATGCATGCAATGTTCTGTCACCATTTGAGGAGGCCACAAAGATGGTGAGCTGCGACAATGCATGCATCAGCGACACTGTCCCTCTAGTCTTCCTGCTGGAGCACACGCTTTGTGGAATCATGGACAGGGCACTTGAGGCAAACAGCGGGAGGAAGAGGAGGACTTCTTTTCCTCTCAAGGCCCCCTTTATGCAGATACCATTGCTGTGGGGCCTCCAAAAACACAGGAGGAAGAGGAGGAGGATGAGGATTGTGTCAGCATGGATGTAGAGGATAACACGCAGCAGTCTTCTAGGTATGGTTTTCAGTCCTCAGAAACCCAAGGAGTTGTATGTGGCTGGTAGGAGGTAGTTCCTGACAATATCATCCTTAGTGACCCAGGGGACTCAGAATCTCATGCCTCCTCAAACTTACGCTGCATGGGCTCCCTGATTCTGCAAAGCCTGCGAAAGGACCCGAGGAAGGAGAGGGATCATTACTGGCTGGCAACCCTTCTTGATCCACATTACAGGGGTAAAGTTGCAGAGATCATCCTGCCTTCGCAGAGGGAGCAGAGGAAGAAACACCTTCAGGATGCCTTGAAGAAAAATTTCTGTAATGCCTTTCCAGACATTGGGAGGTTATCATTTCCTGGACAATCTGTTTCTGAGGATTCGATCGGTCAGAGGAAGAGCAGTGGAGAAGGTGGCCAGCTGACCGATGCCTTTCAACAATTCTTCAGTCCCCAGAGCCCAGGGCTGTTAGGTTTAAGCAACCATCGGCAGCGTCTAAATTATATGGTGCAGGATAATCTAGGGGCAAGAGCAGACTTGGAGACCTTTCCAACTGACCATCCACTGGGTTACTGGGTCTTGAGGATGGACCACTGGCCAGAACTTGCTCAATATGCAATCGAGCTACTGGCCTGTCCTGCATCCAGCGTGCTTTCTGAAAGGACATTCAGTGCTGCTGGAGGGTTTGTGATGGATCAAAGAGTTTGCAAGTCCACAGACTCTGTTGATAGGCTGACATTTATCAAAATGAATCAGTCCTGGATCAGCAGCTATAAAGCCCCTGATGTTGATGTAACTGATTGTATTTGCTAGGGATATGGGATCCCTTGAAGACTGCCTATCCTATTTCTGAAACTTGATTATGCTATCTTCCAACAATATTTTTGATTTAGGGCACCACCAACACCTAAGGCAATTTTTTCTGCACCTGCTTGACAGATGCATGTCATTTCAATTTTTATTTTCTAATTTTTAACAGCAGGGCCCGTTCCTGCACCCAACAAGAGTAACGCCCTGTACACGCGGTCGGATTTTCCGATGGAAAATGTGTGCTAGGACCTTGTTGTCGGAAATTCCGACCGTGTGTAGGCTCCATCACACATTTTCCATCGGATTTTCCGACACACAAAGCTTGAGAGCAGGCTATAAAATTTTCCGACAACAAAATCCGTTGTCGGAATTTACGATCGTGTGTACACAAATCCGACGCACAAAGTGCCACGCATGCTCAGAATAAATAAAGAGCTGAAAGCTATTGGCTACTGCCCAGTTTATAGTCCCAACGTACGTGTTTTACATCACCGCGTTCAGAATGATCGGATTTTCCGACAACTTTGTGTGACCGTGTGTATGCAAGACAAGTTTGAGCCAACATCCGTCGGAAAAAATCCTAGGATTTTGTTGTCGGAATGTCCGATCAATGTCCGACCGTGTGTACGGGGCATAACTGTGAGGGTTTACAGTGTTAAAGCACCACCAACACCCAAGGCCCAATATTTTCTGCACCTGCTTGACAGATGCATGTAGTTTAAATTTTTTTCAAATTTTTAAAAGCGTAGCCCCGTCCTGTGCCCAACAAGAGTAACTGTAATGGGTTACAGTGTTCAGGCGCCACTTGGGATGGCCGAATGGTTTGGACTGGGTATAAGTTTGGCCTGAACATCGCCCATTCAGGTACTTGCCTAACACCCAAACTTTCTGGGCACCGAGCGCACAGTCAATAGGTTGTTAAGACTTCCCCACTGAGAGATAAATTAAAAAAAAAAATATTGTACAATAAATATTTAACTAATACATTTTTAATAATTTTTTTAATTTTTTTGAAAAAATGGAGCGGGGACCCTTTGGATCTGGTATGCATTTTAACCACTTCCCTACCGGCGCATTGTACAATTACACCAGCAGGAACACTCCCTCCCTCCTGCAGGCCATCAGAGTACCCAAGTTCCTATCTGCAGCCCATGCATCATAGAATATATATTTTGGGGTGTTTTCTTTCCAAAATGGGGTCATTTTGCGGGTTATTCCACTGTCCTGGTGCTCCAAGACCTTGAAAAGTGTGATAGATAGGAATGAAATTAGATGTGTAATTTATGCTCCTAGAACACCTGATGGTGGTCCCTGCATGTTGGGCCTCTCTATGTGGCCAGGCTGTGAAAAAGTCTCACACATGTGGTATCGCCATACTCAGGAGAAGTAGCAGAATGTATTTTGGGGTTTATTTGAAAGTATGCATATGCTGTGTGTGAGAAATAACTTGTTATTATTACATGATTGTGTAAAAAAAATAATAATTTCTTCATTTTCCCAAGAATTGGGAAACCTCAAAAAAACTCACTTAGCCCTTTTACTAAATACCTCAGACTGTCTACTTTCCAAAAAGGGGTCATTTCGGGGGTATTTGTACTGTCCTGACATTTCAGGGCCTCAAGAAATGAGATAGGCCCTCGGTATATCAGGTGGGATCAAATTTTTATGATTTGCACCATAGCTTGTAGACTCCATAACTTTCACAGACGAAACAATATCCACTAATTTGGGTTATTTTTACCAAAGAAATGTAGCAGTATAAATTTTGGCCCAAATTTATGAACAAAAATTACTTATCTGCAAAATTGTATAATAGAAAATAAAAAAAAGTGTTTTGTTTTTTTTTACTAAATTTTAGCTCTTTTTTTACTTATATCGCAAAAAAAGAAAAAACCCAGTGGTGATTAAATACCACCAAAAGAAAGCTCTGTTTGTGTGAAAAAAATGATAAAAATGTTATTTTGTTTTGGTACAAGGTTGCATGATTGAGTAATTGTCATTCAAATTGTGAGAGCACTAAAGATGAAAATTGGTCTAGGCAGGAAGTGTGAACATGCCCTGTATTGAAGTGTTTAAGGGGAACCCTATGGCAGAATGAAGAAAAAAAAAAACAGAGTAGGGCCCCCCAAAATCCATACTAGGCCCTTTGGGTCTGGTATAAATTTTAGGGGGAACTCCATTCCAAAATGTAAAGAAAAAACAAAGTGGGGTCACCCCAAAATCTATACCCGTCCCTTATCCGAGCAAGCAGCCTGGCAGGCCAGGAAAGAGGGGGAACGAGCGCCCCCCCTCCTGAGCCATACCAGGCTGTTTGCCCTCAACATAGGGAGTGTGCTTTGGGGTTCCCCCAAAGCACCTTGTCCCCATGTTGATGGGTACAAGGGCCTCTTCCCGACAACCCTGGCCGGTGGTTGTCAGGATCTGTGGGCAGGGGGCTTATCAGAATCTGGAAGCCCCCTTTAACACGGGGGCCCCCAGATCCTGCCCCCCTATGTGAATGGGTATCGGGTACATTGTACCCCTACCCATTCACCAACAAAAAGTGTCAAAAGTATAAACCACAAGAGACAGTTTTTGACAAATCCTTTATTAAAAAAATAAAATAAGTGTTCTGTGATGTACATCTACTGTCAATCACGCCGCCCGACGGACCCGAAAAAAAAAAAAATGGAAAAAGCTCTGCCTCGATGGGAGGCCTGTCGGTGACTGCTGTCTTTTTGCTTTGACAGCTGTTATATATGCAATGGCGGGGCCACCCAGTGACATAACTGAGTTACCCTGCCCCCTTCTTCTTTTTTATTCTTTATTTTTCAAAATTTTTGTTATACAAAAAAAAAGACAACAATTTCCCTAAAAAATAGGGCACTCTTTACCTCGCTATACTCCTTTATCAGTTTGAACTTTTTCCACTTTTCCCATCTCTTAGTAAATCCCTCTCTACCTTCTTCTTGACAATATCTAAGACCTTCCATGCTATATGTCTCTTCTATTTTATCAAACCATTCTCTTATTTTTGGGTTATCTACGTCTTTCCATTTTTTTGGGAATCAGGCTTTTTGCGGCATTCAACAAGTGTTCAATCATTGAGTTTCTGTATTCTTTTATTGGGATGTCTACCCCATGAAATAGACACGTTCATGGATCCTCGGGCAAATCTATACTAGTAATCTCCTTGATATATTTTAATATTTCCTTCCAATATGTTCTGATCTTTGGACAACTCCACCAGATATGGGCCATGGTTCCTGTTTGTTTACATCCTCTCCAACAATCCATTGTTTGCCCCGTTTGATATTTTCCTACTATGTCCGGGGTTCTATACCACCTAGTTATGCACTTGTAGTTCATTTCCGCAACTCCAATATTTACTGATGATCCATGTACCAGTCTCAAAATTTTTCCTACTTCTTGATTCTTTTCCTAGCTTCCCTATTTCCCTCTCCCAGTTTTTTTTATATATGTTGGAACTTCCAGCTCCTTTCCCTCTGTGAAAATTTTATAGATCTGCAAAATACCTCCACGTGCTTTTTCCATGGTACATAATCACTCAAATGCTGCCAGATCGTCCCGCTCTCTCACCGGGTGTGGTATTGCTGCTACAAAGTGCTTGAGCTGGAAGTACCGCAATTCAATAATTTCAAACATGTCTTTTATGTTTTTGAATTCTTGTAGTGAGCAAATTTTCCCCCTTTGTGTTATATCTTGTAGTTGTACATTGTCTTTTTTAATCCAGTTCTCACCTATTGAACTTTTCCCTGGTGCAAAATAATTATTTTCCTTTAGTGTCATTAATTGGGAATTATATTCCCATTTATTTTGTTTATACAACAACGCCCATACCCTAAATACATTCCTTGTCATTGGCGTGTATGTGTATTTCCTCCTAGTGCCCTGTATTGTGGTGGTGTCCAATTATTTCTACCTAGCTGTGTGTCCGCCATTGTGTGTTCAATTTTTACCCATCTGTTCTCATTTTTTGATTCAGCCCAATCCACCATATGTGTTAATAGGACCGCCTTGTAGTACTTTTTAAAGTCTGGTACACTTAATCCACCTTGGCTTTTTTCTTTCTGTAAGGTTGCTAGAGCTATTCTAGGTTTCTTATTTTGCCATATTCATTTTGTTATTAGAGTTTTTATGACTTTGAAATATGCTGGGGGTATATATATGGGGAGCATCTGAAACTTGTACATGATTTTGGGCAATATTATCATCTTTAGGGCATTGATCTGGCCAATCTATGACATAGGTTGTGCTGCTATTCTCTTTATTTCTATTTTTAGTTCCTTCAACAATGGGATATATTTTGCTTAGTATATTTTCCCCAGCAATGTCGTTAGCTTTATCCCTAGATACTTTATTTCCGTCTTTCTCCATGGGAATGGGAACCCCTGCTGCAGACTATGCTCATCGTTTGAATTTACATTTATATTTAATACCTCAGATTTACCCGGGTTAATCTTAAAATTGGAGAGGTCAGCATATTCCTTAAGAGCTTTCAATAGGTTAGGCATGGAAATTCGAGGATTGGATATATAAAATAATATATCGTCTGCGAATGCAGCTAGTTTGTGTATCTCCTCTCCTACCTTGAAGCCCCCTATGTCCGCATTGCCCCGTACCATCGCCAGTAAAGGTTCCAGTGCAAGCACAAACAGTAGCGGAGACAGGGGGCAACCCTGCCTCATACCGTTATGCATTCCAAAGGGGGTTGACAGTGTTCCATTGACCTTTATGGCTACTGTATGGCCTTTGTATAGTGTTTGTATCCACTGCATCATCCTTGGGCCTATTCCCATACCTTCCAAGGTGCTCTTCATAAATCCCTGGTCTACCCCGTCGAATGCCTTTTCAGCATCAATCGACAGGAGTAGACCAGGGACTCTCCCCTCTCTTATTTTATGGAGCAACAAGAGCCTTCTTACTCCATTGTCAATTCCCTCTTTTCCTGGGACAAAACCTACTTGGTCGGGGTGGACTAGCTCAGACATTAAATCTTTCATTAAACCTTGTTGCTAGTACTTTCGCGAACACCAGAGTGTCCGCGTTTAACAATGAAATAGGTCTGTAGTTTGAGCACTTGGTGCTCTCTTTACCCTCTTTTAAAATAGTTGTAATTGTGGCCAGTAGGGCTTCCTTGCTCATCTCATACCTCATTCCCAGTCCATTAAAGTATGTACATAGTTTTGGGGAAAATATTTCTCAAATTTTTTTTAAATATGACGTCGTAAAGCGGTCTGGCCCTGGACTTTTTCCAGGTGCTGATTCTTTTAATACCTGGTTTATCTCCTCTAATGTTATAGGCCTTTCGAGAGCCATTGTTTTTTCCTCCGTTGTCCATGGAATCTTAGTTTTTTTTAAGTATTCTTCAATTCTTTTTTTTTTGCCTACTTCCTGTTGTCCTTTCTGGTTTTGATTGACCGAATACAGCAGCTCATAGAAATCTCGGAACACCCTTGCAATATCCTTTGTATTATATATACAGTAATCTTCCCTTTTTTGTTTCGTATTTTTTCTTTAAAATGTATTGATTTTTTTCCTTAGCATCCTTGCCAAACATTTACTGTTTTTATTTCCCCATTGATGTCTTTCTTTCGAGATTTTGTTGAAAGTTTTCCTCATTTCCTGCTCTAAGAGTTCTTTTAATTCATCCCTTTTTATTACCAGTTCTTGCAACTGAGCCGGATCTTGCCTTCTATTTTTTTATGCCCTTGCTCTAGTATGTATATTTATTTTATTAGTTCTTCCCTCTTTTTTCTTCTTTCCTTCTTTTTCCTGGCTCTCAATGAGATCAGGATTCCCCTTATATAGGCTTTATGGGCCTCCCACAGGGTGTTATCCACGATCTTATAAGTTTCATTAAAAAGAAAAAAATGTTCTAACTCCTTTTTTATTATTCCCCCCCCCCTGCTTATCTAAAAGGTCCTCATTGAGCCTCCATGAATAAGGCTGTTTCTGGGCTTCTGGTATCTTTATTTTCATGGACATTGGAGCATGGTCTGATAATGAGGTTATTTCTATATTTGTAGATATTACCATATCTAACATCCTACGTTCAATCAACCAATAATCAATCCTTGTGTACGTCCCATGCACAGGGGAGTAGAACGTAAAGTCCGTATCTTAGGATGTTGTTTTCCCCACACATCTGATAACTGAAGGTGATGTAATTTCTGTTTTATCGCCTTTAACTGGATGTTCCTCGTAGCCTGCACATGGGACATGCTATCTTGTTTCGGATCCATACAGAAGTTCAAGTCTCCTGCTATAATCACCTGTCCTTTTTTCAATTCCCACAGCTTTCTCAGGACATCTCCTAAGTAGCTTGTTGGGCCTCTGTTTGGACAATATATATTCACTAATGTACACTCCATCCCTAGTAACTTCCCCTTGAGGAAGAGAAACCTTCCCTCCGGATCAATTAGTCTATCCTCCAAGGAGAACCAGACCCCTCTACATATTCCAATTGCAACCCCCTTTGCCTTATTTGTCATCGAGTCACCATAATACCACTCTGGGTACTGTGGAGAGTACAGTTTCACTTTTGTTTCATGGGAAAGGTGTGTCTCTTGTAGGAAAGCCACTTCTACACCATAATGCTCAATTTTTTTCAGTATTTTATGCCTTTTTGTTGGTGTATTTAGCCCTCTAACATTGTAGGTCAAAAAATTAATTGTTGTCATGTTTGGTTAGTTTACCCCCTATTTTCATGAAGGCGGGATCTATGTCTACATTTACAGCTGTTTTCTATGGGTCTAAGTTTTGACCTCCCTTCCTCCCTCCTACCACCCCTTCCCCCCTCCCCCAATTCTTCACCATCCCCCCTCCCACCCCCCCAGCCACTTCCTGGCTCCTGACCTGCAAGTGGAGTCCCTCTCCATTTCCCTCCTGTGAATCTCCCATCCTAGGGTGTTGCTCCGACCATGGACACCCACCCCACGCCCCTGAGACAGTCCAGGTTTCCCAGTATTCTAGCGCCACTTCTCTTTTTTCGTCCTCTTCCTCCCTCCCCCTCCCCTTCCACAAGACCCACCCCCCTCCCCCGAACCATCTTGAACAGTCTCATCTTTTTCTTTAAACTTTTAAGTTCTTCTTTCGGCTTTCTAGGAGTTCTGCCATTGCCCTTCTTCTTCTCCCACAGGTGTTCCAACTTCCGACCATCCTGGGATATCCACTGTTGGGATATACAATCTCCTACAAAAATCTTGCAAGTCTTCAGGGTATTTTAATCTCACAGATCTACCCTCTTTCTGGGCTATTAAAGATGCCGGGAAACCCCAGCTATACTTGATGTTAACCGCTCTCATTTGTTCCAATAGTGGTTTGAGGAGTCTTCTTCTAGCCAGGGTTTCTGCTGATAGGTCTGTAAATACTTGGAGGGCCTCCCCTTCGTACCTCAGAGGTGGCCGATCTCTCAGTCTTTTCCATATCTCTGCTTTATCTTCGTATAGTTGGAATCTTACTATAATGTCCCTTGGTACTTCAGCATTTAAGTTTGGGGGTTTCCTAATCCTGTGTACTCAATCAATCCTTAATTCTTTCTCCTCTCTTCTGTCCAGGAGGGGGTTAAATATTTTACTCATTTTTTTTTTCAGCTCTTCTCCTCTATTTTCTGGAAGCGCCCTGATCCTTTAGTTCTGACGTCTACTTTGATTTACTTGATTTTCCAGTTTGTATTGCATTTCTCTCTGTCCCCTTTGCAGGGCTTTGACCTGCGTCATTAGCTCTTTTATTTCTAAGGATTGCTTATCGTTCTTTTCCTCCATTTCCTCCACCCTCTTCAGCAGCTCACCCAGGTCAGCCCACATTATTGCAATTTCTGTATTAATAGAATTTTCTAGACTTACAAACATAACTATTATTTCCGCTTTAGTTGGCATGTGGGAACTGGTACTTTGTTCCTCCATTCTGCTTATCTCTGTTCCACTTTCTGTCGTAGTGTCCTGTGTGTCTCCTTTCTTTTTCCCAGGGTCTTTTTACCTTTCTTTAGTCACCTGTTGTTGTTTTTCAGATGCCGGGCTTTTTGGGCTTCCTTCTTTTGTTAAGTATTTCTGTATCATGCTCGTATTCAAGCTCTCCTTTGGGCTTTTGGGTTCTGTCCCTTTTATAGTTCTGCCTCTTATACTGGTATTTTCATTTACTACTTTTTTCCTCCCCAGGTTGATTTCTCCTTTTAAACCATAGTTACTTCAGCTGTACTTTGCTTCTTACCGACTTCTTTAGGCGTCCGCTGTACAGTACCCCAGTGATTCCTTATGTGACACTTATTTCTTCTCTCTTTATTTCTTATCCAGGTTCCTCTTTTGTCCCTTCTACCAGCCAATTTTCCCCCTAGGCAGTATAGAGGAAACTTTTCATAAGATCATGCAAAGTCTTCACAAGGAGGTCAACACCACAACTGCTTTTCAGCTTCCCCCAACCAATCAGCATTGAGTTCTCATTGAACTGGATAATGTTCAGTATTCAGCTGTACAATACTATTTCAAGGCCTGACATAGGTCTTTGGTCCCTCCGAAGGGGGTAGATAGAGGAATAAATGGGGGGGGGGGCAATCCCCGGTGTACCCAACTGGTTCATAGGTGTTATACTCTGCCGTCAGTTGTAGTAGCTCCTCTGCATGTTTGAGTTGCCTCTATGTCCGGTCCAGAGGGTTCCTTATTAAACCCGGTGCTCTTCCAGTATATGTAACAATCAAGGATTATGCTTTTAAATTCACAGTAACAAGAGAATCCATTTTCTTTATAAGTTACACATACATTGCACTTTTAATCACACTGATTTCCCGTTAGTTGGCAAGTATTTTTCAGCATATACAGGGGTTACACCAGTTTAAGGGATACACTTGGGCTAGCGTGAATAATCCAAGGTTTTTTATGCTCTTTTATAGGCATTCCATTTAGACCTTCCTTAGTTGACTTTTATATGGGATTTACCCCACGACTTTATGTCGCACTCAGTCCCCTGCTCCCCAGTTGCTGCTGATAGACACTCGCCAGTCCCTGGGCACCCGCAGCACCCAGTGTGCAGTTTAAAACCCTGCACCTAGGATTCCCTTGTCTAGTTTGGTGGAGGGGGGAATATACATATGTCCAAAGTCTCTAAAATGTATGTATTCCTTTCACCCAGTAGTGCTTAACCCCTCCTCTTCGGTTCACATGTTCTATACAATGTGTTTGTAATAAAGCCTCCACTCAAGCTTATACTGTTCCTCCGTTTTTTTTCCTTTTTTTCTTTTGTTAAATGCTTTACACTGCAATCTATCGTGGCTTCCTTTAGGTGTTTATACCAGCATACTCTCGGACATCTTAGCCACTACCCTTTCCCCTCTTCACTGGTTTTTCCTGCCAACCTGCTTATCCACAGACATTTGCTTAAAAAACTTTCATAGACACCGTATATTCCTTCTACCTAGGGAGGTTAACCAGTACCTAGGCAGGGTTGATAGGTCAGCATACAGTTTGTCCATTTGTTATTTGCTCACCTCTCCCCCTGTACGATCCTTTTTCTGGGTCCCGAGGAAATGGGGGGTGTGGGGAGGGCACGGGGATACAGGAGGGGCCAAGCCAGCCCGGGCAGGGTTCCAAGCGTGTTCCTCCAGACTCTCCTTCTGCTTAAAGCTCCTGTCCTTCAGCCGGCATACAGGTGCAATTGTGGGCTGTCATCCATGGAGCTTCTCCCAGCCTCTCATGCCGTTTGCCTCCAGCTGGTCCGCCTGGAGCCTCTCTCCCTTCAGCTGCTCCCGTCTGGCGCCATGGTCAGACTCCTCTCCTGCCTCCTTCTGACGTCACAGGACACAGGCAGGGTTACTCGGTTACGTCACCAGGAGGCCCCTCCCTTGCCTATATAACAGCTTTCAAAGCAAAGAGACAGCAGTCACTGGGAGGCCTCCCATGGAGACGTAGCGTTTTTAGTTTTTTCAATTTTTTAGGTCCGTCAGGCAGCGTGATTGACAGTGGATGTACATCGTGGGATACTTTTTTTTATAATAAAGGAATTGTCAAAAACTGTCTCTTGTGGTTTATACTTGTTGACACTTTTTGTTGGTGAATGGGTAGGGGTACAATGTACCGGATACCCATTCACATGGGGGGGGCAGGATTTGGGGGCCTCCTTGTTAAAGTGTTAAAGGGGGCTTCCAGATTCCGATAAGCCCCCCGCCCACAGATGTCATATGGTCAGATGAAACCAAAGTAGAACTGTTTGGTAGAAACACAACTCGTCGTGTTTGAAGGAGAGAGAATGCTGAGTTGCAACCAAAGAACACCATACCTACTGTGAAGCATGGGGGTGGCAACATCATGCTTTGGGGCTGTTTCTCTACAAAGGGAACAGGACAACTGATCCGTGTACATGAAATAATGAATGGGGCCATGTATCATGAGATTTTGGTTGCAAACCTCCTCACATCAGCAAGGGCATTGAAGATGAAACGTGGCTGGGTCTTTCAGCATGACAATGATCCCAAACACACTGCCCGGGCAACGAAGAAGTGGCTTCGTAAGAAGCATTTTAAGGTCCTGGAGTGGCCCAGCTAGTCTCCAGATCTCAACTCCATAGAAAACCTTTGGAGGGAATTGAAAGTCAGTGTTGCCCAGCGACAGCCTCAAAACATCACTGCTCTAGAGGAGATCTGCATGGAGGAATGGGCCAACATACCAGCAGCAGTATGTGACAACCTTGTGAAGACTTACAGAAAACGTTTGACCTCTGTCATTGCCAACAAAGGATATATAACAAAGTATTGAGATGAACTTTTGATATTGACCAAATACTTATTTTCCACCATAATTTGCAAATAAATTCTTTCAAAAATCAGACAATGTGATTGTCTGGATTTGTTTCCACATTTTGTCTCTCATAGTTGAGGTATACCTATGATGACAATTACAGGCCTCTCTCATCTTTTTAAGTGGGAGAACTTGCACAATTGGTGGCTGACTAAATACTTTTTTGCCCCACTGTATATTGCCGGCAATACATTACAGCCGCGAGCAAGTTTAAGTTACATTTTTTCCTTTAGAAATGTCAATATTGCTGCGGCATGTTCTATACATTGCACAGATATGCCACTTTACAGGCAGACCAAGGTGATCCCCCAGGCACGATATTTAAAGGAATAGTTCATTTTTATTGTTTTACTTTAAAATCACTGCTCCTTTAAAAACAATTGTTTTAAATACTTTTTTTTGCATTGATACATGTCCCCAAGGGCAGTAGGGATGAGCTTGGGTGTTCGCCTGTTCGTCGAACAGCGAACATTATGCAGTGTTTGAGGCAAATTCGAAAGCCGCAAAACAACGTTAAAGTCTATGGGACACTAACATGTAAACCAAAAGTCCTAATTTTAAAGGCTTATATGTAAGTTATTGCCATAAAAAGTTTATGGGAACCCGGGTTCTACCCCAGGGGACATGTATCAATGCAAAAATAAAAGTTTTTAAAACGGCCGTTTTTTCATGAGCAATGATTTTAACAAATGATTAAAGTGGAACAATAAAAATGAACTATTCCTTTAAATATCATGCCTGGGGGTGTCCTTATTATGCCTGTAAATTAGCACTTCTTTCCCGTGTTTAGAACAATACCACAGCAAAACTACATTTCTAAAGGAAAAAATCTCATTTAAAACTGCTCGCGGCTGTATTGAATTGTCAGATCCCGGCAATATAGATAAAAACCATTGAAAGAAAATGGTAGATGTTATATAGCTGAGGGCGGGGCCACGTGGTGATGTAAACGGATGACCCCACCTTCCACTGATGTCACGTGGCATCAGAGGGGGCGGGGTCATCCGTTTACGTCACCGGGTGGCCCCGCCAAAATTTTTCTGGTGCAAACCGCACCGGGGGTTGTTTGTGGCTCATCCCTAGTGATTAGTGATGCTTGAGAATGATGAGGGGGAGGAGGTGCAAAACTAATGAGTGAAGATGATGACTGATAATGATTATGCTAAAGGCTAAGAATGATGAATAAGGATAAGTAAGGATAATAAGTGAAAAATATGAGTGAGGCTGAGAGCCAAAGTTTAAAGCTGAATAAAATAAAAGACTAAAAACAAAATTGACGTCCTTTTTTTCCCACAAATAGGGCTTTCTTTTGGTGGTTTTTGATCATCTCTGTGATTTTTATTTTTTGCGCTATAAACAAAAAAAAAAGCGACAATTTGGAAAAAAACACAATATTTTTTTACTTTTTGCTATCATAAATATTCAATTAAAAAAAACAAAACACATTTTTTCCTCAGTTTAGGCTGATATGTATTCTACTACATATTTTTGGTAAGAAAAAAACGCAATACACGTATATTGATTGGTTTGCACAAAAGTTATAGCGCCTACAAAATAGGTTATCGATTTGTGGCATTTTTTTAACTAGTAATGGTGGGGAGCTGCGATTTTTATCAGGACTGCGACATTACGGAGAACAGATCGGATACTTTTGACACTTTTTTAGACCATTGACATTTATACAGCAATCAGAGCTATAAATAGCCACTGATTACTGTATAAATGTCACTGGCAGGGAAGGGGTTAACACTAGGCGCGATCAAGAGGTTAAATGTGTTCCCTGACTGTGTGTTCTAACTGTGGGGGGATGGGACTGACTGGGGGAGGAGACCAATCAGTGTTCCTATATACTAGGCACACATGATCTGTCTCCTCTCCCCTGAGAGGATGTGGATCTGTGTGTTTAAAAACACACAGATCCACATTCCTGCTCTGTCAGGAGCAATCGCGGGTGCCTGGTGGACATCGCGGCTGCTGGGCACGTGCAACAGTTCCTTAGTGACACGGCGGTGCGCCCCCTATGCCGGCGGGAAGCTGAGGACGTCATATGATGCCCGCCCAGGATGGGGGATCCCATCTGCGGACGTGATTTGACTATATGCGGGATATGAAGTGGTTAAGGGCATAAACCTTCCTACATGCCCTTTGTGTTTCATCTGTATAAGATGGGAGTTGGTCATGTAGTTTAATGGTGTCATTTGTTGCTCTATATGCACAGCCTATAGTAGAGTCTATAGCAGAATAAATCTTCATATTCTGGTTTCCAAAATTTCTGTTTGTGTTCAAACATGAGGCATGGTACATGGCACTGCATAGGTTAATGCATGACCTCTGTCTGTAGTTTAAGAACTGATACTTCCTATGAAGAAACCGCATATGCCAAATACCTGGGTCTCCCAGTGTAGTGCTTTGCAGGTGAGGGCTAGATAGTAATTAGATCTCACAGAGACCAAGCAGGCAGAGCAATTAACAGAAACAACTCCATGCAGTCATCACATTAGCAATCCCACATTTGTTATGTAACATAGAGGAAATGGTGAGGCATTGATTATGACCCACAATAAGAAGTTGCCTATCCTTGTAGTGAGTAAGGATAAACTGGGTCAATGAATACAGGAATATCAGGATTCTATCAGCCATGACACTACAAACTGCAACCACAACATGTGACCATTAAAGGTAAGCAAACAAACAACACAGGGAGTAAAACTACATTAAAGCGGAGTTCCACACAAAAATGAAACTTCTGCTTTTCGGAATCCTCCCCCCCTCCGGTGTCACATTTGGCCCCTTTCAGGGGGGGAGCAAATCCCTATATAATACAGGTATTTTGCTCCCACTTCCGGGCATAGATACCCACGCCACCCTTGGGTATCTACGCCACCCCCCCGCTGTCCTCTGGGAGACACACAAAAGCGAGTCGTGCATGCGCAGTAGGGAGCCAAGAAGTGAAGCCGCAAGGCTTCACTTCCTGGTTCCCTTACCGAAGATGGCGGCGACAGCACCCGAGAGCCGAGGGACAGATCCGCTTTGGGGTGCTGACTTCGCGGGCGCCCTGGACAGATAAGTGTCCATATTTTAAAAGTCAGCAGCTGCAGTATTTGTAGCTGCTGACTTTAAAAAAAATAAAAATCGGTGGAACTCCGCTTTAACCACTTCAGCCCCGGAAGATTTTGCTGCTGAATGACCGAGCCATTTTTTGCGATTCGGCACTGCGTTGCTTTAACTGACAATTGCGCGGCCGTACAACGTTGTACCCAAACAAAATTGACTTTCTTTTTTTCCCACAAATAGAGCTTTCTTTTGGTGGTATTTGATTGCCTCTGTGGTTTTTATTTTTTGCGCTATAAACAAAAAAAAGCGACAATTTTGATTACTGATTACTGTAAAAATGTCACTGGCAGTGAAGGGGTTAACACTAGGGGGCGATCAAGGGGTTAACTGTGTTCCCTGGGTGGTGATTCTAACTGAAGGGGGAGGGGACTGACTAGAGGAAGTGACAGATCTAAGTAGCTAATAGGAACACACAATCTGTCACTCCTCTCAGAACAGAACAGGGATTTGTGTGTTTACACACACATTTCTGTGTTCTGTCCCTCATGCTCGTGATCGCTCGTGTCCGGCGGTCATTGGTCATCGGCACCCCCACTGTGTTGCTATCCCGATGCCGCGAGCTAACCTATAGCTGTGACGGTTCCCGGGATCGTGCCGACCTGCCACAGCAAAATGACAGCAGCTGGTCGTTAATACCTAGTTAAAAATACTACATGTTTAACTACCTTTCTTATCTTTACAGTGTGAACTTTGTTTTTTAGAATCATTTAATAACTAGGGCTATACCAGGCAGAATCTTAGAGTGGTACATTTTCAGGGTCTGATAGGTTAATTACTTAAGAACTCATTCACACTTATTATGTTGCAGCATTAAGTAAAATGCATAGACAATTAAATTACAAGAAACAAATTGTAGATATTTTCAATGTAAAAGAAAAGAAAACTTTTGACATTTAGTGACATTTCAAGGTAGGCTTACCGCTAAGCTAATTCATTAAAATAGAGTAATTTTTGTAGTTGAGCTACTCTGTTCCAGTTTTGTTTCCTGGAATATTTCCAGTTCTCTTTCTAATATGTCAGTGTAAATGTCATAAATAAAGTTAATCAAAGTTATAAGAAGACCTTTGCTGCAGCTTTCATGGGAGGACTCAAAACATAGCACTAAAAACAATGTGAGGTTTGTTAAGTGGTAAGAAATAATATTGGAAGCATTTTTCATAAGACATGCGTACAACATCTATTGTATGTTCTTCAACTTCTTGAAATGAAGAGACTTTACTCAAACAAGTTATACACAGAAAATGTATGCAAAGGCCAAATGCAGAATGTCATAGTCTGACTGCATCAGAGGGTTACACAAAGAAAGGTCGAATTTAGTCAATGGTCAACACATCTGGTCATATGCAGGTAGTGCTACCCCCATAGGAGCTGCTGGTATGTTTGCCCAGATCTTCCCCCCTTTTGCTCCACAGCCAGGCACAAGGTAGATTCACACAGCCAGGTGAACACACACTTCCGCTTGTTGTCTTCAGTGAGCAGTCTAGGAGTTTTGTTTTTGTTGTTTTAGTTTTGGGGAACTTTGATAGGGAAGGGAATTTAGTGGGATACTCCAAGAAATAGAACTATTCACAGCTGAGAACAACTGATCTCTTGGTTAAAGTGATTGTAAGTCTCGTTTTTTTTTCTATTAAAATAACAAAAATGTTATACTTACCTGCTCTGTGTAGTGGTTTTGCACAGAGCAGCCCAGATCCTCCTCTTCTTGAGTCCCTGGCTGGAGCTCCTGGCCCCTCCCCCCTGTTGAGTACCCCCACAGCAAGCAGCTTGCTAGGGGGCACCCAAGCCGAGCTGCAGCTCCATGTATCCATTCAGACACATAGCTGCAGTTCAGCCCCACCCCCCCTCTCCTGATTGACTTACAGAGTTTGATTGACAGCAGTGGGAGCCAATGGGGCCACTGCTGTGTCTCAGCCAATCTGGAGGGAGAGTCCCGGACGACCGAGGAACTCGTGGACATTGCTGGATAGAGATGGGGCTCTGGTAGGTATTAGGGGGCTGCTGCACACAGAAGTCTTTTTATCTTAATGCATAGAATGCATTAAGATAAAAAAAACCTTCTGACTTTGCAACCACTTTAAGCTTTGGTTAACTCCTTGCGGATAGCAGAATTCTCTTTAGCAATAGCACACAGTAGCCTCAGAAGTCCCTCAGAAGTCCCTCAGTAGTAGTGGTAGGCAAAGCTCCTCAGGTACAAGCTAGTTTCAGCAGACTGTTTGGCAGTCTAAAAGTAGTAGAAGTGAGCAAAGTCCTATGTAGTAGCAAACAGTTGGATAAGCTCTTCAGAACACTAGCCAGTGTTCCCTTTGTTCAGATCCTCAGCTGATTATATAGCATCATTTAGGTTGTCTGTACTCACAAAATGTCCAGGGACAGCTGGTAGCCTCCTTCCAACTAGGGTTGAGCTTCGAGTTCGAGTCAAACTCATGTTCGACTCGAACATCGGCTGTTCACCAGTTTGCCAAACAGCGAACAATTTGGGGTGTTCGCGGCAATTTCGAAAGCTGCGGAACACCCTTTAAAAGTCTATGGGAGAAATCAAAAGTGCTAATTTTAAAGGCTTATATGCATGGTACTGTCATAAATAGTGTTTGAGGACCTGGGTCCTGCCCAGGGGACTTAACCCCGCCCCCTTCTGATGTGACGGGGAATGCCACAGGGAAGTCCCCGTGTGTCCAAGGGGGCGGGGTCACCGGGTGGCCCCACCCCCCCGTTATTTAAGAACCGTCAGAAGAGGAGAAGCGTCACACAGCGGGAGCCTCCCATCATGCCATCATGTATGCGGAGCGGCCCGAGGAGAAGAAGGGAAGAAGACGTCACACAGAGGAAGATGCCGGATGAGAACACCGGAGGAAGAACCAGAAGAAGAAGATGGAGGAAGAAACCGAAGGAAGATAGAAGATAGAAGAAAGAAGATAGAAGATAGAAGAAAGAAGAAGGAATTGTCAAAAACTGTCTCTTGTAATTTTTAACATTTTTGACAGGTTTTTTGTGAAATGGTAGGAGTACTTTTGTACCCCTTACTATTTCACACACGGGGGGAGGGCCGGGATCTGGGGGTCCCCTTGTTAAAGGGGGCTTCCAGATTCTGATAAACCCCCCGCCCGCAGACCCCCACAACCACCGGGCAAGGGTTGTGGGGATGAGGCCCTTGTCCCCATCAACATGGGGACAAGGTGTTTTGGAGGGCTACCCCAAAGAACTCTCCTAATGTTGAGGGCATGTGGCCTGGTACGGTTCAGGAGGGGGGGCGCTCTCTCGCCCCCCCTCTTTTCCTGCGGCCTGCCAGGTTGCGTGCTCGGATAAGGGTCTGGTATGGATTTTTGGGGGGACCCCACGCCATTTTTTTTTTAAATTTTGGTGCGGGGTTCCCCTTAAAATCCATACCAGACCTGAAGGGTCTGGTATAGATTTTGAGGGGGACCCCACGCCATTTTTTTTTTAATTTTGGTTCGGGGTTCCCCTGTGGGGAATTCCCATGCCATTTTTATCAATGAACTTTTATGTGTAGTGTCGGACCGGCAATTCATTAATAGCCGCGAGTAGTTTTAAATGACTTTTTTTCCTTTGAAATGTCATTTTGCTGTCAGACTGTTCTAAACATGGAAAACATGCGCCCCTTTACAGGCATACTATAGACACCCCCCAGGTACGAAATTTAAAGGAATATTACACTTTTATTGTTTCACTTTAAGCAATATTAAAATCACTGCTCCTGAAAAAACGGCCGCTTTTAAAACTTTTTTTTGCATTGATCCATGTCCCCTGGGGCAGGACCCAGGTCCCCAAACACTTTTTATGACAATAGCTTGCATATAAGCTTTTAAAATTAGCACTTTTGATTATTCATGTTCGTGTCCCATAGACTTTAACGGTGTTCGCGTTTTCGAACAAATTTTTTTGCCTGTTCGCAAGGTCTGGTGCGAACCGAGGGGGGTGTTCGGCTCATCCCTACTTCCAACTTCCTAGCGACTCTCTATACCAGTGATAGCAGACCAGATCTTGAATAGACTGCCCCCTTAGCCAGCTCTCTGCAGAACCAGGGTCACTCTCTCCAACTTTAGGCCTTCAGGACTGCCCCCTAAGGCCACATGACAGCACACTCTCTTTATTCAGGCCTTCAGGTCGCCAACCTGAGGCCACATGGCAGCAAGTGCTAGGGGAGGAAGTGCCTCCCCCCAAGCCTGATGCAATCCTATGCTAGGATAGACCAAGAGCCCATGTGCTCCTAGGATATAAATACATGCACCCAGCATGCATAGGGGCACCTCCCCTTGTAATTGCCTAGGGCTGTATCCCATCTGCATGGTTTCTGCCTATTATCCAGCACCTTCCTTAGTTAGGATACAGTGAAACTTCAAGACAGCATAAGCAGATCCAGAGCACATTGAGCAGACTACACTAGCCAATCACTGCTCTCTAATAAGCAGACAGCAAATCATTTACCTAACTGTCCCTCTGTTAGGCAGAGAAACCAAAATCGATTCTACACTAATCTTAGCACCTAACTAGGAGGGTGCTACATGCAGTTATGAAGAGTTAAATTAGAACTATAGGTCATTTTTTTTCAATTATGGGTAGAGTAAAAGAGGGTTTTAACCCCTGTGAGCTTTTTTTTCCATCTGTGTCTTATTGGGGAGATTTCCCTTTACTTCCTGTCTCATAGTCAAAACAGGAAATTCCTGCAAATTAAGGAAATAACCCCAGATCCCCAGAATTAGTGTCCCATTGGAAGATTTCCCCTCTATAACTTTTCTGGGGACAGCCCAAAATCTGGGATTTTCATTTACTTTCGCTTTCAATGGTAATAGTAAACGGGGGAAATAGAGAGGGTGAATCTCCCTAATGGGGGAACAGGCTGCAACAAAAACCTAATAGGTGTTCTAATCCTTCTCCACTACATCCAAAATTAAAAAATAGTTCTACTTTAACCACTTCCCATCTGGCCTATACCAGATTGACAGCCGGGAAGTGGTTCTGTTATCCTGACTGGGCGTCATATGACATCCAGCAGGATAACATGCCGGCGCGGCATGTCAGTCTGACACACCACATCTCCGATCGTGGTAAGGAGCCTCTGTCAGATTTCTTATTTAGTTTGTTTAGCAAAAAACAAAAACCCCAGAGGTGATCAAATACCATCAAAAGAAAGCTCTATTTGTGGGAAGAAAATTAAAACTTAGTTTGAGTACAGTGTTGCATGACCGTGCAATTGTCATTCAAAGTGTGAGAGCTCTGAAAGCAGAAAATTGTCCTGGGCAGGAAGGGGCGAAAGTGCCTGGTATTGAAGTGGTTAAGGAGTATACAGGAGTAGGAGTGAACAGTTGGTGGAGCAAGCCAAAAGTGCTATGAGATCCACTAGCCAGACACCAGGATAGGAACAAGGATCATAGGAAATTTGGAGCAGGCAAAGTATAGTCAAGGTAAATTCAGTTAGGGCCAGCAACAGGAGATCAGCAAACAAGACCATGCTAGCACACCTAGAAACCTAGCTGTATCCTATAACTGTTATGCCGCGTACACACGACCGGACTTTCCGGCAGAAAATCTCAGACGAAATCATTCCGCCGGACATTCCGATCGTGTGTGGGCTTCATCAGACTTTTTCTTTCTAAAATTCTGACGGACCTATAAATAGAACATGTTTCAAATCTTTCCGACGGAATCACGTTCTATCGGGAAAACCACTCGTCTGCATGCTTTCCGACGGACCAAAAACGACGCAAGGGCAGCTATTGGCTAGTGGCTATTGAACTTCCCTTTTCTAGTCCCGTCGTACGTCATCGCGTTCTAAACGATCAGACTTTGGTGTGGTCGTGTATAGGCAAGTCCGTTTCAGCGGAACTCCGTTGGAACTCCATCGGAACTCCGTCGGAAAGACCGTCGGAGTCTATTCTGATGGAAAGTCCGGTCGTGTGTATGCGGCATAAAGACTCAAAAGGCTGAGTCTTTGTAAAAGACACACTGGCTGATTTCTAGGCACAGCAGGGTGTGCAAGAGTGGCAATATGCATGACACCCCTAGTAGAATACATGCATGTGTACCGGGACAGGGAAGTTACTGAAAGTATAGCATATCTATTGCAAAGATGTATAACACAAAAGTATACCATAAATGCTGTATATAATTTTCCATAATTAGTTAATATAAATAGAGTACTAAGTTAACAGACATTTATGTTGATGAATGTAAATAGTTTGTACCCCCCTCTTTGGTTCTTTACTTTTAGGACTATAGTCCCTATGCCTCTCCTTCTCTTCATTTTTGTCAATTTCAATATTTATTATTAGGGAAATCAAGACTAACAGACCAAACAAAGGAGCCATGTAACTCTTCTGGGTACTCTGTACTCTCTGAAGCATTTATATTCCAGTGAGGAGATTTTGCTTGTATTACAAGGTGAATTTTCCTGTATCCCCCTAAACCTCATCCGTCAAATGTGCAAGTGAATATCAATATTAAATGGGAAAGTGAATATTAAATGGAATGCCAAAAGGTCTAATAGATAAAGCATATAGATTTATTAAAGGAGTAGAACATGTTCACCTTCGTTTTTTTTACACAGCTTAGTGAATGCACCCAATCACATGCAAGGAAAAATAAAAACAAAAACAGGATTTTTGCACTTACATTATCGAATCATAGAGGTCAGCACTACTGTCAATCTACTGCAATCTATTACTAAGCTAAGTGAAAACTTTGCACACTAATATTTACTTTGAAAAGAGAAAATGCACTTAGATTAGTAGTGAAGTGCTAAACAACAAAAGGTGTACAGCGCTTCTTGTAATCAATAGGTAACAGTCAATAAATAAAGTCCCAACATATAAATCCATGACTAGACTTCAACAGATCTTCAGTGTGAACCAAATTGACTCCAAAAACATGTGTAATATATCTAACTACTCACCAGAAACTGGGGAAAATTCATCATGACATAAACAACACCCAATGTGTTTGGAAAAGATTCTTCACACACATGGCCTCCAATACAGTCAGGCTCCTACCAGGAGGGCACAGTGGCAATGATGTCAGCACGTAGGCCCCTCCTGGTGCGTTTTGTGCTCATGCACATTCTCAAGGGATCTGTCTATTCATAGGCAGATCCCTTGAGAACGTGCACGAGCACGAGCATGAAGCGCATCGGGAGGGGCCTACATCATTGCCACCGCGTCCTTGTGGTAGGAGCCATGGCTGATTATTGCCTGACTGTTTTGGAGACCACCGTTCAACCAGCATACCAGGGTGGGTTATCTCTTCGCTACAGAGTAATGATCTAAGGCGCATCACCCTTTACCCTGGTGAGTGCATAGATTGGTGGAGGTGCACATGTGTGACAAATCTTTTCCAAACACATTGGGTCTTATTTATTTCATGCTGAATTTCTCTCAGTTTCTAGTGAATGGTTAGATATATCTCACACATTGTTGGAGCCAATTTAGTTTGCACTGAAGGTCTGTTAAAGTCTAGTCAAGTATTTATATGTTGGGACTTTATTTACTGACTCACCTAATAATCACAAGAAGTGCTGCAAATCTTTTATTGGTTATGATTATTCAAAGGCTGTATGTTCACCTTTTTGTGTCAGATGCTAAACGATTACACAGCGCTCACTTTATTTCTTTTTACCTAGTAGTGAAGTGCTGCTGACTTAAACTATCCCAGCATATTCAAGTAAAAATCTTGTTTTGTAAAAATTTCCTTGCACGTGACTGTGTGTCCTTTGCAAAGTGAATTTTTGCTGTGTTTCAACTCATTAACTAAGATAAGTGATTCACTTTTAAAGTGAACATGCTCTAAATGTTTAGTAAATCATTCTCAGTGTGTAAAAAAAGACACTTTTAGTAACTATTAGGAAATCTGATTTGACCACAATAAGCTGATTGTTATAGGTCACTGGACTTAGCAATTCCACTCTTTTTACACTGCTGTATAGTGTATAAACTTGATCATTCTGTTAAGCCTTATGCCTTTAGGCAATGCTAAAACAATTACCTGTGTTCTTCAAAATGTGACACTGACTAGCCACAACCTTTTATAGGTTTACAGCATACCACATTTGGAATTTTCTCCTGAGGCAGCCTGAAGGCTCCACAAATTTCAACTTCATTCCTTTCACATGGGAAAGAAGCTCATATCTGTACAATACATGCCTGTGCAATGCGTTTCAGTTTCTTCATCTATAAGCAATTTTAAAACCACTGTCAGAGAATACAAAATTGAATTGGACATGAAACACTGGGAATACTCAGCCAACATTTTTCTTACATAACCTCGTTTTAAATAGAGACATGAGCTTTGAGCAGTGGCAATCAGTAAAGTCCCGAAACCTGTAAAAATAGGACTTTCTGAGACATTTCTCCATGTAAATGAGAACATAGTACATTACATTTTAAACTGGTATGTGTACTTTTGGCATGATAAAATCTATGAAAATACTGAATGTTCCTTCACATTTTGTACATTGTATAAACACTGTTTAGTGGGGAGATACGTTTTTCATGAGGTTTAAAGGGCAATGTTAAAAGTACAAAAATTCTCTAAATAACCTGCTTGGGGATGTAGTCCTTTAACTACTTGCTGCACGCACACAGTACAATTACTGTGGCAGCTCCTGGATGAGCAATCTACAGGTACACATACCTTCCAACTTTTTGAGATGGGAATGAGGGAAACCTATTAGCAAAAGTATGTAGGTATAGGACACCCCCCTGCCACGCCCCCTTAAAGGGGAATTATACAGAAAAAAATAGTTAAATCCACAAGTGCTTATTTTATTTTATTTTTTTACCACTATTATTCCTTTATATTTGATTTACAAATGCAGCTATTTAAAAATTGGATGAAAGGTTTAGCACTGGGAAACACTTTTTTTGAAAGATAAATAGTGCATTTTATATACAAATATATAGATCAGACCAAAATGAGGGACAAATATGGAGGACAGAGAGACAGAGGGACTTTGTTCCAAATCAGGGACAGTCCCCTAAAAATCAGGGACAGTTTGGAGCTATGCTGGTACATCACTCAGCACAGGCACACTGGTACCCCGACCCCATGCCTGCTGTGTTTGGTACCAAACCGCTAACCAGTCGTAGTGATCACATGATTAAATGTAAGCAAAGCTTGCTTACTATTGTTGATTGGCCCACAGCTATCACCTGGCCCAGTCATAGCACCCTGTACCATAAGATTAGCTATAGCCAAGCACAGTATCACAGTAGTAAGCAAGCTGTCATGAATGAAAGCCATTCATGATAGTTAAAACTATTGGTTATAACAGTGATCATCACTGTTATAAGCAATAACAGTGTAACAAAAATCCCTGATCCCCCCCATTCCCAGATTAATACGGTGTCACTGTGGTGACACTGAACAACTATGATGACAATATGTAAAAAAAAAAAAAAAAATCTTAAAAAAAGAAAAAAATTGAATAAAGTTTTTTGCATACTGTCACCAATCAGTATTCCGGTGTCTTGCCGAGAAAGTTCCCCCGGCGGATAAGGACCCCCCTGTACTGCGCAGGCGCAGCGCTTGCGCAGTACGAACGACTAGGAGCCGCCAAAAATAGCCGAAGATGAAAAACTTCAATCAGCTGTACACGGCGCCTGCGCCCTGGGTCCAGGTTGAAGCCCCACCATCCAAGTGGACTTAGAGGGAGAATAAAAAATTGCCGAGCGAAGCGAGGCCATGCCCAAAGCGTGGCGAGTGAAGCGAGCCCACGAGGGGTCCTCTTACAGGCGCCCCGTACAGCTGATTTCTATTGTATTCGGCTTCGGCTATTTCCGCCGGCTCCTACTGCGCAAGCGCTGCGCCTGCGCAATAGAGGGGGGTCCTTATCTGCCGAGGGGAATTTTCTTGGCAAAACACCGGATCACCACCACACTAGTCATATGATGATGCTGTACTACATTGGTGACAGTATGTAAAAAAAATTTGAAAAAAAAAAAATTATTTAACCACTTCAGCCCCGGATTTGTCCCCTTAATGACCAGGCCATTTTTTGTGATACGGCGCTGCGTTACTTTAGCTGACAATTGCGCGGTTGTGCGACGTTGTACCCAAGTAAAATGGATGTCCTTTTTTTTCCCAAAAATAGAGCTTTCTTTTGGTGGTATTTGATCACCTTTGCGGTTTTTATTTTTTGCGCTATAAACAAAAAAAGACCGACAATTTTGAAAAAAAAACAATATTCTTTTATTTTCTGCTATAAAACACACCCAATAAAAAAAAATACAATTTCTTTATCAATTAAGGCCAATTTGTATTCTGCTACATTTTTGGTAAAAAAACAAAACAAAAAGTATTTATTGATTGTTTTGCACAAAAGTTATAGCGTCTACAAAATAGGGCATAGATTTGTGGCATTTTTATTATTATTTTTTTTTTTACTAGTAATGGCGGCGATCATCAATTTTTAGCGGGACTGTGACATTGCGGCGGACACCTAACTGCCATTTTTGACACTTTTTTGGGAACCAGTGACATTATTACAGTGATCAGTGCTAAAAATATGCACTGATATTGTACTAATGGCACTGGCAGGAAAGGGATTAACATCAGGGGCTGCCTGGGACAACACACAGATCCATCTTCCTGCTTAGCAGAAAGACAGGATCTCTGTGTAATCCCCTGTCAGAATGGAGATCTGCCTTGTTTACTATGGCAGATCCTTGTTCTGTCATTGTGGGAAATGATCACGGGTGGCCGGCGGACATCGAGTCCGCCAGACCCACTGATTGGTTCTCCTGCTGGCCGCCGCCACAGATCGCCATGTACAAGCTGATGTACAGCTATGGCAATTCACGCAGCTAAGCCAACCTGCTGCAGTTTAACTGCAACGGGTGGTCAGCAAGCGGTTAAAGTGTTTCTAAAGGCTCAACGTTTTTTACCTTCATGCATCCTATGGCTCTGGGGGCACTTGGTAGTAGGGAGGGCCAGGAGCGATGGCAGGGGAACCTGAGAAGAGGAGGATCCGGGTTGCTCTGTGCAAAACCACTGCACAAAGCAGGTAAGTATAACATGTTTGTTATTTAAAAAAAATTAAAAAAATAAATAAAAAAACAAGACTGAATAGCAAAAATGCCCTGGTCATGGAGAGGAAAAAACATAAAACCTTCCAGAGGTCAAATGGTTAAAGTGACAGTGCACATAAAAAAAAATGAAACCTTTTTTGGGCGTGAAACCTGTGTGGCCAGGAAAAGGAAAGCAGCAAGTGTACAGACCCTTGTATCAGACCAGGCTGCATGCATTTCAACATTGAGAGGCACCATGCAAGTGGGGGCAGAAAAGCCTCCCCCACTTACAAGACACCTTGTTCTAATGTTGAGAGACAAGGGCCTCTTCCCCACCCCTAGTCCTTCTGAAACAGAAGCATTGTGCATGTGAATTAATCACTACCCCACTGTCAGTTTGTGTATAATTGTAGTATGGGTCTATATTCATATATAACTTTAGTTATTGAATTACAAGAAACTTAGTAATAGTTTTTTAAGTAATCACTTCTATCTATAGACAACATGTTTAATGCATGAGACATCTGCTTCTTTATGCTATGGGAAGTTGGGAACCTTTGCCATGGGTGAGGAGAAGAAGATAGAAGACGCCGCGGAGGAGATGCTGGACGAGAACGCCGGAGGAAGAACCAGAAGAACCAGAATGACCAGAAGATGAAGGAAGAAAGAAGAAGTATTTAAATAAAGGAATTGTCAAAAACTGTCTCTTGTCATTTTTAACATTTTTGACAGTTTTTTAGTGAAATGGTAGGGGTAAGTACCCCCTTATCATTTCACACAGGGGGGGGCCGGGATCTGGGGGTCCCCTTGTTAAAGGGGGCTTCCAGATTCCGATAAGCCCCCCGCCCGCAGACCCCCACAACCACCGGCCAGGATTGTGGGGATGAGGCCCTTGTCCTCATCAACATGGGGACAAGGTGTTTTGGGGGGCTACCCCAAAGCACCCTCCCAATGTTGAGGGCATGTGGCCTGGCACGGTTCAGGAGGGGGGGCGCACTCTCGTCCCCCCCTCTTTTCCTGCAGCCTGCCAGGTTGCGTGCTCGGATAAGGGTCTGGTATGGAATTTAGGGGGAACCCCACGTCATTTTTTTTTTACATTTTGGCCGGGGTTCCCCTTAATATCCATATCAGACCTGAAGGGCCTGGTATGGAATTTAGGGGGACTCCCACGTCATTTTTTTTTTAATTTTGGTTCGGGGTTCCCCTTTGGGGAATTCCCATGCCGTTTTTATCAATGAACTTCTATGTGTATTGTCGGCAATGCAATAGCCGCGGGTAGTTTTAAATGAGTTTTTTCCTTCAAAATGTCATTTTGCTGTCAGACTGTTCTAAACACAGGAAACATGCGCCCCTTTACAGGCATACTATAGACACCCCCCAGGTACAAAATTTAAAGGGATATTACACTTTTATTGTTTGACTTTAAGCATTATTAAAATCACTGCTCCTGAAAAAACTGCCGTTTTTAAAACTTTATTTGCATTGATCCATGTCCCCTGGGGCAGGACCCAGGTCCCCAAACACTTTTTATGACAATAGCTTGCATATTAGCCTTTAAAATTATCACTTTTGATTTCTCCCATAGACTTTTAAAGAGTGTTTCGCGGCATTCGAATTTGCCGCGAACACCACAAATTGTTCGCTGTTCGGCGAACTTGCAAACAGCCGATGTTCGAGTCGAACATGAGTTCGACTCGAACTCGAAGCTCATCCCTAGTTATAATCAGTTAATGGCAGATATGTTTGTTTTAAATTGGATAAATATAGCAAAGGGGGTAGATGGTCAAATGTTTCCACTCATTGTGTGCTTAGCGGACCCCCGGCAAGATTTAGATTTTTTGAGATATATAACAGATGAGCTGATGACCGCGTTAGGTGGATGAGTGGCCCTTTGAAAACGATGAGCAGAAAACAGGTAGGAAAAGGAAAAATATGACCTGTGTTGATGCTTAGATTGTGATTACTGCAGTAATATATGTGTTGAATTAAAATGTTGAGCTCTTCTGTTGGTTGTTTAGCTAGCTATTGGTGAGGAAAAGTTGCTTGTATGGATGATATGTAAAAATGCATTTGGCTACTGATGTTTAAGTGAGTATGTTTAACATTAGAATAGTTAAGTAATGAAACTAAGGCAAAAGTTTTGAGAAAAGTGAGTCTTTTGTATGTTTAACTGAAAAGATCATTAGTTAGCAGTAATTGCTGCAGCCTGCAGCATCCCCCCCCCCCCGACAATGGACAATAGTCCAGCATGTTGTGAAAGGAACACCTGCAGCTGTAGACTGCTTGTATTTGTGAGAGCCTGCTTGAATAGAGACGACCCCTTTCTCCCTTAAGAGAGGGAGATTTCCCTTTAACCCCCCCCCTTAAAAGACTACATCTAAGAAATGTCTAATTATGTTGAAAAAAAAATAACATCCTAGTTGAAATTGTTAGTTTTTATTATGCAAATCTAGGATTATTTGAAACAAAGAAAGAAAATGTCTGATTATTATAATTTTATTGGTGAATGTAATAGTGTCATGTTCTAGGATACAACACTAATGTTTTTTTTTTTAAGTTTTTTTCATTAATAAAGAAGGAACCAGATCTATTCCTAGAAGTTTCATAGATCTGTATGGTATTGAACAAGAGGTTGCAATAGAAACATCAATATGAGTTTGGTGATGTATAATGTTTGTGCACAAATGTGATGAACACCATATAATGTTCTTGTGAATGTTATTTCAACCATGGTGAAATAATGACAACTTTGAATGGACGTCCTTTAATGAAAATCCACATGGTGATAATTAATTAATTAAGTAAATGAGCTCAATTAATATGGGTAATAAAAAGTGCACTCGTGAATAACAGGAAAAAATGGCCATATGTTTTGTAGTTTGTGGAAAGTGTTGATTAAATGTGTTTGTTGCTAACTATTTGTTACTTTCTAGGAGGGAACTGTAATAATATCACACTAAAACCTTTTATTTTGTTTAGTTCCTAGACAATATTAAACAGCATCAATCCACCTGTCTGATATGGTTTGATGTCCAAGAACTAAAGATGAAGATTACAGTCAAACTGAATAATTTATGTTGTTTTTGTTGTTATTTTTATGCAATATGCAAATGTACTGAAAGTTTTCATTGGAACTGATTGTAAACCAGAGCAGCTAATAATCTCGATGCTGCATGATAGATTTCTAAGGGATTTTCCTGATTGAGTTGAATATAAAATGATATAGAACAAATCATGTTTGAATATTGACAGCAAGATTGTTTTGATATCTGGAATTATATAATACTTATAATGGTTTGAAGGGTGTAAGAATACCCAAACATTTACATATTGTTCCTTTCTGTGTATATGTAAGCTAAATTATGGCAGCATCTACTTCTGTATATTCTGCCATAATTTTTTTGGTGGAACTGTAAGGCATTACCACTGGTGGAGTGTGCCTGGGGTTTTAAATATAAAGTACATTGTCCTACATAATTGACAGTTTAAATTTAAAGTAATCATTTTGTTTATCAAGAAAAAAAAAGTACTTTATGTCTACTTATAATTGTGCATTTAGGTTAATATTATTGCAATGAACACAATTTTTTAAGTCTTTTAAAATGAGGTGTTCTAGTGGTATATATACGGTCAGTTATATCTGACACTAATGCCGCGTACACACGGTCGGACTTTTCAGCTACAAAAGTCTGACAGCCCGTCCGACAGACTTTCGACGGACTTTTGGCGGACTTTCAACAGACTTTCTAACGACTGGACTTGCCTACACACGATCACACCAAAGTCCGACGGATTCGTACGTGATGACGTACACCGGACTAAAATAAGAAAGTTGATAGCCAGTAGCCAATAGCTGCCCTAGCGTGGGTTTTTGTCCGTCGGACTAGCATACAGACGAGCGGATTTCTGGGTCTGGCGGAGTTACGACGTAAAGATTTGAAGCATGTTCCAAATCTAAAGTCCGTCAGATTTGCGACTGGAAAAGTCCACTGAAGGTCCGGTGAAGCCCACACACGATCAGATTGTCCGCCGGATTTGGTCCGTTGGCGTCCGTAGGACAAGTCCGGTCGAAAAGTCCAACCGTGTGTACGCGGCATCAGTGATTCTTTGACCACCCTGTTCTATACACCTGATTGAGTTTTCATAAAATTTTCTTGGTAAAGAAAAAGAGTTATAAAATAGGTTCTCAGGTTTTGTTTTCCTCAATTCTCCTTGATTGCTTGGGGTGGGACTGGCATGTAGAGCGACAAATCTTTTGTCCTGGGTGGAAGTTTGGGCTTAAAAAAGTGCTTTAAGCTTTATAGGGGTAATATCTCCCTCTAATGTCACTTGTTGTTTAGATTTTGCATTATGGAACCAATCTATGATCCTAATCATAGATGCTGCTCATAAATATAATGTGAAATATGGAAGTGCAAGGCCTCCATTATTTTTTGTCCTAATTAAAGTTTGCCCTTTAATTCATGGTGATTTCTGAGCCCAAATAAACCTTCCCATAGCTTTATGCAACTGGCGCAGGAGGTTAGTTAGTTGGAGGGATTAGTGGTACAGTTTGAAATATATATAGTAATTTTGGTAAAATATCCATCTTCGCTATATTGATCCTACTCATGCAAGAGAAGACCGATCTATCATACCTTTGAAGTCATTTTATGGCATTACAAATTATCAGGGAATAATTTAACTCCTGCAGTTTGGTCAGATCTCGTGGAATATAAACCCCTCAATATTTAATTGCTACTTCCTACCACTTAGAAGGAAAAAAATGTTGAAGGTGTTGTTGAACTTTAGTTGGTAATGAAATATTTAACGCTTCTGATTTATCATAGTTAACCTTGAAATTACTTACTGTCACGATGATACTGATGTGAGCCCACAGGGGAGCAGGTGACACGGGATCCCCCAGGGCGTGGAATCTAAGGGCCAGCCGGTATTCTGCCAGGGACCCCCTCACGAGGGTTTGGGCTTAGCTGCATGCTGGTCAGGTCACGACCCCTGGGTTCACCCTGCTCGCAAGAGTACTAGAAGACACAGTCAGACACGGATGGATGGATGAAGCAAAGGAGAGCCAGATAGCGAGCCAAGGTCAGGGCGGGCAGCAGACAACGTAATCAGGAGAACTAGCCAAGTCAGTACACAAGAGATAAGTTCACAAGAGGTCATGTAAAGCAGATAACACGAAGGGCACTCAGGAACAATTGTTGCTCAAGCAACCAGAAACTGGTCTGAGTGGAATTTAAATAGAGAAGCACATGGGAGGCTGGATAGGAAGTAGCAGGAAGGAAGTATATAATAGGCAACAGGAGAAGCCGGCGACACCCATAACTGCTGAGTGCAACAAGAGCTGAACACAAGCTTGTGGAACCACAGGAACCAGCCGACCTACAGCAGTAAAAGGTAAGACACAGATCAGCACCGCAGCTGATCTACTTCAAAGCAATTAAATTCATATATAAGAGTAGGTACTGTCACGGATTGGTAACATAAATTAGTAAATCGTCCGTATATACGGACATTTTACAATCCTTTCCTTTAACTCAAATTCCCTGAATATCTAAAGTATTGCTAATAGCTGTGGTTAGATGTTTCATTACTATTATATATAAAAGGGGAAACAAGGGACATCCTTGTCATGTACCTTCGATATCTCTATAGAATCCGAAAGAATTCCATTTGTGCGTATTCTAGCTTTTGGATTAGAATTAAGAGCCATAATCCTTTGAAGAAGTCGGGGTTTCATTTCCAGCTGCTTCAAAGCTTATTCAAGAAAGTACCATCCCACCCTGTCAAATGACTTTTTGGCATCTATTGATAAAAGAAATGAAAGGATGGTGTGCTTCTGAGCATATTCCATTAATGTGAATGTTTTTAATGTATTGTCTCTTGCCTCTCGACCCCCTATAAAACCAACTTGATCTAAGTGAATATATGCTGGTAAAATGGGTGTCAGTCTATTTGCAATAATTTAAGCATAGAGATGCAAGTCTATATTTGTAAGGGGGATTGGACGATAGTTACATATCGTATGATCTTTATCAGGTTTAGTGATAATTAAAATATAAGCTTCCATACTCTGTGAGAAAAATGATTGGGAGGAAGAAATAAAATTAAACATCCTATTAAGGATGGGGACTATGGCTTCCTGAAATATCTTATAAAATCGGGGGGGGGGGGGGGGGGGGTGTATCCATCTAGAACCAGACACTTTTTTTGTTTTTAATAGAAATTAGATTGTATTATTTAAGAGGCAATAGCTGCATATATTGGATATTAATTGGATAGGACAAACATCAGAAAACATCTGCTGCCATCTAGAGATGGTCTGAGCCCCACTTTGTTCAAGCTAATTGCAGTGCAACTCCTCCAATATAATCTAGCATTATCCTGGCCTAGTTGTAGGTTGCAGTCCATATTTATTTTATTTATTTTTTTGTTTTTACTTGTTAGTTTTTTATTTGTATATGTATTTATATTTTTACGTGTATTTATTTATTTATTTATTTATTTATTTATTTATTATTTTCTTTGGCCAAGCTGTTTGCTCTGAAACCCATCCCATATAATTTACTTTAAAGTTCCTGGCCTGGGTGGACCCAGAGTAGGAGATTATTACCTATCATTTTTTGTTTTACTAGTTAGATTTTCTTTCTTTTCATATTTATTTTTTATTTTTCTTTATTATTTGGTATTGATGCTGTGGTCATGCAGCACACAGCAGAGGCCCGGCACATCTGTAATTTCTATGCTGGAGGCAAAGCTACAAGGGGAAAACCTATTGCCATAGACTGTCTACAATGCAAGGAGGAGGAGCAGGTGGCAGAATATGGATGGGGGGAAAATCTAACAGCCAGAGGGAAGGACCAACAACACCAAAAATTAAATTTAGTATCCTAAAGCCATAGGCTTTCTGCTCTTTAGTAAATCAGGACCATCCAAAAAACAGCAAAATAACAGGCAACCCTAAAAACAGAAGTAGAGGTGCTGCCACATGGGGGCAGTAGATGGCGAGCCTTACTAATTTAACCTCTTCTTCCTTTTCTCCATTCTTCCATTCCATTCTACCTCCTCCTCTCCATCCTCCCTCCATCTTCCTCACCCTCCTCCACCTCCTGTTTACTGTACTCCTCCTCCCCTTCCTTCTTCTATTCTTACTCCTCCACCTCCCCCTCATTCCCCTTGGATCCTTGTTCATCTTTTTCCTAAGTCTTTCCCCAGTGACAAACAACTGCCTTTCCCTTAAGACTAGTATGCCTACAAATACTTGGATGACCATAGGACTTAAAGTGTGGTGCCAAACAGGGATGTTCATCGGCAACCAAGAGAGAACTCACATAATATGTCAGATGGCAATTTTTTATTTCTAAATCAGGGAAATCAGAGAAAACTGCAGGATTTGATAATGAATGGCTGTGTTTAGCATGCTTTGCCTTCTGTTTAAACATATCTTAATAGGACATGATGCATCCATAGAAACCCAGCAAAATGCAGCCTCTAAACTACCAAGTGTATTAGGAGTTTGCTTACCTGCTTTAGTCATGGATTCCAAACATCCATCAAATGCAGGAAAATAACCTGTGTCACTAAAGTAAAAAAAAAATAACCTGTGTCAGTATTTAGCCTGCAGTTTTCCTGCCTGGGTCATTCTTACCTCCTTGATGCAATGTTCTCCTAGTCCTCTGATTCCTTTCACATGTGTTGTTGGCTTTTGCACTCACCTATGGGTGTCGCCTGCTATTCTCTGGGTTTATTTTTCCCTTCCATCACTTCCTGGCCCGCCTCCCATTTTGCGTCCCTTTATATACTTATGCTCAGTCCGGCTTGCATTCCCTGAGCAACTTCACAGTTCTCTGAGCTCCCATCTGCTTACTACTTGTGTATCCTTTCTGACTACACGTGTACCGATCCCAGCTTCATCTTCTGTCTGTGCTTGCCTGCCAACAGCCCTGACCTAGGCTTGTTCCTCATTTCTTCATTTTTTTTCCTTGGATTTATCCTTGGCCTTGTTTATATGTTATGTCGCCCTCCAATGCTGCTTACTGCGATGGCCAGTTATAGATGGGGACAGTGGCGCTTTTTTTGCTCCTCATTTTCCCTTCAGTTTGCTGCTGTTGTACTCTGCACACACTAAGTGGTCTCCGCATTCTCAGCTGGGCATACACTTGGGCAGCGACCTGGTTCCAGCATGCTGCAAGTCAATCCCCACTATCAGGCGCCCTGCTAAACAAGCAGGCTGGGGCTTATGCTGGCCATAAACGGTTTAAATCTCGACCGGTTCAACAGGAACTGGCTGAGATTCTAACCATTAATGGGCAGGCTGAATGTACCCAGTTGATCTATCTATCTATCTATCTATCTATCTATCTATCTATCTATCTATCTATCTATCTATCTATCTATCTATCTATCTATCTATCTATCTATCTATTATTACCTACTATTTATTATGGCACATATAAGCAAGAAGATCTGATCTTGATGCACCCCTCCAATATCCAGTCCCACCTCCTACTCTCTCTAATCCTTCACTGTCCAGTCTCATTACTTATTTTCTCGCTATCTCTTACACAATTTACTCTGACTACTCCCGCCCCCATCTGATCTTGCTGACTCATTTTTTGTCTATGAGTGACTATAGTGAGTGACTCTATTGTGCTTTATCTGGACAAGTGGTGGCTGCTGATCCCTACATACTGATTGCAGATCAGCATTTATATACAGCATTTGTTGACGTCTCAGACACTAAAAGCCACACTATTTCTGGTACTCTCATTTGTATGGCAAGGTGGTTTGAGCACTGGGTGTTCACCAATGAATAACCATTTAAAAAGCATGTCTGTATCATTGGATGATTGATCTTCAAGGGTGTATTTTTTAAAGTGCGATTTTCACTATTGCATGGACTTCCTATGATATGATATTAAATGCTATCTCTTACTATTTGTTGCATGTTATATATATGGGATTACATGTGCTAGAAAACTGAATTGTATTTATTTATTATATTTTCTTTACATTTTTTGACATTTTGTATAACAGCGCCGCACAGTCTTTGACAATCTTGACCTTTTATGTGTTGTGTCCTACACATCAATATGTGCTGCTGCCTAGCTTCTTTGGCACTATGTGACCTTTTTGTGTGGTGATAATTTGTTTGTTATAAGTATTTTATTATTTGCCTCGACAAGCATGGTGTTTAATAGTTCCTATGTGCCCCATTACTGACCATCAAGACCTTTCCTCCTCCTCTATCTCCAATCCCATTTCTGTTTCCTATGCCTTCTTATTGGGAGCTTAGTTGTAGGGGCAGAAAACAAAGAATACAGCTCCAAGATGCCTCACTTTGTTCCAGGATGCCTTATAAGTCTATTTTCAAAAGAGTTCTCTTAGTTATGTCGTCTGTTGAACACTTAAGAGAGTTCAGAAAGTTAGTTATTTGGCTGAGGTGAAACAATTCAGAGGATGGCATCTCTAGAGTTTGAAGGAAATACTCAGTGGGTTTAACTCCTTTATGGTCCAAGAAGTGTCCTATCCTGTATAGCCCTTTGTTAATCCACCATTGACATTGGTGTAAAGGTTGACCTGGGGGAAAGAGTGTGTTGATGAAAAGGGGACTCACAAGAGTGATTTTATAGACCATGTCACAGAGATGGAGAGAATGTGAAAATGTGGGGCTCGGGATTGCCCTGCAGTCTTTGGAGGGGAACCACAGAAGGAGAACAATTGGATGTGGAGCATCAAATTGAGCCTGGAGTGTGATCCAGCCTGGTCTGTAGGTTTTGGAAAAGAGCTGAGTCAGTTGGATTAATTGGGCTGTCTTCTAACATCTCTGAATGTGCGGGACTCCCAGACCCCAAGTTTGATCAGGCAGAGTGGAGCAGGTGACTCAACAGTCTCTAGAGCTCCATATACTCTAAATGTAAATATTAATGATTAAAGACTCTTCATGTAAAGGGAAGGTAGCATTATAGGCAGTGAATTTTTGTTGCAGGAATTTTTGTTGCAGCTATCCTGCCCATCTAGGAAAGAATGTAGGTGTTCCAAGTTTTCAGTTCTGCTTCTTTAGAAGATTAAGAGGGACATAGCTGGCCTGATGTGGCCTGCCTTAATGGCAGCCAGGGTCAGGGCAGGAAGGTTATTATCAAATGTGTCCAATTTGCTCTGGTTCTTATGTAAGCCCAAAATGGCTTCAAAGTCGGACAAGGTTTTGAATAGGTTAGGTAGGGTCATGATTGGTTCTGTAATAAACATCAACAAGTTGTCTGCAAATAAAGTACATCAGTGGGTCTTGCAGGCTCAAGAGATGTCAAAAATGTCAGGATTGCTTCTTATAGCAATTTCTATAACAATAAAAAACCATAATGGAGAGAGGTGGCAGCGTAAGAAAAAAAAAATTCTAACCTTACAACTGCTTTAACTGCTTTTGGACCGCCCACCGTAGATATACTGCGGCAGGGCAGCTCGGCTGCGTAAAATCAAGTACCTGAATGTGATTTTGTGCACGTGGTGTAGGGGGCGCGCGCGGTGGATGCCGATAGTTCTGTGGAGAGATGGATCAGTGGTGTGCCTATTTAAAAAGTTCCTAAAACTATCCCATAGTTTTTGTATGCTATAACTTGCACAAACCAATCAATATACGTTTATTGGGATTTTGTTTACCAAAAATATGTAGCAGAATATATATTGGCCTAAATTGATGAAGAAATTAGATTTTTTACATTTTTTTATTGGGAATGTTTTAGAGCAGAAAGTAAAAAATATTGTTTTTTATTTAAAATTGTCTGTCTTTTTTGTTTATAGCGCAAAAAATAAAAAACACAGAGGTGATCAAATATCACCAAAAGAAAGCTCTATTTGTGGGAAAAAAGGACATCAATTTTATTTGTGTACAGCGTCGCACAACCGCACAATTATCAGTTAAAGCAACGCAGTGCCATATCGTAAAAAATTGCCTGGTCAGGAAGTGGGTGCTCCTTCCTGGCCAAAGCACAAGTTCATTTTAACCACTTGCAGACTGCCCACCTGCAATTTACTGAAGACGGGCAGCCCGCTCAGGCAAAGCAACATACCTGTACATCGCTGCCTGTTTCTGGATTTAGGGTGATTGTAAACACTTTACACATATTACACATAGTTAGGCACACATTTAACCCTTTGATCACCCTAGATGTTAACCCCATCCCAGCCCGTGTCATTAGTACAGTGACAGTGTATACTATTATCACTGATCACTGTCCCACTGGTGATGTCATTGGCAGTTAGTCAGTTCCCCCCAGTGTCAGTTAGTGTCACGCTGCCTGCCGCACTATTGCAGTCCCATTATAAGTTGCTGATCACCACCATTAGTAGTTTTAAAAAAAATCCAGTATATATACCATAGTTTGTAGGTGCTATAACTTGAACTATATTATGAAAACCAATCAATATACACTTATTGGGATTTTTTTTATCAAAGACATGTAGCAGAATATATTTTGGCCAAAATTTATGTAGAATTTAGCTTGTTTAAATTTTTTATTTGATATGTTTTGTAGCAAAGTAAAGAATATTGTTCTAAAAATGTTCGCTCTTTTTTTATCTATTTCTCAAAAAAAAACAACACCAACAGAAATCTCTATTTGTTTTTGGGTATAGTGTTGCATGACCGCGCAATTACCAGTTAAAGTAGCGCAGTACTAAATAGCAAAAAATACTCTGGTCATGAAGGGGTTAAAACTTTCAAGAGGTCAAGTGGTTAAAGTGCGTATTGTATACACAACCACAGCAAATTAGGCTTATCTCATAAGTGTGAGATAAATCAAGAATTGATTTACAATAAGCAATGCGTTGAGCACACTGAACAGTTGTATTTATAGTATTAGTGGTTAAACTAAATTAAAGAGAAGGTCAAGGGTTAAGTTTAGATCCAGGGCTCTGAAAAAGGAAACCTGAACATACAACATATTGAATGTCTTTAATCTTCTTCCATAAAGTATACACACCACAGTGAGATGTAAGCCTCTGGCCTATGAAGGACTGAATTAAGTGTATATTAGACTCCCCTACCAAAAGCTGATGAGTTAAAAAGTGATTTTCTTATCCTGGGGCGTATGTTACTATAGCAACAAGAGCACATCATGTTAACAAAGCATTGATTTGCTGTTAAACATAAAAATATTTATGGCATTTTTAACATTATTGAAGATAATGCCTAGTATGGCCTTTTAAAAAGAAATCAATCGAACATGAACAGAGGAAAAAGAGGTTATTAAGAAATGCATGGTTGTACTAGTGAGTATGACCACAGATTTTTATGTACTGTATATATATATATATATATTGGATAGTAAATAAATACATGTAGTGCTATGTGTAAAATTATAAATATAAAGTGCAAATCTCTAAAATAAATAATTCCTACATATAAATGAATAGTCCATAAAATGAAAAAATGAAGAAATAAAACATGAAAAACTCTTCTTGTGATCAGTGTATCCACACAATTCCACCACAGTGAGTCAAAACTCATATGCGGACCTCACAAGCTCTTTGCTCTCACTTCCTCTTCCCAATCAATGGTGGGTAATCCAGATGGCTCTTTTCTTAATAGTAACTCAGCTCATTAATATCCAAAGAAACGGATCATCTCCAAGCTTGGCTCAAGATTCCATGAGTTCAGGACATGTAAATAATAAGTATAGAGACCATAGTGTTCTCCGTATACAAATTTATTCAAAGCCCCCAAACAGACAAGTTGCATCTACAAGATAAAAACTTTTAAAATCACATAAAAACCTCCAGAGTAGCACCGCCGTGTCCACATACACAGTGCCTGGCTGAACATGACTATCAGCTCCTCCCTTCTAGACGCGTATCGGCCAATCACAGGCTTTCCTCAGTAGATCTACTGAGTGTATGCAATGTTACAGCCCACAAAATAACTTGCCACTGGAACATATCCCTGCCCCTGGAAACCCAGCAATTCCAGACCCGGGTTCACAGAGAAGGCCTACCGGGTGTTAACAGTAAGAGGACATAACTTATCATTAGAAAATACTAGAGAAGCATTTGCCCTAATAGATACATTCCCTACCCCTACAATGGCTATTTTAATAAGTCAAACAAATGGCATGGGGGTTGGGGGCACACCCTGGAGAACATGTACCAAAGCAAAAAAAAAATGTAACCTTAAGATGACAAGGAGATTTTTTTTTAATAATGCTAAAAGGGAAACATGCATAATTCCTTTAAATAATATGACTGGATTTTGCCCTTAATCTGCCTGTGGCTCATCTGTATGACATATACAGCAAAACAACATTTACCAAGTAAAAAAAATGCTGTTTAAATTGCCTGTAAATTACAGCTTTGACAGATGAGGGTCTGGTATAAATGCTAATAGGGGACCCCACACAAAAAAAAATTTGGGAATGCAGACCCATGTTGATGACAGCTGAATGAACCAGGTCATAATTTGTATGCCTAGTACACACGGTCGGATTTTCTGATGAAAAATGTTGGATGGGAGCCTTTTGTCGGAAATTCCGACTGTGTGTAGGCTCCATCAGACATTTTCTATCGGAATTTCCGTCGCACAAAATTTGAGATCTGGTTCTCAAATTTTTCGACATCTATGTCCCCAGGCTGTGGTCATACCACAGCCTGCATCTTTTGCCAGACCAGACTGAACCCAGGACATCACACTCTTGTCTTCCTTAGACGCTTCCTTCCAGGCTGTGGCTCTGGTGTTGGAGTTGTGGCAGGAGGTGGAGGAGGAGGACCATGGTTGAACTCACAAACGTGGCTTTGGCTTGTGAGTTCGCCCCTCAACCCCTTATTTAGGGCTTGTAACATCACTTCCTCACATAAGAGGTGTTGGCCTCTCCTCCATTTCCAGCATTTTGCAGGCTGTCATGTAGGCATAGTCCTCTTGAACATTGGGGGGGTTTCTGAGGGCTGCAGTAGCCTTCAGAAATAGGCCAATTGCTGCCTCCTTCAGGTTACTCCTCTTCCTGGCACTTTTTTGTGGAAGGCCGAGGGGAAGGACCTGGGATTCTGGCAGGCTACTGGGCCCGGCCAACTCCTGGCTGCCACTTACCCTCACCACCTCCTGGCTGCCACTTTCCACGGCCTCCTCCTGGCTGAGACTTTCCTGTGTATGAAAAAAGGACATAGTTTTAGTTTTTTGTTCATCAATCACACACAATTTTCAGCTCATGACTGTTGCAAATTGAATGTTAATAAATAGAAAAGACTATAATTCTGACCCCAGCATTTTTCATTCTTGTCACAATCATTTGTGGCCACTACTGTCTATTGATATGTAAAACACTTTGTGAAATCAGAAATCAAAACTAACATATATTTAACATCATTAATTTGGCAAACAGAAATATTTAGAAGAATGCTATACCTGACTCAAGCTGGGCTCCTCCACATGTTGCTGCCTGGAAGGCCCAGGTTGGTCGTCGGAAGCCTCAGCTGGGGGAGTAAGGAAGCCTTGAAGGAAGACTGGAGAGTGCTGGCCTGGGTTCAGTCTGGTCTGACAGAAAATGCAGTCTGTCATAGTACCACAGCCTGGGTACATAAATGTCATCTGCTGCATCTCCTGATCTCAGGGAATCCTGGACCTTCTTGCGCTCCCTATTATAAGTGCTCCTCATGCCACCAATTAGGGCTTTCAAATAGGGGATGTCTGCCGTGGGGATCACCGGCTTCACAAATTCCATCAATTGATCCAGCGCTGCCTTCCTCTTTGGTTTATTGTTATAAAACGGCTGGTTTACCTGCCACAGATAGGGCAGCTCCCTGTACATATCAATGAATATGGGGATAAAGTCCTCATCATTGAATAGATCCATTTTCTCTGCAAGACACAGCACAAGACAAACCCTAATATCAGGCAAAACTCTCCTAATCTTGACACAATATAGGCCTCAATCTATAAGCAGTATAGGCCACTGATGCACCAACTTAAAATTGTACCTTCGTTATAACGATCACTTCTGTTACTTCGTCCTCCTCTCACAGATTGTACGTACAACACACACATGTTACGCTTTATATACACTGTGCATGCGTGAAACTCCGCCCGCCCCTGACGTTCTTTGTTATCTGCTATTCCCCACCCCTTCTCTTTTGGCGCAGTGGGTGAGAACATGGCAGAGAGACAACATGTGCATGTAAAGGAGAGCAGCAACGATGAAAGGCGGGAGCCCCAAACCTCACGATCCCGGAGGAGATTGAAGGCCTCAAATTTGTTCTTTGTAGAGATGGTGGACATCTTGAAGAGGGCCGACTATGACGGGAAGCATGGACCTTACCCAAACCCAAATGTGAGAAAGGCCAAGATCATGCCTAAAGTTGTGAAGAGTGTACAGAAGAATTTTGGGGTACGGCGATCCAAGGATCAACTGAGGAAATGCTGGTCAGACCTGAAATTGAGGGAGCAGGAAGAGTACAGAAGGTTCAAGAGAGTGCTGCAAAAAGTAAGTATTTTATTGTGTGTTCCTATTCTTCTTAACATTCGTGCTGCCCCAAGTGCTTTTCTTTACTGTTGTACATTTTAAAATGGCTACTTTGATGTTCATGGGCACAGTAATCGGTCGTAGGAAACATCGTTCGTTCGCCCACTTTAAGATGTTTTTGGCAGATACAGGTTAACTACATTTGTTCAGGCCTATTTGTATTAAAAAAAGTTTGTTGTCTAGATGGGTTTGTAACTACAATGAAATGTAAACTTGATTCAGTGTAAGGAAAGGACACTCAGCAGCTGTTTACACATCTGGATGTAGGAGCACTAGTGTGAGATACCAAAACAAACTTTTTTGGGTGTCCCACACAGGTGCTCCAGTGGATACTATGGGTGTCTCCATGTGTGATATTTTAACAAAAAAGGAAAGTGTTCCAGCTTGAAAAAGGAAATAAAGTGTTCTTCAGTTTGGAACTCTGCCAAAGCAGACAATTGTACGACACTTCCAAGCAATGTTTCATATTCCTATTTCTGGCATCAAATATCTGTGTGCTAAGTATACCTCTTTTTTATTCACATAGGGGAGAAAAGACTTGGGACATCTGAGGACACCAGGGACCCCCCACCTCTTAAAGAAGTCACCAAAGCACAAGCAGAGGATGTGGAGGGAGACGTTTATGAAGTGGGCGAAATTGTCACCACAACAGGGGAGTGTCTGAGACCACAGCTTCAGGTAAGAGATCTATGCCTGCATATTTATAATACATGGTGTGTTTTTGTTTCTTTTAGGTGATGTGGATGTTGTGGAAGAAGAATCTAATTTCACAAGTGAAAGTGGCCAGATCCTCATCGGGGAGAGAATGGGGTGCAATCGTGATTTAGAAAATATAAAGGAAAACATAAATGACGTTCAACATAAAATGAAGAACATCATTGATGTTTTAGGCAGAACATAAAAAATAACAAAATTGTACGTTTTATTGTGTATTTTTGAATTTAAAAAAAAGTTGTAAAGTATTAGAAAAGCCAAATTTTGAAGATGCACACAGTGTGTCAACATGTGCTATCTGCCATCAGGGGATATCAATGTACGCGTTTTGTAGGTGCAACCCCTTCTTCCCAACTCAGTTAGGTGAGAGGAAGGGGTTGCACCCCCAAAACACCTCCATTGATCCCCCATGATGGGAGCTAGCACATGTTGACATTAGCCATGGGATCAGGAGGGAAATCCCCATTTTGACTCTCAATTTGTGTGCATCTTCAAAATTTGGCTTTTACAGGGGTGACACCCCATCTGATGAAGGCAAGATCAACACAGTTTGGACATACTAATGTCTGATATTGCCTTCACTTTATCAAAGTCGAACTTTGTAAGTTCCTGAGTTGTGTATGTTATGCTTTGAAACATGCCTGTTTAACCAAAAAAAGGATCTTTACAATGTGAAAAAAAATATACACCAAAGATGCTGTTTTGTTCAAAAACCCTTTTCCAGCGCACATGTGAATGTGCTTTGAGTAAAATGTTTTCTACTCAACAATGTGTGGCTTCTTCTTTCAATGCTCAATAGCAATTTTTGTAGTAAGTTGGTGTTTACAGTGACAATGGGGGTTATTTACTAAAGGCAAATCCACTTTGCACTACAAGTTCACTTTCAGTGCAGTTTCATGTGCACTTTTAAGTGTTGGAGTGCAAAGTGTATTTGCCTTTAGTAAATAACTCCCACAGTGCTTTATAATTTCACGCCATTTTCATGACTCCACAAAATTCATTCATGGTGCTGAAAATGATTAATATTTTTGTCAGTAATGCATTACATACATTAACAACAAAAACAAGGTGTGTGTAGCAGACCCACAACATAATAATAGTTTGCTGAAGAAGAGATTGTCACCTCATGTATCAAATAAATTACATTTGCACTATTGAAGAAAATGTCCAAAAAGAAAAGCCCATTGGAGAACCTAGGAGACAGCTAAAAGAAACCCAGGCAGTAAATCAAAGGAAATCTTCTTTCAGTTTAAGTTCAAAAATTGTTGATAAAATGTTTCTTAAACGGTTTCTGGCATATCAATGGCCACCCTACCCACAAAGTACTCGACATACTTCTGTCTTACTTTGCAGGCGCTTTGGGGGGGCAAGCCAGGACGGGCAGCCTTAAGCGCTGTCAGGGTTTCTTCTTGAAGCCCGACCTCAGACCCTACTGAGGCCACATAGTTCATTGAATTTCTCCTTAAATAGTTGTGTAGAATGCAGCATGCAAGGATTATATGGTTAGGTTTATATTCCACCATGTTGATTGGCGTAAGGAATAGGCGGAACCGGCTGGTCATTATCCCGAAAACATTCTCCACCACTCTTCTGGCTCTGGCCAGACAGTAGTTATAAACCCTCTGGTCTGGGGTGAGAGTCCTCATGGCTTCAAAACGGTCGGCTGGTCAAAACAAACTAACAGAAAGCACTGAAAAACAGAAAGGCCAGAGCTGAAAATCAGAAATGAGCGGACAAGAACACACTGAAAAACAAATACATAATAGAAATACGAACCCACAAGCACAAACCGAAGAGCAGTAATGATTGGAAAAGCAGGAGGCTGAAAAGCACAAATCGTCTGTCACCAAACTTCTACTAACACGAGATTAGCAGAAGGAGCTCAAAGGGTGGGGCACTTGGTATAGAACTTCCTTTTTCTAGTGCCGTCGTACATGTTGTACGTCACCGCGTTCTTGACGTTCGGAATTTCCAACAAACTTTGTGTGACTGTGTGTATGCAAGACAAGTTTGAGCCAACATCCGTCAGAAAAAATCCATGGATTTTGTTGTCGGAATGTGCAATCGTGTGTACGAGGCATTAGGATGCTAGTGGCTGCCAGATTCCTAACAACTAACCAAAGGGGAAGCTGTCACATTTAGCAGTGGTAGTAATACCACTGCTACAATGTTAAATGTAACACTTCCCGTTGCCACTGGAGGTTCGACTCAGTCAAACACCAATTTTGTTTGCCAAACCTCAAGCAACTCACCCTAATGTTATTATCACTAAACTAAGAAGCAGAAGTTCACAGGAATTAATGAACCAGTCTGCCTGGGAGAACTCTGCCATTGTCTTTAGCAAATGATCACTACTTTAGTTGAATCACATCTCTTTATGAGGTGATTATAGACAGTGCACATTGATTGCCAGAATCTCCACACCAACCTTATAAGCTTCTCAAAGACATTATTGCACAAATCCATTTTTATTAGGTGCAGAAGCAGCTTGTAGAGATAACAAGAAACTTTTCCCTTCTGCCTAAACCATACTCAGGAATAGGGATGGGCTATCTGTTCGAGTCGAACATGAGTTCGACTCGAACATTGGCTGTTCGCCGAACAGCGAACAATTTGGGGTGTTCGCGGTAAATTCGAAAAGCCGCGGAGCACCCTTTAAAAGTCTATGGGAGAAACCTAAAGTGCTAATTTTAATATGCAAGTTATTGTCATAAAATGTGTTTGGGGACCTGGGGGAAAATGGGGGTTTCCCAGTGTCATGTACGGGTGACCCCGCCCCCCTCTGCTCTTTTCTGATGTAATGCACGATTCCCGTTGCATCAGAGGGGGACGGGGTCACCCGTACTGATCACTGTGAAACCCCGGCATTTCCCCTTGTCAGAGGGGGACGGAGTCACGTGATGGGTGGCCCCGCCCTCAGCTACATAAGAGCTGTCAAGCTAGCGCCGCGTTATTGGCTGGGTGCCTCTGGTGGAGGCAGGATCCTGTGCGTGTTCCTCGCTGGCGATCATCCATCGCTAGAGGTCGAGAATTGGATTACATCGCTGGAGTAGGAGCATGGATTTATTGGATTTCATCTTTGGAATCTCTTTTTTATTTTTTTTAATTATTTTTAATAAAGGACTTGTCCCAAGCCATCTCCTGTGGTTTTTTAACATTTTAAAACTTTCTTTTTGTGAAATGGTAGGGGTACAATGTACCCCTTACCAATTCACATAGGGGGCCGGGATCTGGGTGTCCCCTTTGTTAAAGGGGGCTTCCAGATTCCAATAAGCCCCCCGCCCACAGACCCCCACAGCCACCGGGCAAGGGTTGTGGGGATGAGGCTCCCCATGTTGAGGGCATGTGGCCTGGTACGGTTCAGGGAGGAGGGCCCCTCTCTCATCCCCCCTCTTTTCCTGCAGCCTGCCAGGTTGCATGCTCAGATAAGGGTGTGGATTTTTGGGGGAACCCCACGCCATTTTTTCTTAATTTTGGTGTGAAGTTCCCCTTAAAATCCATACCAGACCCTTGGTATGCATTTCTGGGGGGAACCCCAAGCCATTTTTTTTATTTTGGCACGGAGTTCCCCTTAATATCCATATCAGACCTGAAGGGCCTGGTAATGGAATTTTGGGGGACCCCCACGCATTTTTTTTTTATTTTTCAATGACTTTCAATGACTTTTAAGTGTATTGTCGGGACCGACAATTCATTAATAGCCGGTACTAGCGCTAGTACTTTTAAATGACTTTTTTTTCTTTAGAAATGTCATTTTGCTCTCGGACTGTTATAAACACGGGAAACATGCGCTACTTTACAGGCATACTATAGACATCCCCCAGGTACGAAATTTAAAGGAATGTTTCACTTTTATTGTTTCACTTTAAGCATTATTAAAATCACTGCTCCCAAAAAAACGGCCGTTTTTAAAACAGTTTTTTGCATTGATACATGTCCCCTGGGGCAGGACCCATGTCCGCAAACACTTTTTATGACAATAACTTGCATATTAACCTTTAAAATTAGCACTTTTGATTTTTCATGTTCATGTCCCATAGACGTTAACGGTGTTTGCGTGTTCGAACACATTTTTTGCCTGTTCGCTTGTTCTGGATGCGAACCAAATGGGGGTGTTCGGCCCATCCCTACTCAGGAATTACACTGTAGTCTGATCTTTCCCAATCAACAATTTTAGCTAGAAACAACTGTTGCCACTTACCATAACAATACACAATAGCAAGATTCCAAACAGATTCGGGGGGAGGGGAGGGTATCCTGTCAAACTGTTGATAATAAAAAATGGGGATATTCATGCAGTCCTTAACGTAGAACCTGGTTTCCACTTCCTGAAAAATTTGGGCATCCATCCCGAGGTTGAAAACAACAACAGTAAGCTTTTCTTCCTACTAGATATCCATCTAGTACTAATTGAACTTACAACCTTCCCACTACAAACTAACTCATAGATCCCTGTGCTCTCCGTGCACTGACAATGCAACATTGATGAATACGAACATTTGCCTAGGAAAGTACTATGACTATACTGCACAGTTACTCACCCCTTCCCCTTATTCTTCAAAGTGATGTTTTGCTGTCTGCTGGATCTAACCAAAGTTCTCATGTGTTTTTATACTGGTTCCTTATATGTTTTTTTATTTGTTATTGTTCAATTCCATTTTCAAGTAATCTTGGATGCCACTACCTCTATAGTTTATACCAGCCTGCCATCAAAAGGATTTTGGATCTTATCTGCAATACCATTTTTCCTACTTTCCTACTGCACAGAAGGTATTTATGCCTTTCATTCAAAGTAGACCATACACACCGCCACTTTATATTTGAATTGCTAGTATGGTAATTAAAATCCTGTCAATTAATGCTAAAGGACTGAACAGCTCATACAAATATCATTTGGGATGAGGCTAGGAGAAATTCTAGTGACATCATCTGACAAGAAACTCACTTTGAAGCTGACAAACAACCGATCTTCAAACAACAAAACCTTCCTTATGCTTTTTTTGTCAAATAGACCAAATAAAAAGAGGTTGAGTCCTCATAGCTAAATATAAGAAACAGTTTTCTTTTTACTTCAGTCTTCCAAATGTGAACCTAACTGGAAATATATCATCTTAATTTGTGAAATGAATAATGTATACACTTCTTTATACAAAATTACTTAACCGCTTGCCGACCAGCCGCTGTCATTATGCTGCGGCAAATTGGCACGGCTGCGCTAATCGCTGTAGGTGTACATCAGCCGCTTTAAGAGCGATAGGGGCATGCACACGCCATGACGCCGGAGCCGATGCGCGTGGCCGCCACCCACCCGTGATTGCTCAACAGAGAGCCAAACAGATCCCCATTCTGACATTGGAGTAGAGAGATCTGCTGTTCCTAGTGATCAGGAATAGCACTCTCTCTCCTCCTCCAGTCAGTACACTCCCCTCACAGTTAGAACCACCTCCCTAGGGAACACTTAACCCCTTGATCGCCCCATAGTGTTAACCCCTTCCCTGCCAGTGTCATTTATACAGTAATCAGTGGCTATTTTTAGCTCTGATCGTGTATAAATGTCATTGGTCCCAAATAAGTGTCAAAAGTGTCAGATTTCAGATCAATGTTGCAGTCCCGCTGAAAATCGCAGATCGCCGCCATTACTAGTAAAAAATAAATAAATAAAAAAACGCCATAAATCTATCCCCTTGTAGACACTATAACTTTTGCGCAAACCAATCAATATACTCTTATTGTGATTTTGTTTACCTCAAATATGTAGAAGAATACATATTGGCCTAAACTGAGGAAGACTTTTTTTTTTGAATATTTATTATAGCAAAAAGTAAAAAAAAATTTTTTTTTTTTTCAAAAAATAAAAACTGCAGAGGTGATCAAATACCACCAAAAGAAAGCTCTATTTGTGGGGAAAAAAAAGAACACAAATTTTGTTTGCGTACAACGTAGCTCGGCCACGCAATTGTTAGTTAAAACTACGCAATGCCGTATAGCAAAAAATGAGCGGGTCATTAAGGGGGGAAATCCTTCCGGGCCTTAAGTGATCAAAAAAATGTAAAAAGGACACTTTTTCTTTTGTGGAGACTTCCAGTCCAGATTCTTCCATAGACTTTTCAAACTCCTGATTTTGTTAAAGTGTAACACTTTTGTTGAGAAAAAAACATTCCCCCCTGGGTGATCTATGTATATTGCAAGGATTATAACAACCTTTGTTGCAGATTCCTACCTTTTGTTATTCTGAAGAAATCCATGTGTGTTCCTCTGTGCTTCTGGGCTGAGTGGGTCTAATGGGAGTGGTTTAATAATTATCAGTTAGCTGTGGCAGCTGCAGAGCACTAATGAGGAAAGCTTCCTGGCCTGCATCCCTTTAGACGTGTTCCTATTGGAAATATCTCACCAAAAATGACATTTTTGTTGCAGGAGATGCCTGAAATCTGACTTGTATCTTAGGCAGACTTCTGGGAAAATTGGTGAGCCAATCACACAAGCAGGAAATGAAGTTTGTGGGGAGTGGTCAGTACACATTCTGTGTACAGAACAACTCTATGTAGCCATATTGCATTGCATTTATAGAAAATGACAGCAGCTGCAGATTGAAAAGGAAAGTTAATTTTTTAACCCATGTGTGATGTGATAAGGAAAAATGGTGACTGGACCCTTGCAGTAGAAAAAAATATTTACAGTAACACCAACTGGGAAGCTAGGAGTGGTACAATGGAGAAACACACCCAATGGTTCAAATATATTCCCATCCAGCTAAAATATATTTTTAATTATAACATTATTTACATCTGTTAATGAAGATTTCACATAAGCTCATTAAGTAACAGTTGGCCCCTTGTGGCTAGTAAAATTAGGCCACACATAAAATAATGGTTTATGTGTAATCTCCTTTATTATTCTGAGCTTTTGGTATTGTATTATGAAAAGGCTCTTTAAAACACCTGATTTCTACAGTCCACATTTCTCAATCTCAATATCTGCAGTTCATCACTTGTACTGAATGTAATAAGTCCATAATCATGGACACAGTGCAGATTAGGCAGTGTCAAATATACAGACAAAGTAACTTGATTTCATAATACACATAAATGCGAATCCACCAGTTACATGTAGCTTCAGGAATAATCAAACTAAATTATTTTTGAGTACAATTGTACTATAGTATACCTACTATTTGCCAATCTCTATGGGGTTGATTTACTAAAACTGAAGAGTGCAAAATCTGCTGCAGCTCTGCATAGAAACCAATCAGCTTTCAGGTCTTATTGTCAAAGCTTAATTGAACAAGCTGAAGTTAGAAGCTGATTGGCTACCATGAAAATCTGAAACAGATTTTGCACTCTCCAGTTTTAGTAAATCAACCCCTATGAATCTTATAGGTCACAGCATAGCTACATGATAGCCAAGCAATGTCTTGTTTACTTTATTATGCCAAAAAATAAAACATAACACATATCAGGCCTGACACCTATTAGGACTGAAGAGAGGACTTTGTGCGAAATGTACAAATTGAACGGTTACACAACTGTTTCTTAAGCCCCGCACACACGGGCAGAATGTCGGGAGACATTTGCCGGTTCAAAAAAAATCGTCCGACATATTGCCCGTGTGTATGTCAGACATGCATGCTGGAAAACCAGCATCTGTCCGACTCCCGATCAGCACTCTCAGCCAATGACAGAGAGTGCTGATTGGAGTGTTCTGGTGGAACACAACAGCTAGAAAAAAGGTGGGAAGGTTTGGGACTTTAAATGAGGCGCGGGTGGGCACCTCGATCCCTTAATTGAATCTAATCGAGAGGGAAATGGGACTTTAAATGAAGCGGCTGAACTGCGGAGGTGATGATATAAATATACAATTTTATTCATAACAAGGTAAATATGGTAATTTCATATATACATAAAAGCACAAGGTATAGACACAGTGATACAAAGTATATAAATATAAACATAAATAGGATAAATTCATGAGGTTAATGAATGGTATATGACAGCAATCTGGCCCTAAAATGCTAAACGCAGCATGCTCGGCACCTGTGTTAATAATCACATAAAAGGAATCTACAAATGTTGGGTTCATGTTATAACATCGTCAAAGCGTAGTGTGTGTCTCTGCAGCATCCAATAGCTCTACGCGTTTCATGGAATTGTCTCCACTCGTCAGGAGCAGATGCAACAGGTTCCTGTAGATTAAATGGTTATGGTGAAACCACATTATGTATAAGACTAAAGAATGTTATTTAAAGAAGATTAGCCAAATACACTCACCAGCCCCGGCAGTGGGAGCGATAAGGGGTGAGCGAGACACGGTGAACTGGAAGCACAGACCACATCGCGGGAGCTGAGGCGGCGTAACTGTACATGGGCAGCTTGGGGTGGTGGTATGGTGCCTGAGGTGGTCCCCATGAATGTAGGTGCTGGCTTGCAAGTATGAGCAAATCAAAACATCTGAAAGCAAGAATGAGAATGTGTGTGAGGTGAGATAATGGGGATGTGTAGAAACAAGCAAGGTATGTGTAAAGGGAATGATGAAAAAATGATGAAAAAGTAATAGTGGTGTAAAATTGTAAGCTCAATGTGTCAGCATGTGTGAATAATGGAGGAAAAAGGATGGAATGTGAAGTGTGAATGGTGTAATGTGTATGAAGTGGGCTAACCTATATGTGAAAATGGTCTGAGAAAAAAACAAACATAATAGTGAAGTAAAGTGTAAAAAACGAATGTGTATGAACAAAAAAGTGCAAAAACCAAACGTGTTGTGTGTGGGTCTGAACCAAAGGACACTTACCCAAGCTGCATGTCATGCAACACCAGGTGATGGATCTGATCTGGGGAGATTGCTGGACTAACCTTCCATCGAACTGTAGTGTGTATCTGTCTTTAAAATGTGTCTCTTTTACTGTTGTCATAATTGGCAATATCTTACTGATAAAGGGGAGCTTCAATACATTTGTAAACAAAAAAAAAAATCAATGCTAAAAAATTGGCCAAACATTAAATTGCTGTAGGGGAGCTTCAATATATTTTCAAATACATTTTAAAGATATTTTCCATATTCTAACCAACCCCCTCTCTTTTTTATATTTCACAAAAGGAAAACCAAGCAATAACTTAGAGAGCACCATGTAAGAATAGTGGTGATAAAGAAAAAAAAGAGAAAAGGGTAAAAAAAAAAAAAAAGTACAGATTGAATGCTGACTCAACTGTGACATTTATCCCACACCTTTTTCTTTAATTTGTTAAAGAGCATTGCATCTCTATTCAATTTCCAAAAACCAAAACAATACATACCGGTAGTTGCCTGAAAAGTGAATGCAGATTGCATTGAAAAAAAAACATTGCAGCAATGCAGTCACTTTTAATACAACTTTGTAAGTCAGGCACACAAAAAAATTAAAAGTAGAAGGAGAAAAAAGAACTTCTGCTAATGAAATTAAAAAATATATACTTTAGAATTTAGTTAGTCCAGACTGCTATTAATTAATCCAATTCAGAGGCTTCTCCTTAAACTATGCATAAAAATAAAAGGCATAATGAGCTAGTATGCATTATGTAATACTCACCTGAGATCGAAGCCCCTGCTACAGTGCCCGTACACAACACTGGCGAAATTTCTCCCCAGAGTTACTGTCGGGTATCGCGGCTCTGGCGCGGTGATTGGCCGAAGCCGCGATGATGTCACTCCCGCGCATGCGCGCGGGAGCTGCCGGTAACGGCACACCCACTGAAGCAAATGGCACGTACGTGCCATTGCTTCAGTGTGCATGTGCTGATGACATTGCACATGTAGATACGGGGGATATCTCCTAAACCATGCAGGTTTAGGAGATATCCAGGGGAGCTACAGGTAAGACTTATTATAGGCTTACCTGTAGCAAAAACTGGATTGTAAGGGTCCTCTGTTGATTTACAAAGTATTTTGCCAAGTCTGGGTCAAATTTGGATTATCCACTGATGTATTTATTTCTAAAATACAAAGCTCCAAAACCATTAATAGCACCTCACCTTTCCTCTGTGAGAGATTCCTAATAGACTAAAATAGTTGTGGATATTTGGAACAGAAATCCAGCAGAGGTAGTGAGCCCATCAACATTAAGTGAATTTAAACAATGCTTGGGATACAAGAAGAAGTAGACTGTGTATAACCTTTGCACACATCAATAGGACATCAGTCAACTTGGAAAAAAAACACAAATAAAAAAACATAAAACGTACTAAAACATCAATATGCAATCAGGTGCAAAAATGTATTATAGTTTATTTTCCCAGTGTCAGTGTCAGTGACTTGCAATGCACTGCACAGTGCATTTTGCACCCTGATTGGACAAAGCTTTGCCCAATTAGGACGCAGTATAAGCTTGGTGTTGAGCGGGGCTGGTAAGCCGGCCGTGGCGTCCCTAACAACCGATGAGTCATCAGTAGGGATGAGCCGAACACCCCCCTGTTCGGTTCGCACCAGAACATGCGAACAGGAAAAAAGTTTGTTCGAACACGCGAACACCGTTAAAGTCTATGGGGCACGAACATGAATAATCAAAAGTGCTAATTTTAAAGGCTTATATGCAAGTTATTGTCATAAAAAGTGTTTGGGGACTTGGGTCCTGCCCCAGGGGACATGGATCAATGCAAAAAACAGTTTTAAAAAGGCAGTTTTTTCAGGAGCAGTGGTTTTAATAATGCTTAAAGTCAAACAATAAAAGTGTAATATCCCTTTAAATTTCGTAGCTGGGGGGTGTCTATAGTATGCCTGTAAAGGGGCGCATGTTTCCCGTGTTTAGAACAGTCTGACAACAAAATGACATTTGGAAGGAAAAAAGCCATTTAAAACTACTCGCGGCTATTGCATTGCCGGTCCGACAATACACATAGAAGTTCATTGATAAAAACGGCATGGGAATTCCCCACAGGGGAACCCCGAACCAAAATTAAAAAAAAAATGATGTGGGGTCCCCCTAAATTCCATACCAGGCCCTTCAGGTCTGGTATGGATATTAAGGGGAACCCCAGCCAAAATTTAAAAAAAAAATGACGTGGGGGTCCCCCTAAATTCCATACCAGACCCTTCAGGTCTGGTACGGATTTTAAGGGGAACCCCGCGCCAAAAAAAAAAAAACGGCGTGGGGTCCCCCCAAAAATCCATACAAGACCCTTATCCGAGCACGCAACCTGGCAGGCCGCAGGAAAAGAGGGGGGACGAGAGACCGCCCCCCCTCCTGTACCGTACCAGGCCACATGCCCTCAACATTGGGAGGGTGCTTTGGGGTAGCCCCCCAAAACACCTTGTCCGCATGTTGATGAGGACAAGGGCCTCATCCCCACAACCCTGGCCGGTGGTTGTGGGGGTCTGCGGGCGGGGGGCTTATCGGAATCTGGAAGCCCCCTTTAACAAGGGGACCCCCAGATCCCGGCCCCCCCTGTGTGAAATGGTAAGGGGGTACTTACCCCTACCATTTCACTAAAAAACTGTCAAAAATGTTAAAAATGACAAGAGACAGTTTTTGACAATTCCTTTATTTAAATGCTTCTTCTTTCTTCTATCTTCCTTCATCTTCTTCTTCTGGTTCTTCTGGCTCTTCTGGTTCTTCCTCTGGCGTTCTCTTCCAGCATCTCCTCCGCGGCGTCTTCTATCTTCTTCTCCTCGGGTCGCTCCGCACCCACGGCATGGGGGGAGGCTCCCGTTCTCTTCATCTTCTTCTCTTCTTCATCCTCTTCTTTTCTTCTCTTCTTCTCTTCTTCATTTTCTTCACCGGGTGGCCCCGCCCCCGTTATTTAGAAGCCGTCAGACGAGGAGACGCCGTCACACAGCGGGAGCCTCCCTCCATGCCAGCATGGATGTGGAGCGGCCTGGAGAAGAAAATGAAGAAGAGAAGAACAGAAGAAGATGAAGATGAAGAAGAGAAGAGCGGGAGCCTCCCCCCATGCCATGGGTGCAGAGCGGCCCGAGGAGAAGCAGATAGAAGACGCCGCGGAGGAGATGCTGGACGAGAACGCCGGAGGAAGAACCAGAAGAGCCAGAAGAACCAGAAGAAGAAGAAGGTGAAGGAAGAAAGAAGAAGCATTTAAATAAAGGAATTGTCAAAAACTGTCTCTTGTCATTTTTAACATTTTTGACAGTTTTTTAGTGAAATGGTAGGGGTAAGTACCCCCTTACCATTTCACACAGGGGGGGCTGGGATCTGGGGGTCCCCTTGTTAAAGGGGGCTTCCAGATTCCGATAAGCCCCCTGCCCGCAGACCCCCACAACCACCGGCCAGGGTTGTGGGGATGAGGCCCTTGTCCTCATCAACATGGGGACAAAGTTTTTTGGGGGGCTACCCCAAAGCACCCTCCCAATGTTGAGGGCATGTGGCCTGGTACGGTTCAGGAGGGGGGGGCGCTCTCTCATCCCCCCTCTTTTCCTGCGGCCTGCCAGGTTGCATGCTCGGATAAGGGTCTGGTATGGATGTGGACCCCACGCCGTTTTTTTTTTTTTTTGGAGCGGGGTTCCCCTTAAAATCCATACCAGACCTGAAGGGTCTGGTATGGAATTTAGGGGGACCCCCACGTAATTTTTTTTAAAATTTTGGCAGGGGTTCCCCTTAATATCCATACCAGACCTGAAGGGCCTTTTATGGAATTTAGGGGGACCCCCACATCATTTTTTTTTTAAATTTTGGTTCGGGGTTCCCCTGTGGGGAATTTCCTTGCCGTTTTTATCAATGAACTTCTATGTGTATTGTCGGACCGGCAATGCAATAGCCGAGAGTAGTTTTAAATGGCTTTTTTTCCTTTGAAATGTCATTTTGCGGTCAGACTGTTCTAAACACAGGAAACATGCGCCCCTTTACAGGCATACTATAGACACCCCCCAGATACGAAATTTAAAGGGATATTACACTTTTATTGTTTGACTTTAAGCATTATTAAAATCACTGCTCCTGAAAAAACGGCCGTTTTAAAAACTTTTTTTTGCATTGATCCATGTCCCCTGGGGCAGGACCCAGGTCCCCAAACACTTTTTATGACAATAACTTGCATATAAGCCTTTAAAATTAGCACTTTTGATTTCTCCCATAGACTTTTAAAGGGTGTTCCGCGGCATTCGAATTTGCCGCGAACACCCCAAATTGTTCGCTGTTCGGCGAACTTGCGAACAGCCAATGTTCGAGTCGAACATGAGTTCGACTCGAACTCGAAGCTCATCCCTAGTCATCAGCTGTCAATGGGCTTCCCTGCTGACAGCTACATAATTAAAAAAAATAAGAAACAGATGCCAAAATGTAAAAAAAAAATGGTGTGGGGTCCCCCCCAGGATCCAAACCAGACCTTTATCCAGGCATGCATCCTGGCAGGTCAGGAAAGGGAGGGGGACGAGCGAGCCCCCCCCTGAACCATACCAGGCCACATTCCCTCAACATGGTGGGTGCTTTGGGGCAGGGGGCTCTGCTCCCCACCCCAAAGCACCTTGTCCCCATGTTGATGGGGATAAGGGCCTCATCCCCACAACCGTGGCCAGTGGTTCTGGGGGTTTGCGGGCGGGGGGCTTATTGGAATCTGGAAGTCCTCTTTAACAAGGAGGCCCCCAGATCCCATCCCTTCTATGTGAATGAGTATAGTACCCTTACCCATTCACCCATAAGAAACAGTGTAGTAGTGTAACAAAAAACTTGAGGCAGTTTTTAATAAGTCCTTTATTTAAAATTATGAATGTTCCCCGCTGTAGATCTAACATCAATTACCATGGCCATCGCCATACTCATTCACATGGGGGAGGGGGCGGGATCTAGGGGCCCCCTTTCTTAAAGGGAGCTTCCAGATTTCGATAAGCTCCCTGCCCGCAGACCCCCACAACCTCAGCCCAGGGTTGTGGGAAGAGACCCTTGTCCCCATCAACATGACAACATCCCCATCAAAGCAACCCCCCCATGTTGAGGGCATGTGGCCTAATATAGTTCAGGGGGGAGAGGCGCTTGCTCATCTCCCCTTTCCTGGCCTCCCGTCTGCATGCTCAGGTAAGTGTCTGGTATGGATTTTAAGGGGACCCCACACCATTTTTTTTTTTTACATTTTGGCTTGGGGTTTCCCCTCAAAATTCATACCAGACCTGGATTTGGGGGGGGGGGACCTTACACTGTTATTTTTTTGTAACTTTAGTGTGGAAATCCATACCAGACCCAAGTTGCACTCATCTCATGTCAGATCCTGTTCATTAAAGTCACATGAATTATAAACAAATATATACCGCGCTGTCTCAAAAAAAAAAAAAAAAACTAAAGCAGCCAGCACAGCAGACAAATTGGGTGAAATGTGCAGCGCTTATGTGATCATATAAACCATAACAAATAATATGAGTACAGAAAACGTGAATGATAAATGATGTGCTCAAAAATACTCCAAGCAGTCCTCTATTATGACATGTGATGTCTATAAACAGAGGAACTTGGACGTGTGATGTCCAAAAAAGAAAAAAGTCAGTGACAAGCTTCAGTCATGTGTGATGATAATCCTCAACCACATGTAGATATAATATAGTGACAGTCTTTAACTTCAAATATGTATGAAGTAATAACAGTTAATAGTAGATCCACCACCAAAGACACCAGAAGCTGCTTACCAGAGGGATTGAACTCAAATAGGTGTACACCTAGTGAGTCAATCAAGCTTTGTGGTATAATATACCAAGGGGATCCGATGCTCTATCCAGATATGACCTCCAGATGGACCTCCGAACAAGTGTAAGGTATGGATGGACTCAGTAGATATAGGCAGTCAGCCCCATCATTAAAAGAAAGAGGAAGGCATATAGTGTAGCTCTGTATGGAAATTTTAATACATAAAAAGCAAAGGAAATACACTCACGTGTTTAGCAGTAAAATCAAGCGCTTGTATAAAAGAAGACAGTGGTCTCAGCATATCCTTCCGACGCGTTTCGACTTAGAAGTCCCCCAGATGATGACTTATACCCCTTGTTATATTATACCACAAAGCTTGATTGACTCACTAGGTGTACACCTATTTGAGTTCAATCCCTCTGGTAAGCAGCTTCTGGTGTCTTTGGTGGTGGACCTACTATTAACTGTTATTACTTCATACATATTTGAAGTTAAAGACTGTCACTATATTATATCTACATGTGGTTGAGGATTATCATCACACATGACTGAAGCTTGTCACTGACTTTTTTCTTTTTTGGACATCACATGTCCAAGTTCCTCTGTTTATAGACATCACATGTCATAATAGAAGACTGCTTGGAGTATTTTTGAGCACATCATTTATCATTCACGTTTTCTGTACTCATATTATTTGTTATAGTTTATATGATCACATAAGCGCTGCACATTTCACCCAATTTGTCATTAAAGTCACATGGAAGTCGAATCGATGTCAGACCAAAGTCCCAGGGCAAAGTCAAGTCGGAAGTCGCGCGACTTTCGTGTCAGGGCAATGTGAACTCAGCCTAAAAAAACAAAAACTAATTTGCCCAAATGCTTATTACACTCTTCTGATCATTTGGGGAAGATAAATAAAAAATTTACCTTAATAATCACCATGTTTGCATACCTAGCCTGATACACTTTATCTTTGTTCTGTGTGTGTATTTATGTACAGTATATATAAACTTATATGCATACACCTGTGTTTTTATGTGCTTACTAGTGCCAATTTTACCTTCTCCTACTTGCAAAAATCATAATCACACATTATATCTGGTCAGTGGCATAGTGTGGGTTGTCAGCGCCTGGGGCAAGGCAAGTAATTTGCACCCCCTAACCTGTCCCTTCCACTAGTACAGTATTAAACCTCTTACCCCCTAAACATATGTATTGTATTTTAGGAAAATACTGATGTAATTATAGTAAAATGATAATACTAGTATACTCAAATTCCTACAGTGTACTAATATTAATGGGACTAGGTGAATGTACTGTTGGTATTCACCATCATGCTCTCTTTTGACTATACTACTGACTTAACAGTCATTACTGCTTAATTCCTAGGTTCACACTCTTGCGCTTTGTGGGGGCTGCGTTTGCGCGGGCACCACAGCTCATTCAAATGAATGGGCCGCCGTATCTGCGTTTCTGCAAAAAAAAGTGCATGCACCTTTTAAAAAAATGCAGCTGCAGGGAAATCGCATGGTCTTTTTGACCATGCGATTTCCCTGTGGTTCCCGCACACGCACTGCGATTTTACATGCATGGGGGTGTCATTTAGAATGAAAGGCAGCCCTGCGCATTTCCGTATTTCAATGAATGGCAGCCCTGCACGTTTTTCACCTTAATGCATCCTATGCATTAAGGTGACAAAAACACCTGGCAGTCACCGGCCCCCCAGCCCCCCATTTAACTTACCTGAGCCCTTTCATCTCCTTGGCGGGGACGTGCTGTAGCTCTCTCCATGGGGTCCCGGCTCTTGATTGGATAGATTGATAGCAGCGCAGCCATTGGCTCCCGCTGCTGTCACTCAAATCCAATGACGTGGGCGCCGGGGGGCGGGCCGAGTCCGGCATTTGTGTCTGTGAACGCAAATTCTGGACTTGGGAGCGTGCCTGCAAGGTAACCCCCTTTGGGAGAGCGCTTCTCCTAGGGGGTTATCTGATGCAGGGAGGAGCCGCGAGAGCCACCGGGGGACCCCAGAAGAGGATGTTCAAGGCCACTCTGTGCAAAACGAGCTGCACAGTGGAGGTAAGTATGACATGTTTGTTATTTAAAAAAAATAAAAAACGATCCTTTACAATCACTTTAACAAGACCAAATCATGCATCAATCTTCAAAGCTGGGTTTTGCTTTTCTGCATGTCCCAAGCCCCCACCATTTCCTGCACCCTCTTCATGTCCCACACCCAGCCATTTTTCAGGTCTTCTTCACCATGTCCTGCAACCCCCCATGTCCCATATCTTTCCCACCAAGTTCCACAGACACCCTTAATGTCCCCATACCCAGCAATGTTTCAGGTTTTTTCACCATGTTCCACTTCCCCCTGTGTCCTGCATCCCCCCAACTGTGTCCCACACCCAGCCATGTCCCAGGTACACTTCACCATGTCCCCCCCGCCACCGCGGCATTGTATCAAATAATCAGAAGTTTTGAGGTCTCCTTCACCATGTCCCACATCCCCCTCCAAAATGTCCTGCAGCCAGCTGTGTCCCCAAACTTTGTCCTGCATCCCCTCCTGGGCCCTGCTATGTCTTAGGTCTCCTTCATGTCCCACATCTCTCATGTCTCATACTTTGCCATGTACCACATCCTCCCTCCCCACCATGTCCTGCACCCAGTCATTTCCCACACACCCCCATTATATCTTGTACCCAGCTATGTCCCACTACCCCAGCCATGTCCCACCAGAGAAGGACAGCACACAAGCCCCCACCACAAGCTCAGCACACCTTTTTCCTATCTCTGGAAAGCATCCCCACCATTTTTTGACAACTCTTGAATACCTATTTCCATGCATTATACGTTGCAGGATTCCCTCAGCTGCAACCACCCGCACAGTGAAATGCTGGACCCGCTAATCCTAATGGATATATAGAGAAGACAGGGGGGTGCACCGACCTTGTGCATTGCCAAAGATAAAATTTAATAAAAGGTAAAACATCAATGATCATACACACATACAGACATGATTAAAAAAAAGCTTGTCATTGCAACAGCAAATAGAACCGTGTCTTTACAATCTGCAATCTGGACTGAATGTTGCGGAGGACCAGATAGCATCGCAAAGTGGCTTACGCATTACGAGGGAGAACCCTCTTCCTCAGAGCCAAAGCAATGAACCACTAATCCTAATGGAAAACTGCCAATACTGGAAATTGCACCTGCACTGGGAACCGCGCTGTACTAGTGGTTCCTGTGCAGGCTGCGATTTGCAAAGTAGTGCAGGAACTTCTTGCCTGCGTCTCACTGGGCACGGGGCCTGCACAAGTGTGACCTGCTTGTATACCTGTCCCACTTGTTGGTGGGTGCTGCTCCACTGCTATAGCTACTGGCCTCCGAGCCTGACTCCAGATTGTGACAAATAGATCCATCATTTGGTGTTTTCACAATTAATAGTGTTAAACTTCAATAATTCAATCTCATTTAGGAGTTAATTGTGGTCTTTTTCCCTGATATTTACCTCCAAAGCCTTTCTTCATTGAATTGACCATGCTGATGCTGTTTTCTTATCACTAGCAACTGCTAGTGATAAGCAAACAACATCAGCAATCCATATCAGGCCCCAAAGGGCCTGGTATGGACTTTGGGACAGACCCCCACGCCATTTTTTTTTAAATTGGCGTGGAGTTTACCTTAATATCCATACCAGACTCAAAGGGCCTGGTATGGACTGGGGGGGGGACCCATGCTGTTTTTTTGAACAATTTTTTTATGTATATTGCCGGGATCTGGCAATACATTACAGCTGTGAGCATTTTTTCCTTTAGAAATGTAATTTTGCTGCAGTACTTTTCTAAACATGGGAAAAATGTGCTACTTTACAGGCAGACTAATGGGACCCCCCAGGCACGATATTTAAAGAAATATTTAATTTTTATTGTTTCACTTTAAGCATTCTTAAAATCACTGCTCCTGAAAAAACGTCAGTTTTAAAAACTTTTTTTGCATTGATACATGTCCCCTAGGGCAGTACCCAGGTCCCCAAACACTTTTTATGGCAATAACATGCATATAAACCTTTAAAATGAGCACTTTTGATTTTTCACGTTCGTGTACAATAGACTTTAACGGTGTTCGCATGTTCACACAAATTTTTTGTCTGTTCACAAGTTCTGGTGCGAACCGAACCGGGGGTGTTCGGCTCATCCCTAGTTGTTTGTACTCTGGCAATATTCACTTGATTTTAATAACTTAATAACTAGACCTTCTGAAAATATGGAAAGACCACTGCTTCAAGTCAACTATGTTTTGATATGACTGCTTAGGAGGAATGATGAAAAATGTACATCTAACTTTGAATTTAAGATAAGCATTAGATATTTGGAGGGTTTGTTCTCCAGGTCATCTCTGCGACCCTTCTTTCCTTTGCCTACAAAGTAGCTTTTGAAATAAGCACTCTCCAAAAAGTATGTCCTACTTTGGCAAACTACCTATTCCATTGCCACTAAAGTTGTTTTCTAAATTGAAATAAGTTATTAAACAATTTGACTGAAAGGGGAAGCGAATTAGAGTGGGGATGTAAGGAAACCACCAGAAATCGCCTGGTGCGCGCTGGTGCGCATGCACGCACGCACGGGAGACCACAGATGCCCGTGCACGCTTGTGTGCATGCGCGTGCGCGACACGTGGCGTGCACCCACAAGAGCGTGCCCTAGCGCCAGTTGGCGCCAGTGGCCCTATTTAAAGGAGGCCCCAGCAACTGATCGGTGCTGACTGGTCTTTAGCTGTGTCCCTGTTACTCTGAACCTGTGTTATTCTGCCTGATTCCTATTGCTGACCTTGGCTCCTGTTTACCCGGCTCTGAACTCTGTTATACCTGATCTCTGGTTCCTGATCCTGGCTTCCCATCTGACCCATCTCTGCCTGATGCTCCGGTACCCTGCTGCCCGCCTGTTGACGAACCCGGCTTCCCATCTGACCCGTCTCTGCCTGATGTTCCGGTACCCTGCTGCTGCCTGTTGACGAACCCGGCTATCCCTGTGACCTGGCCCTGGTGCCCAGCCCGGCCCAGCACAACTACCCGAGTGTCTGCAACTACAGTCCTGTGACCAGCTGCAACTTCCTGCTCTGCAACTACAGTCCTGCGACCAGCTACGACTTCCTGCTCTGCAACTACAGTTCTGCAAACAGCTGCGACTTCCTGCTCTGCAACTACAGTTGCTGTTTCACTCTCAGCGGCACCTGGACTGGAGATACAAGAGAGGCCGACCTCATCAATTCAGTCTCCCTTCAGGTACGTGACAGACCAGTCAGCCAGTAATGGAGTCTGAAAGTAAGGTCTCTCTGCTGTCAACCCTCTGCCAAACTGTTACCGCACTCTCCCGCGTAGTGCAAGGGTTGCATATGGACTTTGCGCGCTTTACTCCCACATCCGAGCCTCCAAGACTCAAGGATTCCTTTGCTCGAACTATGACTTTCTACCAAACTGAACTGTCTTACCTTCCTGAGCCCAGGGTACCCTTGCCCGAATGGTTTTCTGGGGACCGTAAAAAGTACAGGACTTTTCAGAATGCCTTCGAACTTTACTTTTCTTTGCTACCCCGTATATTCTCTACAGAGGAAGTGAAGGTGGGATTTCTTATTTCCTTATTGCTGGAGGAACCCCAGGCCTGGGCATTTCAGCTTCGGGGACAACATGACCCTGTCCTGGCTTTGGCCAATTGCTTTTTCACTGCCATGGCTCAATTATATACCGATCCCTTCCGTCACCAGACAGCAGAGACTTCGCTGAGTCATTTACAACAAGGTTCTAGGTATATGGAGGGCTATGTCTCGGACTTTCGTTTATGGAGCACTGATACTGAGTGGAATGATTTGGCTTTACACTTCCGATTTCGTCTTGGCCTGTCAGAAGCCGTCAAAGATGAACTCGCCAGGGTAGAAATACCTACCTCTCTGAATGACTTAATCCACCTCAGCATATACATTGAGCGTCGCCTACGTGAAAGATGGTTCGAGAAAGCCGGAAATCTTCATCTAATGCCTACCTGCTCGACGGAACCATCACCTACCTCCTTCTCAACCGTGCCAAGAAATGTTTCTGACATCAGGAAAATTCCACATGCCAGCTTTCCGAGGCCCCCTCTGACCGAACAAGAGCGGTCTCATCGTCGCCGCAATAATCTCTGTCTTTATTGTGGCGAGCAGGGGCACTTCCTACAGACTTGTTCCAGAAGACATCGTAAAAGACCCAAGACCTCTCCTTCCATCTCCTACAGTCGTGGCATTAAGTTCCAGTCAAAACCACACCCTGCTGCCCGTTCCCCTTCAGTTAACCGGAAACACTCTTACTGTTTCTGCTATTGTGGACTCTGGGGCCTGTAGCTGTTTCATGGACTCTGCCTTTGCAAATACGCACGCACTCCCTTTGCGTGCTAAGAAGAACAGCTTCACGGTCCACCTGGCAGATGGTTCAGGCATCAAATCTGGGCCTGTCACTCTAGAGACTGAACCCATCTTGTGTCTCACAGCTTCTGGGCATCATGAGCTGCTACGTCTAGATGTAATTACATCTCCCCTATTTACTGTCATTCTTGATCAGCCCTGGTTGAAGGCACATAACCCCCTCATCAACTGGATCACAGGGGAAGTGACTTTTTCTACTAAGTACTGTAATGAATTCTGCATTCCTCCTCTACCCAAGTCCGAAGAACCGCTCCTCTGCATTAACATGGACCCTGAAACCATTAAACTTGTGCCTTCCATTTACCATGACTTTCTGGACGTTTTCAATAAAAAGAGCACTGACACTCTCCCTCTTCATAGACCATATGACTGCCCTATTGATCTCTTACCCGGTGCAGAAATTCCCTTTGGCAGGATCTACCCACTCTCAGAACCAGAACTGGAGGAATTGCAGAAGTACATTGATAAGAACCTCGATAAGGGGTTTATCTGGCCATCTTCTTCCCCCGCGGGAGCAGGAATATTTTTCGTGGAGAAGAAGGATCACTCCTTCCGGTCCTGTATTGATTACCGGGACTTAAATAAGGTAACCATCAAAAACCGATACCCCTTACCTCTTATTGCAGAACTATTCCAGAGGCTTCGGGAGGCTTGTCTATTTACAAAACTAGACTTGAGAGGAGCATACAACCTGATCAGAATAAGAGAAGGGGATGAATGGAAGACGGCCTTCAGGTCTCGTTTGGACATTTTGAGTACCTAGTGATGCCCTTTGGACTCTGTAATGCTCCAGCCACCTTCCAGCATTTTGTAAATGATGTGTTCCGAGACTTTCTTGATTTATTTACTATTGTTTGCTTGGATGACATTTTAATTTTTTCCACCTCCTTAGAGTCCCATCGAATTCACATGAAGAAAGTGCTAAATAAACTAAGGGAACACCATCTCTATGCTAAGGCGTAGAAATGCGAATTAGAAAAGTTCACCATCCAGTTCCTGGGGCTCATTATCTCTGCAGATGGAATTGCCATGGACCCACAGAAGGTATCTGCAGTACTCGATTGGCCTGCCCCTACTGATAAGAAATCTGTACAGCGATTTGTGGGGTTCGCTAATTTTTACAGGAAGTTTATTAAAGACTTTTCCAGTATCGTATCCCCTATCACCCAGCTAACCAAGCTATGTACGATCTTCACATGGACCTCAGAAGCTCAGATAGCATTTGAAAAACTGAAAGGCCGCTTCACATCCGCACCCATCTTGAAACACCCAGATCCTGCTCTGCCCTATGTCCTTGAAATGGATGCCTCTGAAATAGCTGTGGGAGCCATATTGTCCCAACGACAAGGGACGAAATCGCTACTCCATCCTGTTGCTTTCTTCTCCAGAAAACTAAGTAATCCTGAAAGGTAGGGTTGTCCCGATACCACTTTTTTAGGACCGAGTACAAGTACCGATACTTTTTTTCAAGTACTCACCGATACCGATTACCGATACTTTTTTTTAATGTCACGTGACAGTTTTTTTTTTTTTACTATTTTTTTTTTTGGGGGGGGGGGGGTGAACGTTGTATGTGTGTGTGTTTTTTTTTTGTTTTTTTTTTACAATTTTTATTTTTTCCAATAATATTTTTTTATTCTTTATTGTTTTTTTTTTTTTTTTTTAATCAGCCCTTTTGGGGGGCTTTGGTGAGATATCAGGGGTCTTAACAGACCTCTGATATCTCCCCCTTGAGACAGAGAAAGAGACAGAGGATAGAGATTCCCCAGTCCCTTTCTCTGCAGCGTCAGCTGCACTGAGAATGAATGGAGAGAACACAGCAGCTTCTCTCCATTCATAAACTGACACATCGTAATCACAGAAGATTACAATGTTTCAGTTATGTGAATGGACAGAGTCAGCTGACTCTCTCCATACACAAAGGAAGGAGGAGGGGGACGGAGGAACGAAGGGGAAGAACGGAGGGGAAAGATAAGGAGAGCAGAACGGAGGGGACAGATAAGAGAGGAATGCAGGGGACTGCGGAGAGGCACAGAGGAAAGGAGGGGGCACGGAGGAGGATGCAGTGACAGTCAGCTGTGAGCGATCACAGCTGTATGTCACTAAAGCTTGTGAAAGCCGCTGGGGGAGAATCTTGTAACTCCCCCACGTGCCGATCACAGCTGTCTTCTAGGTATCGGGGGAAGCATCGGGAGCATTTGCCCGAGTACAAGTACTTGGGCAAATGCTCGGTATCGGTGCCGATACCGATACTAGTATCGGTATCGGGACAACCCTACTGAAAGGAACTACGGTGATTGGGAATTACTTGCTATTAAATCTGCCCTTGAAGAATGGCGTTATTTGCTAGAGGGAGCTGCGCACCCTATTCTTGTATTCACGGATCACAAAAACCTGGAATACTTAAGAACAGCGAAAAAAGATTAAGACCTCGCCAGGCCAGGTGGGCTCTTTTTTTTGCAAGATTCTGCTTCCACATCACTTACTGGCCTGGGTCAAAGAATGGGAAGCCCAACGCTCTTTCCCGCATGTTTCAAGATACTGAAGCATCTCCTGAACCTGATACCATCCTACCCACTAAGAACTTCCTGTTACTACAAACTGATCTCATCTCCCAAATAAAGACAGCAGTCCTGAATCAACCTCCCTCCCAAGAACTGCATCTACAGCTTAAAGAGGGTCTCTACTTCCATGGTACACAGATCTTTCTTCCAGAGCAATTACGGACAGCAGTCCTCTACATGACTCACGATCATTCTCTGGCAGGGCATTTCGGGGTACACAAAACTGCGAAACTGGTCCTTCGCTCCTTCTGGTGGCCAGACTTAATACAATTCTGCAGAGATCTTGCACTACGTGCTTACGGAACAAGACGAACAGATCTAAGAATTGGGGTCTGCTGGAACCTCTCCCTGTACCAGATAAATTATGGAGCATGATCTCCATGGACTTCGTTGTCGAGTAACCCCCATCCAAAGGGTTTACCACCATCTTTGTTATTGTGGATCGCCTATCCAAGATGGTGCATTTTGTGCCCCAAAAGGGTACCCCTTCTGCTGCAGAGACTGCCTCATCTTTCTTCAAGGAAGTAGTACGCCTACATGGTATCCCTGTCAACATCACGTCCGATCGTGGAGTTCAGTTTAGGTCCAGATTTGGAAATCCTTGTGTGAGGTTTTGGGCATTAAACTCTGCCTATCATCTGCTTACCACCCCCAGACTAACAGTCAAACAGAGAGAACAAATCAGACTCTGGAGCAATATCTCCAATGTTTCTCTTCTTTTGCACAGGACGATTGGGCGTCTCTTTTGCCGTTAGCAGAATTTGCCTACAATAATTCAATACACTCTTCTATCAAGCAAACCCCCTTTTTTGCTAATTATGGGTTCCATCCATCTTTTTTGCCCAATGTCCCCCAAGAATCCTCAGTACCGGCAGTACAGGAACAGGATCGTCTGGAGTTCTGGAAAGTTAACACCCTCTTCCTGCAAGAAGCAATCTCCAAGTCCCAAGTAGATGACAAGAGATTCTATGACAGAAGAAGAAGATGTAATCTGGATCTGAAACCTGGAGATAGGGTATGGCTATCTACCACAAATCTAAAGCTGGCCTGCACTTCAAGGAAGCTATGACCAAGATACATTGGCCCATTTCCTATTAAAAGAAGGATTAACACTGTTGCTTTCGAGTTAAGCCTACCAGAAAATCTAAGAATTCATCCGGTGTTCCATGTGTCCCTCTTGAAATGATCCGTGGCTAATCGCTTTCCTGACCGAGAATCCGAGACTCCTGCTCCTCTGTTGGTGGAAGGGAATGAGGAGTTCAAAGTGGAGGCTGTCCTGGATTGCAGGAAGAGAAGGGGCCAGACCCAGTTCCTTATCAAGTGGAAGGGCTACGGCCCTAAAGATAATTCATGGGAACCCAGCTCCGATGTGCACGCTCCACGATTGGTTCAAGCCTACCTTCGCCTCCATCCTGAGAAAAAACCCTTAGTGGGCATCTGGAGGCTGCCCTTAAGGGGGGGGGGCAATGTAAGGAAACCACCAGAAATCGCCTGGCACGCGCTGGTGCGCATGTGCGCGAACGGGAGACCACAGATGCCCATGCGCGCTTGTGCGCGCTTGTGCACATGCATGTGTGCAACGCGTGGTGTGCACGCGCAAGAGCGTGCCCTAGCATTAGTTGGCACCAGTGGCCCTATTTAAAGGAGGCCCAAGCAACTGATCGGTGCTGACTGGTCTTCAGCTGTGTCCCTGTTACTCTGAACCTGTGTTATTCTGCCTGATTCCCATTGCTGACCTTGGCTCCTGTTCACCCGGCTCTGAACTCTGTTATACCTGATCTCTGGTTCCTGATCCCGGCTTCCCATCTGACCCGTCTCTGCCTGATGCTCCGGTACCCTGCTGCCCACCTGTTGATGAACCCGGCTTCCCATCTGACCCATCTCTGCCTGATATTCCGGTACCCTGCTGCCCACCTGTTGACGAACCCGGCTATCCCTGTGACCTGGCCCTGGTGCCCAGCCCGGCCCAGCACAACTACCCGAGTGTCTGCAACTACAGTCCTGTGACCAGGTGCCACTTCCTGCTCTGCAACTACAGTCCTGTGACCAGCTGCGACTTCCTGCTCTGCAACTACAGTCCTGTGACCAGCTGCGACTTCCTGCTCTGCAACTACAGACCTGAAACCAGCTGTGACTTCCTGCTCTGCAACTACAGTTCTACGACCAGCTGCGACTTCCTGCAACAGGGTTCCTGGTTTCCACCTGCAGGCACTCGTGTGCCTCCTGTTCCTTGGCTCCTTCTGTTTCACTCTCAGTGGGGCCTGGACTGGAGATACAAGAGAGGCCGACCTCGTCAATTCAGTCTCCCTTCAGGTACATGACAGGGGATTGGGAAATCAAGATGTACAAGATTACTATTGTACAGCTGTTATGGACCAAATTCTAGCTTGGTTTTATCCCACCCTAGAGAAACAGTGGTACACTACTGAAAAACATTTTACTCTGGGTCTGGACCTTGTAGTGTTAAAATAGCAGCAACTTTACTTTAAATAAACAAATAGTATTTCCTGATCATCCTACTATTGCCTCAATTATATAGAAGTGGGCCTAAACAGGTATGGGGGCAGTCATTGGTCCTTATCCACTCTATTGCAATTCCACTGGGTACATATGAACTTCTAATCTTCTACTTGAAGATTAACAGTTGGCGGTCTAGGAGTCTCTCCACGCTACCATCCATGAGCAACTCCCCCTCATTAATAGACAAATACAACCTTTTCCAAATCCTAAATTTCAATATATCCTCTGTCCTTAAGAATATTGTAGCCTCAATGAAAGCCTGGGGTTCCCAACAACTAACAAAGAAGTTAAGGGTGGTATGTTGATATTCTGAAACTTCCTCAACAACAAATTAACCATTATTAAAAGTACATTCATTTAAAAAATGGAAAATAAATTTTACACTACTTTTTCAAGGGAGCAATGGCTACAATTTTTTAAAGCAAACTCCTCCTCTAGATGTATTAATCACTGGTAAATATCCCAAAAGGTGTTAAAACTTGTAAAAGGCTCCACAATGACTAGATACATTTTCTCTTGATTATTCATTGCACTGCTGGAGAAACTGTGGCAAGGCAAAATATTCCTCATCAGCTCTGAATGTGTAACGGAATTAAGGCAAAATTATTGGGATTTAGCATAATTCTCCACTTCCGAACTGCCCACCGTCGTTATACGTCAGTACTTTGAAGAAGACTATCGTTGTTATGGCAGCAGCTAGCTGCCATAACCCCGGTATCCTCTTCTTCAGCGGGTGGTTCGCTTCAAGATAAAAGTGGTCTCTGCAGCGGATTCACCGCAAGATCACTTTTATCGGCCGCGGAAAAGGGCCCACCCCTTCCATAAAAGTCCGGTGCCCTCCACCGCTTACCGGAGCCATCAGCAGCGGTGGAGGTGATCAGTTCGTTCTTCTGGCCTGACATAGAGACGAGTCAGGGGAAGATGGCCCCCACCCGTCTCCATATCAATGCAGGGTGGATGCGATGTCAAAACATCACTTCCGCCCATAGCTCTTAAAGGGCCATTTTTTGTATTTGTTTAATGACAACCTTTTTTTTTATTGCATTTTAGTATAAATATGAGATCTGAGGTCTTTTTGACCCCAGATCTCATATTTAAGAGGTCCTGTCATGATTTTTTTCTATTACAAGGGATGTTTACATTCCTTGTAATAGGAATAGAAGTGACCTAATTTTTTTCTGAAAGAACAGTATAAAAATAAAAAATAAAAGGTAAACTAAAAAAAATAAAAAACTTAAATGCGCCCCGTCCCGATGAGCTCGCGTGCAGAATTGAACGCATACGTGAGCAGCGCCCGCATATGATGTTCAAACCGCACATGTGTGGTATCACCACGACTGGTAGAGCGAGAGCAATCATTCTAGCCCCAGAACTCTACTGTAACTCAAAACATGCAACCTGTATAATTTTTAAACTTCTTCTATGGAGATTTTTAAGGGTAAAAGTTTGTCGCCATTCCACGAGTGGGTGCAATTTTGAAGCGTGACATGCTGAGTATCAATTTACTCGGCATAACATTATCTTTCACAATATAAAAAAAATGGGCTAACTTCCCTGTTGTCTTATTTTTTAATTTAAAAAAGTGTATTTTTTAGCAAAAAAAGTGCGCTTGTTAGACCACTGCACAAATACAGTTTGACAGAAAGTTTTGCAACGACCGCCATTTTATTCTCTAGGGTGTTAGGAAAAAAAATGTATACTGTTTGGGGGTTCTAAGTAATTTTCTAGCAAAACTTTTTTAACTTGTAAACAACAAATCTCAGAAATACTGTAAGCTTGGTCCTTAAGTGGTTAAAGCATAACCACTTTATACCACCTTAGTGACACCTAGTTGTTTTTTCTCCTTTCCTTTTTCCTTGGTTAACTGGATGTTCATGTTTTCAATTTTTAGCAAAATGAATGCTTTATTATAAAGAACATGATACCTGATCGGAATTGTCTGTATTATGTAGACATCTGTATACTGCAATACTGAACTATATACAATAAGTCTTTGTCTCTGATAAACCAAAATATCAATCTGATTTTTCACGCTTTGAAGTACCTATTTTATAACACCAATAAAAATAAAGGAAACCAAAATGAATAGGATGACCCAATGCATGTTAACATGTGAAATGCACTTCAATGGACCATAAAGGTCTGAATGGAGCCTTCAATGGTTTTAAATAAACACACAACTTTATTTATGTATTTATTTTTTTAAACAATATACTTTTATTTGAAGAAAAATACATAGTACAAAGTATAACAGAGTACAGTATTTCAGATTTACAGTCCAAACTTTGGGGTTAGACAAAACAAAGACAATTGAATAGCGTTGGGCCGAACATCCACCAGTTCAGTTCGTGCCAGAACTCTCGAACATCGCAAAAGTTTGCACCCCAACACTGAACCCTATTGAAGTCTATGAGACCTAAATTTAAAAAAAATGAAAAGTCCCCATTTTGAAGGTTTTTATGCAGTTATTGGCCATAAAAAGGGTATGGGGGCCCGGGTACTGCCCCCCCACCCCAAAGCACCAAAAAAAAATGTCAAAAATAAATAACGACAGGAGGCAGTTTTTGACAATGTCCCCCGATGTAGATTCACCATCAATCATGCCACCTGGGGGGGTGGAATCTGGGGTCCCCCTTGTTAAAGGGGCTTCCAAATTCCAATAAGCTCCCTGCCTGCAGACCCCCACAACCACAGCCCATGCTCTGATAATGGTCTGGTATGGATTTTTGGTTTTTGAAAATACGTTTAGCGTTGTGTTCCCCTTAAAATCCATACCAGACCCGAAAAGGATTTGGGGGGGGGGGCACGCCTTTTTTTCTATTTCCAGCAATGTTCATTTTTTTCATTCAGCTGACTCATCCGTTGTTAAGGACGCAGTGGCTGGCTTCCTGGCCCACTCCTTAACAATCGGGGATTAGGGCGAACAGCTTGGCTCAAACTGTTTGTCCACCTCTACAATTGAAATGTACTTCAACAACAAAATAAAATCAAAAAGATCACCAAAATCAAGCAAAATAGTTCCATCAGTAAAAAGCCAACAAAAAGCTCACATTTAAATGGTTACATAATATGCAGCGCTGCTGGAAGTGGAAAAAGGGGATTTTAGGAAAGTAAGATAAAATGAAATGGGTAATCATAAATGAATATAGTCAATGTGACAAAAAATACAGAAGGGTATATACATAGCTACTGAGGATAAAGTAGTATATCTTCAAAGTAGCTACACAGCTAAACATTGAGTACAAATCACTTTACAAGTTATCATCAACCATTATTTAAACACAAATCAAGCAGTAACACACAACTTTATTATTTGGTGTTTATATGTACCTGAAGTTCATCTTTGAGTACAGTACATAGTCCTGAATTTAGACAGGGCTCGTTACATTTTTTTAATCCTAGGAAATGATGGGAATACAATAGTCATCCAAAATCTATGTAAGCAAAATGTTGAAAATAATCAATCAAGTACAATTGAATGCTTGTAATAAGAGTAAATTGGCATTTTAGTATTCCTTGTATCAATATAAGGTGATGACAACTAAGTAAATACACCAGAATTGATTGAATCAGCAAAATTTACTTAATGAGGTAGAAGGAAAAGAAATTAGAGAGTCAACTCAAGTTTACACTTCAAAATTTTGTTTCCTACAGCAATATCAGATTCAAACATTTAAGAGTGAACACTATAATCTCTGTGCTCAACTAGGCACATATAATGCCTATGTGAACAGGCTACAGGAGAGCAGAGAAATGACTCTTATGAGTGTCAGACCCCTCTCTACTGCTCCTTCACACATGTATGCAGAACGATAAACAAGAAGTACAACTTTTAGCAAAGAGAACTGTATTGCAATTCAACCTGCTCTTTCAGAGAGTTCTTGGTGAATTATAGCTCTATGAGGTTCGGTAAAACAAATCCTTGAAGTGGGGAGGGAGGTGAAAGTAGTCCTGTGTTGCTGTGTGGCAGTATGGTTGATCTTCAGCTAGTTCTAAAAGCGTTCGTATCACCACAGAGTGGCACTGTGGAAACGATATATAAAGTAGTAAATGCCACATCCCGATATATTAGAGATCATTAAAGGGTGGTTGGAATGATGGACTTTTTAGGCATAACACAGAAAATTAAAAGAGAATAAAGACATTTATTACAAAAGTTGTTAAAAAATGTACTTGACTTACATAGATACACAAAGTTTTTATACCTGAGAGCAATTTACATACACTATCTACATAATAAATATATCTTTAAACAGAGTGTTCAGTCATTTTACTTGTTTCAGTCATAACAGATTTCAAGGAAGACAGTGTAAAAAATCGCTCAAGTTGCTCTACATGTTACACGTTCAATAACGCTTCCTCAGGAGCTTTGGCATATTCTATAAATAGAAGAATAAATATAAGTACATTGCATTCTACATTAAAACAAAGAGAAAGGATTTTTGAAAAACAAATATTTATATGTAGCATATAATGTCACCACCCCTGCGAAGTGCCAGAATTGAGAACTGTCTCTGTGCTGTGGCTCCAAACCTCTGGTGGCAATCAAGGGTATAGAAAGGAAAATAACAGAAAGGGAGAGTATGCGGAAAGACAGATTCATAGGAAAGAGGATAAAGAAAAGGGAAAGGGACAGAAAGAAAAAGAGAGAGAGAAAGAAAAAGAAGGAGAAGATTAGGATGGAGAAGAGGGGGAAGGGGAAAAGGGGGGGGGGAGGGGAATTGTGGGGGAGATAAAAGGAATTGAAATATGCAATGTGGGGACAGATATGTATTTAGTGACTAAAACCGGTAAAGATCGGTATGTCAGTATATAATTGTCAAAAAATAATAATAATAGTAGACATACAGTAAAAGGATCTTTACTTACAATTTCGTTCAGAAAAAAATGAAGGAGAGATTAATAAGATAAATAGATTGGATTGTGCTGTCCTCAACCTCAATAGGCATCCAAAGGGTCCCCAGGTTTAGAAGGTACGATATATATATATATATATATATATATATATATATATATATATATTCACTTGTGGAGGAGAACCGCACTCTGCTTACAATTTAGTGCCAGCAATCAGGTCTTCCCACTGACCTTGTATATAGAAAAAGAGTCCAAGAGGTTGCTGCACTTAAAAATTTCTTTGCTTTATTTCACAATATCTTCAGCAGGGATTTACAAAGCAAGTATAATCCAAAATCACAGGCACAAAATGCCTACACAGTTTCAAACACAAGTAGGTTCAGATATGGATGGATGGATGGATTACGTCTCAGGCTAGTCAGCTTACGCCCTTCCTAAGATCCATTGAAGAACATCTGAGGGTTTCAATCCAATCATTCATTTAAATACAGGTTTAGTGAAGTACTTCACATATGGAATCAATATGGCTAATTAGTTCAAATCGCATACCATTTAACATCTATATATGCATATATTTATCTATAACATGCCATTAGAGCAAGGATAAGCAACAGGTGTCAAATCTCTCATTCTCTTCACTCGCATTATAGAATATTTGGAATACCTATAAAAACGCAGGGAAATGTTGCATTCATGAGTAAAAACAAAAAAGATATCCCCATCATGAAGTTATTTTATCTGGCTACTTTTAAATGCTTATTCCAACAGTTATACAAATAAATAAAGATCCAAATCAACATTTAAGCCATATGGAGCAATTGTATTCAAAAAATGTATCCAGTATACTTCCCTTTTTCTTAAAATCAATTCACGGTTGCCCCCTCTCCTATTTTTTTCAATACCTTCTAGGACCATATACTTTAGTTGTGATACATTGTGGCCAAATTCCAAAAAGTGTCTCGCCAGCGGTAATTGGGTTAATTTATCTCGTATTGAGTATTTGTGTCTCGCTATCCTATCTTTAATTTTTTGTGTAGTCTCCCCTACATAAACTAAACCGCAAGGGCACTTTATGGCATAAATTACATATGAAGATTGGCATGTGTAGTAACCCCGTATGGGGATGTTGAAACCCCTATGTGGATGTGTAAAGTATTTACCTTTAATCATAGAGTTACATTGTATGCATGACAAGCAGGGATACGATCCCAGATTTTTAGGTCCCAGAAAGGTTAGTTTGGCTGCTGCAGCCACAGGTTGATCAGATTTAATCAATCGATCTCGCATCGTTCTACCTTTTCTATAGGAGGACATGGGTGGATTCCAGAATTCCTGTACCATGGGGTAACTGGATCTTAAAAAGATTCCAATGTCTTTTGATAATCAGAGACTTAATGAAATAAAAAACAAACTTATTAGTAGAAGATACCCGCAAGCTCTAGTTAATATCGATTATTCTAATACGGATTGTAATCGATCACCCCGAAAAGAAAACAAGAGAATCCCCTTTATTATGCAGTATCATTCCTTCTCCAACAAAATCAACCAAATTATCAAAAGACATTGGAATCTTTTAAGATCCAGTTACCCCATGGTACAGGAATTCTGGAATCCACCCATGTCCTCCTATAGAAAAGGTAGAACGATGCGAGATCGATTGATTAAATCTGATCAACCTGTGGCTGCAGCAGCCAAACTAACCTTTCTGGGACCTAAAAATCTGGGATCGTATCCCTGCTTGTCATGCATACAATGTAACTCTATGATTAAAGGTAAATACTTTACACATCCACATAGGGGTTTCAACATCCCCATACGGGGTTACTACACATGCCAATCTTCATATGTAATTTATGCCATAAAGTGCCCGTGCGGTTTAGTTTATGTAGGGGAGACTACACAAAAAATTAAAGATAGGATAGCGAGACACAAATACTCAATACGAGATAAATTAACCCAATTACCGCTGGCGAGACACTTTTTGGAATTTGGCCACAATGTATCACAACTAAAGTATATGGTCCTAGAAGGTATTGAAAAAAATAGGAGAGGGGGCAACCGTGAATTGATTTTAAGAAAAAGGGAAGTATACTGGATACATTTTTTGAATACAATTGCTCCATATGGCTTAAATGTTGATTTGGATCTTTATTTATTTGTATAACTGTTGGAATAAGCATTTAAAAGTAGCCAGATAAAATAACTTCATGATGGGGATATCTTTTTTGTTTTTACTCATGAATGCAACATTTCCCTGCGTTTTTATAGGTATTCCAAATATTCTATAATGCGAGTGAAGAGAATGAGAGATTTGACACCTGTTGCTTATCCTTGCTCTAATGGCATGTTATAGATAAATATATGCATATATAGATGTTAAATGGTATGCGATTTGAACTAATTAGCCATATTGATTCCATATGTGAAGTACTTCACTAAACCTGTATTTAAATGAATGATTGGATTGAAACCCTCAGATGTGCTTCAATGGATCTTAGGAAGGGCGTAAGCTGACTAGCCCGAGACGTAATCCATCCATCCATCCATATCTGAACCTACTTGTGTTTGAAACTGTGTAGGCATTTTGTGCCTGTGATTTTGGATTATACTTGCTTTGTAAATCCCTGCTGAAGATATTGTGAAATAAAGCAAAGAAATTTTTAAGTGCAGCAACCTCTTGGACTCTTTTTCTATATATATATATATATATATATATATATATATATATATATATATAGCGTAAGTAAGTAATATATATTAAGTGCCATAATTGAGGAAAAAAAAAATTATAAATATAATTATAATAGTATTTCACCTAGCAGGTCCAAAAACAGCCAAAACGGCAGAAAGTTGGCAATAAATTGGTGCCAAGGATAAAGATATCGTCAGATATATCCAGGTATGAAGTGGATCAATCTGGGGCATCCCAACTGCAGTGAGACTACTGCTGATGTATTCCCTGACAATTGCCTGTTGGAGAGGTAATGATAAGTATGCTCCCACATGCTATAGGCAGGGTCAGAGAGTAACTCTGATTAATGTAGATGCAGTAGTAGTGTGTAAGCGTATAAAGAAAGAGTATTTACCTTGCATATATTGGACTGAGGCACCTCCACCTCGCGTCAGCACAAACGCCGAATGTAGTTGACCATAAGCGACGCCAGGGCATAGCGTCTCTTAAATATGTTAATGCCGGCAGTGACGTCACTCCGTGTCTCGGAGCTAACGTTCACACAGCGGCCAGAACAGGTGCGCATGTGTTCAGCCCGGGGGATACTAACCCGTATCCATAGAGACGGGGAGCGAACCCTATGTAGACACGAGCTTGGGGCACATCAGTGGGAAAAGATTTTCCCGCGACTCGGAGCACCGCTGACAGTACAAAGTTGTGCCACAGTGGCGCCCAGTGGTAAAGAAATGTACCACAGTGCTAGACCAGTAAAAAAGGAACATAGAGAATAAATAATTGCAGGCAGTTCATAGAAAATAAAGATGAATTCAAAAGAGAAACAGGCTAGGCAGCCATCAGGGTGAGGCAGCCATAAAGGAAGCATGAGAACAGCATGGATCGCTTCAAAACCATTCACAGGGGACTAGATAGTAACATCATCAGCAAAACATGTATCTATAAAACATATACCTATAGTTACAGATATAATACCATAATTCAAAGTTATTTAATCAAACCTTAATTAGCTTGAAATTCTAGAGAACTATCAATATAAATGGAGAAAGTGGGAAAGGGAAGAAAGAAAAGAAAAAAGAAAAAGAAAGAAAAAAGGGAAAATTAAAAATAAATTTAATAAACGGGAAAGGAGGGAAGAGGGGGGAGGGAAAGGAAGATTGCACTGAATGATGGTAAGAAGGTGATAATGGAGAGAACGAGCTGACATATATTAATATATTATTATTGGATAAACAGGATGTTACTACAGAAAGGGCCTATATGACTGGGTCTCATTAATGCCTGGGGTGTTAGTAGCATTCAATCGCTCTATCCATTAAGTTTCTTTTTGTAAAATCATCTTTTTCCAATTGCCTCCAGGGGGGTCCATCGGGATCACCGCTAGGGCAATAAAGGAGGCACATGTCGCATCAAAGCCATGATAGAGATCAAGGTGTCTACTGACCGGAGTCAGCATTTTGCCATTGGTTGAAAGGTAGACATGGTCTTTGATACGTTGCCAGAAGCATCGAGTTGTCATTCCAACATAAAAAACCCTGCATGTACAGGACATTAAATAAACCACCCCCTGTGTGTTGCAGTCAGCTTTAAATTTGGGACAAAAAGGTTCCCCGTTGGGGAGTGTAAAGAGAGCATCTTGGCACAGCCAAGGGCAGAATTGACATCTGCCACATCTAAATGTGCCAGGAGCATTAACTCTAGAGCGAGGAATTGAAGAATAATGGCTCGATACGAGTCTGTCCCGCAAGGAACTGGCGCGACGGAAGGTGAGTTCTGGTCTAATGCCTACATGTTTGGACACAATGGAGTCTTGTTGTAGTATATGCTAGTGTTTCATGAGTAATTCCCTGACCTCTTGGCGTTGGGATGAGAATCGTGTGATAATTCTCACAGGTGGTTTCATCTTAGATGGAGGGTCCTTTTTAGGAAAAAGTAAAACATTTCTTGACTGTTTAAGGGCTTTATTGTAAGCTTTTTGCAGGAGCGATTTGGTGTACCCCCTAGCCAGTAAGCGTGTAGGAAGTGATTTGGCTTCAGATATGAAATCCACCAGGTGAGTACAATTTCAGCGCAAACGTATTTCCTGTGCATACGGAATGCTACGAATTAGGGCTGTGGGGTGAGCACTATCTGCATGCAGCAAAGTGTTACCCGTCGTTTTCTTACGGTACAGACTAGTAGCCAGGCAGTTATCTTGGTCTCTGAAAATGGAAAGGTCCAAAAATTTGATTTTCTGAGCATTGAAGCTCAGAGTAAATCTTAGGTTGAAAGAGTTTTGATTTAGCCTTTCAACGAAGGCTGCTAGCATGGTATGTGGGCCTGTCCAAATCAAGAAGATATCATCTATGTAGCGCATCCAGCACATCACTTGATCAGTGTACACAGATAATGCATTGTCTGAAAAGATGTGTCGTTCCCACCCCCCCAAGTACAGGTTGGCATAGGCCGGTGCGCAACATGTGCCCATGGCCACTCCCTGTACCTAGAGGTAGTGGGAACTTTTAAAACAAAACCAGTTATGGGTAAGAACAAATTGTAGGAGAGTAAGAATAAACTCATTGTATTTCCATTTTGTGTGTGGCTCTTCATACAGGAAGGTGCGAACCGTTCCGACGCCCTGCTCGTGAGGGATGCTTGCGTATAACGACTCTACATCCAATGTCACGAGCAGGGCGTCGGGAGGGACCACCATTCCTTCAATTTTAGTCAGCAAGTCAAGTGTATCCCTAGTATAAGATGATAGGCTGGTAACATGAGGCATAAGTACCGAGTCGATTAGTCTACTGGCGTTTTCTGTTAATTACCCAATTCCCGATATAATGGGCCTGCCTGGGGGAAATGTACATTTCTTGTGCACCTTAGGCAATGCATAGAATGTAGCCTCCTTTGGATGTTTATTGTTGAGGTAATCATAAGTATCTTGATCAATGAGGCCTTGTGGTGTCCCTCATTGATAATGTTGAGATATTGAGTTTTGAAAGTTGGAATAAGTGAAGGGGAAATTGGTTGATACCAATCCTTGTTGGACAGTAGGTTGAAACACATTGTTTCATAATTTTGTTTGGTCATAAGAACAACATTGCCTCCTTTGTCTGATGCTTTAATCACCAGATCAGGATGTTGGTTGAGTTTAGAAATGGCCTGTTTCTGGGCAGATGTAAGATTGTCATTTTTGGGGAAGACTTGCATAGATTTTATATCACTCACTACCGCCACCAGGAAGGCCCATATGTGGGAATTGGTGGACAAATCAGGAAATCTTTGTGACTTGGGTTTAAACTTTTTAGGGGTAGGGGACTCAGTGCATGTTCGAGGTATTGTTGGCGGTATAGAAAATTCCTGTGGTACAGACTGTGCATTGGTGGCCCTGGAATTCAAGGTGTCGTTGTTTTCTTCAAGTAGAAGCATCAAGTCCCGAAGGGCTCAGAATTCTGCCATCGTATAGTGTTTGACACTTTCTGAGAGTTCCCGTTCTTGTTTGGCTCTGACACTATCTTGATCAAACATGTATCTATTGGTCAGACTTCGCACAAACATATATATATCCTTAATAAGTTCGTATTTGTCCAAGTTAGTGGATGGGCAGAAGCTTAGCCCAAATTTCAAAACCTCCAATTCACACTCTGAGAAACAATAAGGTGTAAGATTAACTACATCAAGTTCCAAATTGGAGGTGGGCAGGGCCCCACCATCTGCAAATGACTGAACACTCTGTTTAAAGATATATTTATTATGTAGATAGTGTATGTAAATTGCTCTCAGGTATAAAAACTTTGTGTATCTATGTAAGTCAATGTACATTTTTTAACAACTTTTGTAATAAATGTCTTTATTCTCTTTTAATTTTCTGTGTTATGCCTAAAAAGTCCATCATTCCAAGCACCCTTTAATGATCTTCAGCTAGCCGTTGATGTTTAATGGCATGCAAAGAAACTTTGGAGGGTAAAGTAAAGCAACTGACTCAGTAAGTTGTGAATGAACAGCAAACAATCTTCCTGTGTAAATTTAACTGTAACTGGATTCCCAGTGATCACTGACTTAACAATGTTACTTTCTGTGGAACTATAAGCAACAGCAGAACAATGGAAAGCAAAGATGTCTGTATATAGTGCCTATGATGTTTGGTCTAGATCCTTGGAACTAAAGATGATAAGGGGTGCAGGAAACAATCTTACAGTATATACAGTGTATAAGATTAGGCTATTGCCCACTCACCACATTGGAACAAGAGATGATGATGATAATGGTGGTGATGATGATGATAATGGTGGTGATGATGATGATCTCTCAGGAACGTGGCTCAAGGGATGACATATGGCCTCCGCCGCACTGCACCTCACTACGACTCACCCGAATCTGATACCACTGCAGGATGGATGTAATAGAAATGGCCTCAAGGCTGCGACAGCTAAAGGGAGCTGTCTGCAGGTGTCCCTCCAGATATCTGCCAGATAATTCTGCCAGTGCAGCCTGTTACTCAGCTGCAACCTACACTATCACAGATTCCCTGCACACAGATCCAGGCCGGGTCCCAAGAGAGCGCGCCAGGCCTCAATCCATCCCTCTTATAGTCTCTCCCAGCGGTTTGCTCTTCCCCATCAGCCAGCTGGTAGTTGTAGTTCCACATCATTTAGCCAGAGGGCGAATCCCATCCATATGGACTACATATCCCAAGATGCTTTGCTCTGCCTTGTCTCTGATTAAGAAGGTAAAAGGTCAGCATCACACTCAACACTAGAGGGAAACGGTTCCCAATGCAATAACGCCACAAGTGTCTCCTGATTGCAGGAATAGGTAAATATATACAGCTCCTGGCTACATGTAATAAAATAAATAATAATAAAAAAAAAATGTAAGCGCCTCAGTCCCCCCGTGCTCACGCACAGTGGTGAACATATACGTAGGTCATTCCCACATATGTACACGGTTTTTGAACCACTCATGTAAGGCATCGCTGCAAATTTCAAGTGAGAGCAATAATTCTAGCACTAGACTTCCTCTGTAACTTTAAACTGGTAACCTGTAGACATTTTTAAAGCATCACCTATGGAAATTTTTTTTTCAAATATTTTATTTCAACCAAAAAAGGTGAGTCCAGGTTCTTGTGGCAGCCATATATACACAATAACATAACGAATACATTGAGTGAATAAAACAGTAGTCCACATAGGACGCGCCCCCCTGCCCCAAAGCGACCACCCCCCATGTTGAGGGCATGCGACCTGGTACGGTTCAGGAGGGGGGGACGCTCACTCGTCCCCACCTCCTTTCCTGACCGGCCGGGCTGCGTGCTCGGATTAGGGTCTGGTATGGATTTTGGGGGTGACCCCCACACCGTTTTTTCTTAAAATCCATAGCAGACCTAAGGGCCTGGTATGCCCCTGGAGGGGAACCCATGCCGGTTTTTTATTTAAAATTTGGCACGGCGTTCCCTCTCATGATTCATACCAGACACCTGTCAGCAATGCTTGCCGCTCATCGCGAAAGGAAAAAACACAGTTTTCCTTTCCCGATGAGCGAGCCAGTGCGAGATGCACAGTACCCTGTCACCGAGAACCAGCGTGATGGGATCGCGCTGGAAACACATGCTCGTGGTCAGGTACTGTAAATACTTTGGTAGAATACTCATCTTTAAAAGGTTACATCTACCAAACCACAAATGCAGTCTCTGATTCCAGGTCTCCAACGAAATATGTGTTCTAGTCAGAAGAGGAGGAAAGTTAACTTCGAAAACCCGAGATAGATCAGAGGGGATATATGTTCCCAGATATTTCAGGGCTGTATCTGTTCATTTAAACTTAAAGTTTGACTGCACATTTTTAAGCAGCACTGTAAGGACGTCTTTCTCCATAGCCTCTAATTTGCTAAAATGAATCCATAAATTAGAAAATCGACCATATGTCTCAAATTCACGTATCAGGTTCGGAAGTGAGACTGAAGTGTTAGTGAGGGAAAAAAGCAGGTCGTCCTCGTAAGCTGAAACTTTATGCTGCTCCTCTCCTACCCTGACTCCAGTGATATTTGGGTTCAACCAGATCATACAAAGAAAAGGTTCCAGGGATAAAGCATAGAGCAGGGGAGATAGTGGACACCCCTGTCTAGTTCTATTTGAGATAGGGAAGGGGTCTGATAGAATTACGTTGGATGTAAGTAGATCATACAGATCCACTGCAACATATGTTCCCCCAGGCCTATATGACGTAGGACTGCAAACATAAAGTTCCAGTTGACGCGGTCGAATGCCTTTTCAGCATCTGTACCTATTATAATGCATGGAGTGTGCTTCCCCTGTGCAATATGAATAAGATTTAACACTTTGATTGTGTTGTCGTGGGCTTCTCTAGTTAGATTGAATCCCACTTGATCAAGATGTGTCAATGGCTGTAGGTGTTGTGCAATTTGGATGGCTATAATCTTCATAAATAATTTGATGTCGCAGTTCAAGAGTGAAATAGGTCTATAACCAAGTGGGGTCTTTTCTTTCTTTAGGAATTATTGTAACGTGTGCTTTTAAGGTGTCTCTAGGAAAAGATGTTTTGGAGCTTACTTTATTGAACAGTTCCACCATATGAGGGCCTAGGATTGGAAGAAATTTCTTATAGTACTGTAGTGAGAACCCATTAGGGCCTGGTGTTTTGATTAATTTAGAGGCACCAAGTGCCTTCTGGAGTTCATCCAGAGTTATTGGTGTCTCCAAATCTTCCCGAACCTCTGGGGTCAACTGAGGGAGTTTGGAAGAAGCTATATAGTCTTCCATTTGTATCTGAGCAGGGAGAGAATAGTAGAATAGAAATCTCTAAACCCCTGTCTAATTTGCTTAGAGAGCACCACTTTTTGGCCTTGAGATTTATTATTTGGGGGATATATGAAGCTAATTTTTCTTCAAATAGATTTTTATTGAAGTTTTCAATAATACAATTATATAAACCATTAGACATTCAATCATAAGTTTTGTAATATTCATTACATTCAGGAGGATCTGTTGATAAACTGTACGCTTTCACAAAACTAGCATATATATAGAGAACTGTGGCTAGTAGCAAATGTTAACCATAAAGCAGAAAAATTTGGGATAAAGAAGAGAAAGGGAGAGTGGGAAGGGTGTGGGAGAAGAGGAGTAAGGGTATGGGAAAGGAGGAATGGGGTGGGGAGAGAGTATCTTTATAATGAAAATCATATTGGGACTTCAAGTACACGAGTATTAGTGTTATCAGAAGGATATTATTCCAATTGTTTTGCATACCGTCATTTCCATGGAAGCCAAAGATTTAGAATTTTGGAGTATGAGAGTTTTCCACATGACAGTATGGATTCATACGTGTAGTGTGTGTGTGCCAGGGTGATTACCTCTGGCAGGGTTGGGATGTTTGATGACTTCCAGCATCTGGTGTTGAGTAGTCTAGTTGCTAGGAGTATGTGTGTGAGCACAAGTCTAGAGGGTGATGGAATGGGCTCTGGAATCATGTTTAGAACAGCCATTTGTGGGGTAAGGGCAATGTGATATTGACAGACATCTTGGATTAGAGTTTCCGCTTTTTTCCAAAGGTTAGTTAGGACTGAGCATGCCCATAAAATATGGAACAGGGTACCGGTGTGATTACAATTTCTCCAGCAAAGGGCTAATGTGTTTGACTGGAATTTGACCTTTCTATGTGGTGTTAGGTACCATCTCAGTGTTATATTGCTCATTAATTCCCATAAGGATGTGCAGCATGTGACTTTATATATTAATTTTAAGGCCTTTTGCCATTGCTGATCTGAAAAGTGTGACTGTAGGTCTTCTTCCCAATCAGTGTATGGTTTAGATTTATGGAAAACCAGTTTTTCCTGTAGAGTAGTATATAATAGTGAAATACTTTTTGTGTCTGTGTTGTTCGAGAAAAAGAAATTCCATAGTCTGCCAAGTGGGTATGCGCTGCGAGACACTATCGGATTCTATGTAAATTTAAATAATCTGTGCGCCGTAAGTCTTTTGAACCTGAGTAAAGGATTTGTGTATTATCTTGTCTCTGAGGTCAGACATGGTTAAGGCCTGATCTAATATCCAATTGGGTAAGGTTAGATTTGGTGACACTAGCTGGAGGGTGTGTAAAGGTATTTTAGACGTTTGGTGGTAAGCGTCGGCCATTTGGTACTATGAAGTATTTTCCATGCCTTAACTGAAGTTCGGATGGTTGGGGAGTACAGGTGTAGGTGTGGTATATTGGTGGTGTTGCTAAACAACCAGTTTTTAAGGTTGCCACCCGGTGTCATGTGATTTTCAATATTACCCCATAATGTGTTTGGTTGTTTACTTGTCCAGTCCATCATTTGGGATATTATGGTAGCTAGGTAGTAATCTTTTATGTCAGTGTATCCCATTCCTCCCGCTAGTCTGTGTTTGATTATTTTTGAGTGGCTGCTTCTCGTTTTTTTTGCCCTGCCATACATATTTGTATACAATGGATTGGAGAAAATTGAGATATGAATTAGATTGTGGTATGGGCAAAGTATGGAATATGTATAGTAGTTTTGGAAGTATGAGCATTTTCAAGGCTGCCAACCTACCAGACCATGAAAACTCATATTTGGAGAGTTTGGTTGTTTCACTGATAAGCATTTGTTTGGTTTCAGCGTAGTTATTACTGAAAAGCCCTTTCGTTGATATGGTAAGTGTAATGCCTAGATAAGATATACCCTTGTCAGCCCATGGGTAGGTGTAGAGTATGTTACTGGCTATGGCATCAAGACCTAAGTCCAAAACATATGACTTATTTTCGTTGACTTTATAGTATGAGACAGTACTAAATTTTTGGAATACAGATTGCACCGAAGCCAGGGAAGACACAGGGTTTGTGAGCATCATTATCACATCATCGGCAAAGAGATTAATTTTGTGATCAATAGATCCAATTTTAAAGCCTGATATGTGGGCATTAGATCTAATATGTTCTGCTAAGGGTTCCATCATTAAATTGAAAATTAGTGGTGATAAGGGGCAGCCTTGGCGGGTGCCATTGGTAATTGGAAATGGTTTTGAGAGCATCTCCGCCGTGTAAACTTGGGCCGAGGGTGTCGAGTACAAGGCCAGTATAGCGGAGAGGATGTGGCCTTGAAATCCAAATTTATGAAGCATTGCTTTCAGATATGACCAGTGAACTCTATCGAACGCCTTCTCTGTGTCCAAGGATAGGAGCAGAGAAGGCGTTCGGGTTGTCTCAGACAGTATAGATTATATTGATGATTCTGCGGGTAGCATCAAAAGTTTGACTTCCCTTTGTGAAACCAGATTGATCTGGATGTATCAGTAGGGGCATAACATTCACTAATCTGGTTGCTATAAGTTTGGCATAGATTTTTGTGTCTATATTTAAGAGTGAGATGGGTCGAAAATTTTGCGGTAACGTAGGTTTCTTACCTGGCTTCGGTAATGCAATGATTAACGCATTAAGCATTTCTTTTGGGAGAGAGGAGGAGGAGGCAGCGTCGTTGCACATTTGTGATAAGAAAGGAGCTAAAGTTGTACGGAATTGCTTGTAATATTCCCCAGTGAGGCCATCAGGACCCGTTGATTTATTGGCTGGTAGAGCTGAAATGATATCTAGAATTTCTAAAGAGGTAAATGGAGCATTCAATTTGGAGAGTTGCTCCTGAGATAGTGTAGGTCAATTAATTAATTGGAGGAAGGAGTCTATGTCTGCCATGGAAGGTTGAGTAGTGGTGGTATCGTCTTTTAGGTTTTATAGTGTGTGGTAGTAATGACTGAACGCATCAGCAATAGCTTGAGGGTCAATAAGTTTTTGTTTTGTGGAGGGATGGAATAAGTGTGAGATCTTGGTTTTAGTGTGGTAACCTTTGATTATAAGTTGGCTTTCCCTGCTTTATTTACTGTGGAATAGTGTGTGGCTTTAAATTGTGTTTGGGTTCTATCGTATGACTCTAATAATACACTTCTAAGTTCTTGTCTTAGGAGTACTAGTTTGTCTTTCAATTTGGGGTCTGGACTTTTTTTTATTCTGGTCTTCTATTGTTTTAATGGAGGCTGTGAGGGTGTCTAAATGCTGTGATCTCCTCCTCCTCTCTCTAGCACTTATCTGTATAATAATGCCCCTAATGAACGCTTTATGGGCGTTCCAGAGAATGGTGTTGTGAGACACTGTTCCTCGGTTGAGACCAAAGAATTCTTCCAGGTGTTTGCGAATGGATGCCGAGTGTTCAGGTGAGTTGATGATCGAGGCATTGGCTCTCCAGATCCTCATGCGAGGGGAAGGTGGCCCCTCTTCTATGGTCATTGATACGGTAGCATGGCCTGACCATGTAATTTCGGCTATAGAGGAGTTGGATATTTTGGGCAGTGTCCATTTGTCCACTAAAAAGTAATCAATTCTGGTGTAGGAGTTATGACTATGTGAAAAGAAAGAATAGTCACGTTCGGTGGTGTTGTGACATCTCCAGACGTTGTAGAGGTCGTTGTTCCTTATGAATGATCCCATGGGTGAAGTGAGTCTGGCATTGCGGGATGACGTGTCAATGGAGTTGTCTGGTACTATGTTAAAGTCTCCGCAGACAATAAGGTGGCCTTGGTGGAATTTGGTAATTTTCTTTATCAATTTAGAAAGGAACTTTATTTGTCTAGTGTTGGGTGTGTATACAGTCACAATGGTATATCTGGTTTTGTCCAGGGTACAGTCTAGAGCTATATATCGTCCCTCTGCATCAATCATGCTGTTGTGTAGTGTGAAGGCGATTGTATTTTTGATTCCGATCAAAACGCCATTTTTCTTACTGGGGCCGGGCGCTTGAAAGATGTGAGTAAAATGTTTGTTAGTGCAGTGAGGCTCCATTGATTTTTTAAAGTGTGTCTCTTGTACACATAGTATGTCACACTTAGATTCCTGGGCTGTGCGCCATAGGGAGGTTCTCTTTGCTGGATGGCTCAGCCCTTTGGCATTGAGCGATAGGAATTTAGGCATTTTGGTTCGTGTTGTGAGGAATTAAGTAAAATAGGAATGTACTCATGAATATGTGTAGGTGATTCGCTCTTCAATGCGGTCTGAAGGGTGAAGTTCTCTGTTCCTTATTCTGTAGCTCTCAGGGGTGGGAAATACAAAATAAGGGTAAGAGGAAAAAACAAAAAGTTGAAGATGAGAAAGACAGTTCAGTACTATTAAGTAATTAGTAACTGATCGATAAGTGACAACAGCCGATCGTAACTAGGCTGCTTTGAAACTATGGGGTGAAAGTTTGTGGAGCTAATTGCAACAAGCAAGGCATCTGACCGAAATTAATAGTCAAGTGGCTTTTGCTGGTATGCCACCATTCAGACATACTTCAGTGTTTGCCAGTATGTAGATTTGGTTTGAGAGGATGGGCGTTCTCGCTGCGTTGGGGTTGAGCCACCCCAGGCTGGTCAGGGATAATGCCCCACAAGTTTAGGAGTTTGAGGCCTTCTTCCACTGTAGAGATATTATGTTTGACACCATTTTTGATGACTATGATGTTGGTAGGAAAACCCCATTTTTGATGACTATGATGTTGGTAGGAAAACCCCATGTGATTATTTAGGAGTTTGGAATGGTGTTCAGTTGCCTCCTCAGTTGGCGCATATGCTGCGATAGATCCACGTACAGCTAGAGGGTAGTGTATGGCGCCGGGAGTTGACCCAGATTTCTTGCCTTAAAGAGGAGTTGGTCCTTGGCATGAAGGAAGTGGATTCTCATTAGCACATTGCGGGGTACAGCTGCAGGGAGGTGCGCAGGTTTGGGGATGCAGCGTATGCGGTCTATGATATGTTCCATAGGCAATAGGTCAGGGAGCATTGTGGAAACAATTTTTCTAGCAAATGTGTTATGGTCGTGCAGCATGACGCTCCCAGGTATGCCTCTGATCTTAACATTTGTTACGACGCGACCTGTCCTCGAGGTCTGCCATTTTGGCTTTCATCCATTGTTGTTCATTGTGGTTATGGTCATTGGCGTCGACTAAATCATTAATTGTTTCAGTTATGTCAGCTATTTGGTTCTCAATATGGTGGACTTTCTGCCCCACATGCATTTGTGATGAAAACTTAGTAAACATGGAAGCAATGTCATTATGTAGAGAACTTTGTAAAGAGATGAGCATCTCTTTCATGGTTGTGTCTAGCACAGGTTGGTTAGTGGTAGGGAAGGCCGCTATAGGGGATGACTGTACTTTAATAAGCTCAGATGCAGGGCTTACCTCATGGCCGTTCGGATCAGAATCCAGTCGCATCCGCGATTTTGCTATAGCTGTATGGAGGAGGGAGAGGCATCCAGGGAGTGAGTTTGTGGAGGCATTTCTTGTCCTTCCTCATCTGGCAGGTCTGTATAGGCTAACGTGGATCCATGTGCAGGGCCGCGGGCGCCATCTTCGATCCCTGTGTCTGGCGGCTGTGTGAAGAAATCCGTCAGTTTCTTTGGCTGACGGTATTCTTTCCGTTTGCGGGTCTGTCCGAACATGCTGGGTGTGTGTGCCTGTCCTCCGGTGTGTTTGTCTGTCGCAGGGAGCAGCCTGGATGGCGGCAATGCTTTGTATTGTTCCGGTCGGTGCTGGAGCTGAGGTATCAGGCGTCCATTACGCTCGGCGGTTAGCCACACCCCTATGAAGCTAATTTTTGTTCTCTAGTTGAGCGTGCTAGCGTTCTCCCACATTTATCTCCTGATTCATAGCCTATTCTACGACCTTGCTGTATGTCAGCCTTAGCTTGATATCTTAACAGGTTCGTTACCTGCTTATGGAGCGAAAAGAGATTTTGTTCAAGTGTAGGGTTCGGTGTATGTTTATGTTGGGCCTCTGCTTTGTGAATGTCATGTAAAAGGGATGTAAGCTTTTCCAGCTGGCCCTTAAGCCGTGCTCCATGTTTAATAAGAACGCCTCTTATGACTGCCTTGTGGGCCTCCCATAGGATCCCTATGTCGCAGTCAGCTTGTTTATTAATTTGAAAATACTGACCCAACTCACGGTGTACATCTTCCACTATCTCAGGATCTGCAGGAGACTTTCATTCAGTCTCCAGAATCTAGTCCTGGAAGCTGAAAGCTCCGAGAGTCTATATATTAACTCAATCGGCGCGTGATCTGACCATGTGATCGTACCAATTACTGTACTGTGAACAGCCTGCAACTGTGCATGTGGAATCAGAAAATAGTCTATACGCAAATAGAGTTTGTGAGGAGGAGAGTAAAACGTGTAATCTTTCTCACCTGGATGTTGTAAACGCCAGACGTCAAATAGTTCAGCTTCGTAGAAAGATTGTGCCACTCTCATATGGACACCAGGAGTAATAGAGGACGAGCCAGAGGAGGTGTCCATGTTGGGAAGCAGTGGAACATTGAAATCGCCTCCCAGGATCAACTGGCCTTCAGAGAATTTCAGAAGATGTTCTATTGTACGGCCCAAAAAGGAATCTTGGTGATCATTTGGAGCATATATGGAAGCAAAAGTCATTTTTACTTCTCCTATCTGGCCTTTAATAAACATGAAATGCCCCATCGGGTCTGCCAAAGTATCTTGACACAACCACGGGAGTCGGCTAGACACTAATATCGACACACCTTTGGTTTTAGTTAGATTATTGGTGGAATTATAAGTAACTGGGTAATACCTGTTCTTAAAAATGGGAAGTTTATCGTCTCTGAAGTGCGTTTCTTGAATAAACGCCATATCTACATGTGAGCATTTCAGATCGTTCAATAATATGCGTCTCTTTTCAGGGGTGTTTAACCCTTTGGCATTAAGCAAAAGTATCTTCACAGTATCCATCTCATAATAGGGCACGGGTATTGGGGAGGGAAGAGAAAAAAAAAGGCAACAAAAAAGGGGGAAACCCCTAAGTCCAAGAACCTTTGGGGTTTATTTACTATGGCCACTGGGGGTGGCAATTTGCTTTGTGCGCTCAGCTTCTTTAAGCTATATAAGTGCTATCCTATTGGGGGGAAGTAGCTGAACATAGCCGAGGAGGGGGGCCCCAGCATTCTCCGCTAGCCCTTCTATTGGTTACTTGAAAGAGAATACAGCTGACACCACCATTATCTAATTACCCTATTCTACTGTACCTCATCTTCTCTAAAGATCATCTCTAAATAGGAAACACATCTTTAAATACCAATACACAAAAAAAAAAGTGGGGTGGGGTGGGGCAGAGTTTAGACGTTCCATCACTATGGTTAGCTCTATCAGGATAAATACGGAGTCTCTGGTTGCTGACTATATTCTATATTTGAGTATGGGGCCGGGTTTAGGGGCGAGGAGGGAGAAAAAAAAAAGGGGGGGTCCCTTACTACCCCCCTTCCCCCTATGTTTATTACACTCCACTTATTCAGGGTCTCCGTGATTCTCCCTCACCCTCAATATTAATTAACTAATTTTATATACCATTGTGATTATGTATAAGGAGAGGAAGAGGAAAAAGGGAAATTATTCCCTCCTCACTCTCCTCTCTATTATAGAATTTTCGTTCCGTGTGTTTCCCTTTTTATCCCTTATTTCCCAATAATTTAGGCATTATCAAACTACAAGGTTTATCTTGTGTATCTTGTGTAAAACAAAAACAAACAAGAAAAAAAAAAAGGAAAAAAAACCCTCCCTCCCCCATATTTGGATGAATATTCCAAGTGTTTAAATTACATCTTGTGTCCCTCTCCCCATCCTCCCTCCCATTGTCTAATCACATACATCCAACAGTGCACCAAGACAGAAAAAAAAATATATATTTTCCTTCCCTTTCCCCCTTCACCCCCCCCCCCTCCTCCCACCCCCACCTAGTGTATCTAATAGTGATTATCTCCATGTATTGTATTCCTATTTATCGATCATTTTAATTATATTTCTCTTTACTCTAGATCAATCTGTTATGTAAACTCTTCCCTCCTCTCCTTGAATTCCTCTCCTCAATAAACCATTTACCTAAATCAAAAGGATTATTACATTACTTAAAATAACGTCCAAACAACATAATCAATATAGTCAAACTTTTTCACCGTCCAAAGTCTATGCCCTAATCTCCAGAAAAGTCTCAGAGACACAAAAATAAAAACTAAAAAAAAAAAAAATTCTCTCATTTTTTTGGTAAGTAATATAAGTAACAAATCATGATTATGTGGAGGGCTTCTCTAAATTTTAATACTTAAAAAAAAGAGTATAATCTTCCTACTCCTTGCAGCTTCCCATTCAATTTTTAAATGCCCCTGTTCTTAAAGTCTATCGATCTGTCCAATCTATCTGTCTTGTCTGTGGGGGCCTTTCCATATAATTTTGAGTTCTACTTGGGTTCTGCTCCTTTTTGACCATCTGTCTGCGAGAGTACCTGCCACCAGTCTGGCACAAGGAAAGGTTCTATCTCCAAAAAGGTAAAAAGTCCCGGAAGATCTGCCTGTGAAGGAGGATATATTTTTTCATATTGTAACCGCAAAAGGGAATCTCCAGCGATATGTGCAACTGGACTGTCTTATCTGGTCTAAAACTGGGCGAAGCAGAGCTCTACGTTGTAAAGTGGCTTTTGACAAATCAGGTAATATTTTGACCCGTATGTCAACTAGTTCTATTGTGCCTACCTCCCATGCCTACCTCCCATGCTTTTCTAAGTATAGTCTCCTTCTCGTGGACGATTGGGATCTGTAGATTTAGGGCCCAATGCTCTATGGACCCTACCGAGTTCCATGGTGACTGGAGCAGCATCACACAATAACACATGGAAAATGCCCCTTACCTTGTCGCTGAGGCTCCCTTGGTCCACATTTTCTGAGAGGCCACAGAGTCGCACATTATTCCTGCGACTCCAATCTTTCAACTCTTGCAATTGTAGCTGAAATATTTTTGCTGTTTCTGTTTGGGAGGTTTTATCTTTCTCCAATACAGTTACTCATTATTCTAAAGCCTGCGTTGCACTTTCATCTGCTGCAAGGCGCTCTGCGATTGTCTGTATCTCTCCATGCATGACCTGTATTTCCTTGCGATGGGCTTCCTCCACTCTACAGATAAGCACCTCTATGTCCGTTTTTGTGGGGAGTGCTTGTATTAATATTTTTATATCTTCTTCCTTCTTATGAGATATTAGCAGGTCCTTTTGCTGGAGAGAAAGCCGTCTCTCTAATGTCAATATCTGTTGAACTTCTGTATACTATTCTGAAATAGTGTTCACTCCTGTTTTAATGTCTTGGGGAGTCTGTGCTGATTGTACTGTCTGTATAGACTTTGTTTCAATCCCCTGACCTCGTGTGTCCGACATCTTAGTCCTGGAGCCATGTCTGTTTGCCGCTGTGAAGTACTGATCAGTATCAACCTGAGCTTCTCCTGTTTTAGCTGTCTTGGCTGCTTTACGTGAGGTTTTTGTCTCCCTTTGCTTTTGTGCTTGCATACCATTATGGTGTAGAAAAAACAGGTGGGCTCAGCTATTCCAGTGGAGCCGGGGTTCTCTCCACAGTTGTCCTATGGGGTCAACCGCAGCGATCTCCACCAGCCTGCAGCTCTCAGGGGGAGTATAGGGCCGGGATAGTAGCAATAGTAATCAGTGTTTGACAGGGGTGACAGGAGTGATGCACAGTATTAAGTACGATAGTATCATTCTCTTAGGGAGATATTCCATGCAGCAAACAGCAGGTACTTCCAGCACAACAGGACCTGTGACTCACCCCTCACTGCAGCGTCAGGTGACTGATCCTCTCCACGGTTGTGTTAGGGAGCCGACTCCAGTGAGCCGCTCCACCGGTTTGCGGCTTTCAAAGGGAGTATCAAGCTGCTTCGGTCAGGGTCCGCAGCGTGTCCCGTCCCAGCTAAGCCCACAATTGACATTCACGGCCCCATAGCTGGTTCGAATCTCAACGGATCCGGTCGGCACCATAGATGCAGTAGGCGGTAAGTAGCGGGCACTTCCAGCAGGACGGGACCCACGTCCAGCTCCTCAATGCAGTTTCAGGTAGCCGAACTCAGTCAGTGTTTAACGGGAGCGCTATTGGATACTCTGTGAGCTAGTATCATTCTCTTAGAGGAAGAGAATGCCGTTGTTCTTCAGGCAGTTTTTAGTTTGCTCAGGTGTATGGCATCTCAAATTAGATGGGTTAAGGCAGCGGAGGAGCAGGAGCTCCTGTTACAAACGTCCTCACTCAGCCATGTCTCGGAAATTTTTAAGTACTATAGTTTGGCGTAAATCAATGAGCGTGCACAATTTTAAAATATTACACATTAGGTATCTGTTTACGTGGCGTAACATCATCTTTCATATTTTTTCTAAAAAAATTGGGTTATATATTGTGTTTTTTTTTTAAATTCATTAAAGTGTATTTTTTCACACAATTTGCACTTGAAAACCCGCAACACAAAAACCATATGACATAAAAAATTGCAACAACTGTCATTTTATTCTGTAGGTTCTCTCCTAAAAATATATATATATAATGTTTGGGGGTTCTAAGTAATTTTGTAGCAAAAAATACTGATTTTTACTTGTAAACAAAGAGTGTAAGAAGTCTAGTCTTCAAGTGATAAAAGACATTAGATCAAAAACTTCTTCCAGATTAACAGTACAATTAGATCTAAAATATCAGACCATAATATAACAGACCATAATAAAAACAGCAAATGAAAACAAAGTGAATTGCAAAATAGTAAAAGCTGCAAATGAGCGACCCTACCAAGGTGGCTGCTATTCAGACATTTCTTAAAAGCCTGGGCCTTCCTCGCCTTTCGGAGGAGGAGTTGGCTGCCCTTGAGGAATCGCTTTCGGCAGAGGAGCTGGCCATGGCCATATCTCATACGAAAACGTGCAAGGCCCCTGGACTGGACGGTTATTCTATTCTTTATTATTATTATAATTTTTTTATTACAGAAAGTTTACATCCCTTTTGACTCCTCATTTCCTTTCTGCATACAATGACACAGGTACGGGAGCTTTTATTCCAGCAGACACACTTCAAGCACATATTACAGTTATTGCGAAGGAAGGAAGGGACCTGCTGCATTGTCAAAACTACCATCTGATCACCCTTCCAAATGCTGACCTCAAGCTGTTTACCAAAATCTTGGTGAATCGCATGCTTGAACTGATCCCCAAGCTGATTCATTCTGATCAGGTGGGCTTCGTCTTGACAAGAAAAACCGGAGACAACACAATTAAAGCTATGTAGAAAGTGGTGGTATGGATAGACGACAATGTCAGAAAAATGGCACCAACATCCCTGTAGAAATATATATACAAGAGAAGGTTTTTTTGGGGGGATTTTGGGGGGTGGCAGGCAAAGAAATTACTTTCAGTACTACAATGTGTAAAAGTATAACAGAGTTTATTACATAAAAGACAAGTTTAAAAGAATTGGCTATACATAAGGTACGCAGATACAGGTAAACATCTAAAAGTCAAATCGGATGGAAGAAATGGTCACTCGACAGTAGCATTGGAGTGACTTATCCCGACATGTTTCGCCTCTTAGGGCTTCCTCAGGGGATGTTTTTTGAAAATTAGATGTATTACTGCATAAAACAGAATACAGTTAGAGACAATACAATAACTTAAGCTACATTACAAAAAGCAAGAAGAAAAATATGCTGTTGGCCGCCATGCCTGATACCCATCGACCACCCATATAAAGATCATTTTACCTGTGCCTTAATATTAAGCCAAGTGGATAACGGACACTGGATGGCATAAAGATGGGCTGACCGAGAAGAGCCCAAAGCAGGATTAAGCAGCCAGTATCAATCCAATATAGTATTGAAGTGTAAGTAATGACCCAAACAAAAAATTGAGGTCACTAACATGGGAAAAGTGGAAAGGAGGGGAAAGGAAGGAAGGGGGGAGGGGGAGGGGAATGAAAGGGGAGGTAGGAGTGGTGAGGGGGAAGGAGGGGGGTGAAAAGGAGAGGGAAGGAAGGGAGGGGAAAGGAAACAGGGAGGAAATGGATGGTAAGGGGGAAGGGGGAAGGGGAGAATAAGGGGGGAGGGAGGAGGGGAGAGGAAGGAGAAGGGACACATGAAGGGAAAAGGGAGGGAATAGGAGAGGAGAGGGGGGTTAAGGGGGGAAAGGGGGGAAAAGAGTGAGGTATAGGATGAAAGTGAAGGTGGTCAATGAGTGAGGGGGTGTGGATGGGTGAATGACTAAGGGGGGAAAAAGAGTATGGTGGGAGATTCGCACTGAGGGAAATAATAGTGGTACATGAGAACCACTTTAAAAAGGTGTGTAACAACAGTGTTTGGATGTGGGGTGTTAGAAATATAGAGGGTATAGCTTAGCATGGGATACTTACATCTAACCAAGCTAAGGTTATGAAGGAGCCAAGGGCGCCTGGATTTCAGACTGTTATCTGTTTAAAACGGTATATATGGGGATCAATATCTGCCTTGGATTAAGAGATAATAGAGTTCTAAGTTGGGTACATGCTGCTTGGATCAGTCTGATAACATAAATGTAAAGGAACCAAAAAGGGTTTGCACTGTAATTAGTAAAGATATTGGGTCATCTTATATATGAAAGGCCCCTGTTTGCAAATCATCTGTCTCTCGTAGAAAAATGGGGATAAAGTTTAACACAGACGGCAACAGGTAGGGATAATAGAGCCTGCAGATGGACGCATTGTGATTGAGGCAAGACTGGAAGAGTTTAAAAAAAAGGGGAGAAAGGAGAGCACTTGTTTGTAGTTTACCTCGTGAGAAGAGATGTCACAGCAGGGCGACCCATAGTGTCTGACAGTATAGTGTTGTGGGGGGGGGTGTTTTTATGTGTGCACACATCGTGCACGTAATGTCCGACATCACATGATGCGGAAGTGTAGACGGCACAGCACAGGCGTTGAATGTCATAGGAATCAGGCATTAAAGATAGGACTACGATTCCCATAACACCTCGCAGCCCAAGGGCGGATAAAAGCTATCAATCTGATCCATGCAGCCCGTGTTCAAAAAATCCCTATGTTGCTCTTATCAAAGGACGTGAAAAAGCATTTGATAGGGTAAATTGGGTCTAACAGAAACTCTCAAGCATATTGGTTTAGGTCAGTGGATGATGCACTGGATCCATGCAATTTACTCCTGCCCTCTCGGCCCAGGTGAAGGTGAATGGATATCTTTCTCCTTCCTTTGGGATCACTAATGGGACCCAGCAGGGCTGTCCCCTATCACCCTTAATCTTCATCTTGACTCTCGAACCTTTCTTATGCTCGATCAGGAATAACCCAGACATTACAGGTATGCATCTTGATTTAACACTCTCACCAAAAGTTGCAGCTTACGCTGATGACTTGCTATTTTTCCTGTTCAACCCTCTTGTTGCCCTTCCAAAGCTAATGTCGGAATTGAAGACTTATGAGGGTTTATTTTTTTTTAGGGTTAACTATCAAAAATCAGAGGCACTTGGCATTTCCATGCCTGCCTCCATGGCTTCCCTTCTTAAGACCAACTTCCCCTTCAAATGGGCTACTTCCCACATAAAATACTTAGGTAACTTTCTTCCTGATAAGGTGGAAGACATCTTAGCCCTGAACTTTCTGCCTCTTCTAAAGACCATCAAAAAAGATCTTTTGAAGTGGCAGCATGGTTTGTTTTCATGGTTTGAAAGATGTAGTACCGTCAAGATGAACATCATGATTTGTTTGCTTTATCCTCTTCGTCGTCTACCAATACGTATCTCGGGACCCTTTTTTTGAGCGGTCAATCGAGCGCTGGCCTTATTGCTTTGGGCTCAGAAGCCTCCACGTCTTAGCCAAAACAATCCTACGACTGCCAAAATGGCTGGGAGGTATAGCGTTACCGGACGTTGCCCTTTATCATGCAGCATGTTATCTGACAAGGGTGCCAGATTGGTGCCGTCATGGCCCTCTTAAACAATTGGTGCAGGTGGAGCAGAGTCTCCCCGGGCTAGACTCTGTGCCATGGTGCCATACAAACCTACCCACTTCAGTTCTCACCCACCCAGTGTTGGGTGAAATATGGCATGCATGCTCTAAGATTTTCCAGTCCACCTCTATTTCTCCAGACCCCTCTCCACTTACTCCCATAATTGGGAACCCCGCCTTTGCTCCAGGAATACATGGGGCTGGTTTTCAGGATCTAAGGCCCAAGTTTTTTTTTCAGGCCCAGCATTTTCTTATAAATGGACAATAGGCTTCTAGACAACATATTACAGACATTTGCAGGATTGTCATTTTGGCACAAACTGCAGCTAACCCACTTTCTCGGCTTCTTACTCGCAGCAGATGCATTTAGACATTGTCTTACCTTGTTCGGGCTACTGTGCATAGAGAAATCTCTGCTACGCCGTGTGGTGCCTCAGACCTGTCAACTACTTGCGTCAACCCCACTGACCTTTCGACTCCCATATATCTCCAAGTGGGAGAGAGATTTAGGAGTAAACTTTTCGGACAAACAGGTAGAGAGAATTTTGAAGTTCTCTTACAAAATTTGCGCCAAGCACCAAGAGTCAGGGTTCGAGGTGGTTACCTGAGAGTATCACACACCTGCCAAGATTAGGAATGAGCTTTCTGTTTGGGTCGAACATGAGTTCGATTCGAACATTGGCTGTTCGTCCATTCGTCGAAAACCGAACATTATGGGCCATTCGTGCCAAATTCGAGCGGCGCGTAATGGCCCATAATGCACTGCGGGAGCGCAGTGCATTACTGTATGATGATTGGCCAAAGAATGCACCATGACCTGCATGCTTTGGCCAATCCCAGCGCCCTCAGCTAAGAGAGCCATAATTGGCCAAAGGAAGTGTGCCTGTTGCCAATCATGGCTCAGGGGGACTAAGTCCACGCCTCACACTATATAAGGCTGCCTGCACGTCTGCCCCATGTAGTGTGTTGTTGGCGTGGACGGAGAGAGAGTGTCGTTTAGAGTGAACAGGCAGGCAGGTTATTCCGTTAGCTGCAGTGTATTTAATATATATATATATATATATATATATATATATATATATATATATATATACAGACAGTCTCGTATATATATATATATATATATATATATATATATATATATATATATATATATATATATATATATATATATATATATATATATCCACTGTATCCAGTTTAGCTATATCTGACTGCAGGCGGTTCCTGGGGTACTTTTTCAAATATACTTCTGGCAGGCAGGTTACTCAGTTAGCTGCAGTGTATTTAATATATCCACTGTATCCAGTTTAGCTATATCTGACTGCAGGCGGTTCCTGGTGTACTTTTTCTAATATACTTCAGGCAGGCAGGTTATTTAGTTAGCTGCAGTGTATTTAATATATACTGTATTTATTGGCATATAACACTCACTTTTTCACCATGAAAATCGGGTACAAATAGCGTGTGCGTGTTATACGCCAATACTTCAATTTTAGCTGCCTCGGAGGGGACAGGGAGGGGGGCAGGACGAGCGTCGTCAGATTACATACAGTGAGAATCTCCTGTTTACTTGGCGGCCTCTGTAATAGAAAGTCCCGTCTCCTGGGCCACCATTGGACCACTGTTCTGTCTATCATAGGAGATTCTCACTGTATGTAATCTGTCGGCGCTCGTCCCGCCCCCCTTCCCTGTCCCCTCTAGGCTGCAGATGGGCATCAATCAGGCTGCTCTGATGGCAGTGGTGAGGCTGCTGCATTGATGGCAGTGGTGAGGCTGCTGCATTGATGGCAATGGTGAGCATGCATTGATATGGACTAATGAGGCTGCATTGATAGCACTTGTGAGGCTGCAGATGAGCATTGATCAGGCTGCATTGATGGTAATGGTGAGGCTGCAGATGGGCACTGACCCTTATTTTGCTTCAAAGTTCCTTATTAAAAATTTAAGTTTTTTTCCTGAAACTTCCCTCTTAAAATGAATGTGCGTGTTATATGCCTGTGTGTGTTATACGCCGATAAATACGGTATATACAGACAGTCTCATATACAGTGCCTTGCAAAAGTATTCGGCCCCCTTGAACTTTTCAACCTTTTGCCACATTTCAGGCTTCAAACATAAAGATATAAAATTTAAATTTTTTGTGAAGAATCACCAACAGGTGGGACACAATTGTGAAGTGGAACGAAATCTATTGGATATTTTAAACTTTTTTAGCAAATAATAAACTGAAAAGTGGTGCGTGCAAAATTATTCGGCCCCTTTACTTTCAGTGCAGAAAACTCACTCCAGAAGTTCAGCGAGAATCTCTGAATGATCCAATGTTGTCCTAAATGACTGATGGTGATAAATAGAATCCACCTGTGTGTAATCAAGTCTCTGTATAAATGCACCTACTCTGTGATAGTCTCAGGGTTCTGTTGAAAGCGCAGACAGCATCATGAAGACCAAGGAACACACCAGGCAGGTCCGTAATACTGTTGTGGAGAAGTTTAAAGCCGGATTTGAATACAAAAAGATTTCCCAAGCTTTAAACATTCCAAGGAGCACTGTGCAAGCGATCATTTTGAAATGGAAGGAGTATCAGACCACTGCAAATCTACCAAGACCTGGCTGTCCCTCTAAACTTTCAGCTCAGACAAGGAGAAGACTGATCAGAGATGCAGCCAAGAGGCCCATGATCACTCTGGATGAACTGCAGAGAACTACAGCTGAGGTGGGAGAGTCTGTCCATAGGACAACAATCAGTCGTACACTGCACAAATCTGGCCTTTATGGAAGAGTGGCAAGAAGAAAGCCATTTCTCAAAGATATCCATAAAAAGTCTCGTCTAAAGTTTGCCACAAGCCACCTGGGAGACACACCAAACATGTGGAAGAAGGTGCTCTGGTCTGATGAAACCAAAATCAAACTTTTTGGCCACAATGCAAAACGATATGTTTGGCGTAAAAGCAACACAGCTCATCACCCTCAACACACCATCCCCACTGTCAAACATGGTGGTGGCAGCATCATGGTTTGGGCCTGCTTTTCTTCAGCAGGGACAGGGAAGATGGTTAAAATTGAGGGGAAGATGGATGCAGCCAAATACAGGACCATTCTGGATGAAAACCTGTTGGAGTCTGCAAAAGACCTGAAACTGGGACGGAGATTTATCTTCCAAGAAGACAATGAGCCCAAACATACAGCAAAATCTACAAAGGAATGGTTCACAAATAAACGTATCCAGGTGTTAGAATGGCCAAGTCAAAGTCCAGACCTGAATCCAATCGAGAATCTGTGGAAAGAGCTGAAAACTGCTGTTCACAAACGCTCTCCATCCAACCTCACTGAGCTCGAGCTGTTTTGCAAGGAAGAATGGGCAAGAATTTCAGTCTCTCAATGTGCAAAACTGATAGAGACATACCCCAAGCGACTTGCAGCTGTAATCGCAGCAAAAGGTGGCTCTACAAAGTATTAACGCAAGGGGGCCGAATAATTTTGCACGCCCCACTTTTAATTTTTTTATTAGTTAAAAAAGTTTCAACAATCCAATAGATTTCGTTCCACTTCACAATTGTGTCCCACTTGTTGGTGATTCTTCACAAAAAATAAAAAATTTATATCTTTATGTTTGAAGCCTGAAATGTGGCAAAAGGTTGAAAAGTTCAAGGGGGCCGAATACTTTCGCAAGGCACTGTATATATATATATATATATATATATATATATATATATATATATATATATATATATATCCACTGTATCCAGTTTAGGTGTACCTGACTGCAGGTCATTCTTGGTGTACTTTTTCTAATATACTTCAGGCGGTGTACACAGTACTGTGCACTCATAGTGCAGTTGCAGTGGTGGAACTACCGCCATAGCGACCCAGCCGACCCGCAGCCGAGTTGGGGCCAGGTAAATGACATTGCTAGGCGGGTGCGGGCTGCACCGGGTGACACCCTTGGGTAGCGGCAGCCGCACCACTAACACCGCTCGCTGTGCCTCGCGCGGCTGTGTCCCTCAGCGGCGCAGACAGAAGCTGCCTCCCCTCCTCACTGTTTACATCCACAGAGGAGGAGGAGCCTGCTCTTGAGCCTCGAGGGACACACACCGCTGTGTGTATCTGGAGACTGTCAGCGCTGTTCTGAGGAATGTAAGAAGGGGGGTGTCTATACTGCTGGGGGTCTGTACTACTGAGGGGGAGTCTGCACTGAGGGGGGGTCTGCCCTACTGAGGGGGGTCTGCACTGAGGGGGGGTCTGCACTACTGAGTGGGGTCTGCACTGAGGGGGGTCTGCACTGAGGGGGGTCTGCACTACTGAGGGGGGTCTGCACTACTGAGGGGGGGTCTTCACTACTGAGGGGGGTCTGCACTGAGGGGGGTCTGCACTACTGAGGGGGGTCTGCACTACTAAGGGGGGTCTGCACTGAGGGGGGTCTGCACTACTGAGGGGGGTCTGTACTGAGGGGAGTCTGCACTGAGGGGAGGTCTGTACTGAGGGGGGGGTATGCACTGCTGGGGGGATCCTGCACTGAGGGGGGTGTATGCACTGAGGGGAGGTCTGTAATAGGGGGGTGTCTGTACTGCTAAGGGGTGTCTGTACTGATGGGGGGATCTGCACTTGGGTGGGGGGGTCTGTACTGATAGAAGGTGTCTGTACTGACGGGGTCTGCACTGAGGGGGGTGTCTGTACTGCTGGGGGGGCTGGGGGGGTCTGCACTGAGGCGGGGTCTGTAATGCTGGCTAGGGCCTGCACTAGGGGGTGTCTGTACTAAGGGGGGTGTCTGCACTGCTGGGGGGTCTGTACTACTGAGGGGGGTCTGCACTGAGCGGGGTCTGCACTGCTGGGGGAGGTGTGCACTGAGGTGGGTGTCTGCACTGAGGGGGGTCTGTAATGCTGGGGGGGTCTGTAATGCTGGGGGGATCTGCATTGGGGGGTGTCTGTACTGAGGGGGTGGTCTGCACTGGGCAGGGTGTCTGTACTAAGGGGGTTGTCTGTACTGCTGGGGGTTCTGCACTGAGGTAGAGGGTGTCTGTACTGATGGGGGTATGCATGTGTGTCCTTCAGGGGCTGCATACAGTATACTGCATACTTTGAAATTAATATAAGCTGTTGCCTGGGTACTGTCCTACATTAGTGTGGTAATCTGTTGTTCAATGGCATTAGTTCATTTTTTTGTGGGTGGGGGGGCTGTTTGCAGGGGGGACCCATACAACAATTTGCTATGGGGCCCTGTGAGTTCTAGTTACGCCCCTGTGCAGTTGCTACAATTTTTCTGGTGGTGTACACAGTACACCCATAGTTGTTATTAAACTTCTGTTGGTGTACACAGTACCATGAACCCATAGTGCAATTGCTACTACTTTTCTGGTGGTGTACACAATACAGTACACCCATAGTTGTTATTACACTTCTGTTGGTGTACACAGTACCGTGCACCCCTAGTGCAGTTGCTACTACTTTTCTGGTGGTGTACACAGTACACAATACATACAGTACACCCACAGTTGTTCTGTTGGTGTATAAAGTACCGTGCACCCGTAGTGCAGTTGCTAGTGCTACTACTTTTCTGGTGGTGTACACAGTACATAGTACATACAGTTCACCCATAGTTGTTATTAAACTTCTGTTGCGGGTTGATTTACTAAAGGCAAAAAGACTGTGCACTTTGGAAAGTGCAGTTGCACATGGCAAGAGCAGTTGCTCCAGAGTTTAGTAAATGAGCAGAAGCTCTGCTGACTTTCATCAACCAATCATGTGAAAGCAAAAATGCTGTTTTTTTTAATTTTCCTTGCATGTATTTGGGTATTCTTTGCAAATTGAAGCTTTACCTCATTTACTAAGCTCTGTAGCAACTGCACTTGCAGAGTGCAATTGCACTTTCCAAGGTGCGCAGTCTATTGGCCTTTAGTAAATCAACCCCTTGGTGTACACAGTACCGTGCACCCCTAGTGCAGTTGCTACTACTTTCCTAGGGGTGTACACAATACATACAGTGCACCCATAGTTGTTATTACACTTCTGTTGGTGTACACAGTACCGTGCACCCCTTGTGCAGTTGCTACTACTTTTCTGGTGGTGTACACAGTACACAATACAGTGTAGTGTGGTTTTGCTAAACAAAATTTACAGCATGTCTGGAAGGCCACCAAGGAGAGGCAGAAGCTCACAGGCCACTAAAAGAGGGCAAGGCTCTGTGTCTACAGTCGACAGTGCTGGTCATGGACACTGTGCACCCCTAGTTGGGGAACTACTGTACAGTGGTAGAGTATCTAGAGAACAGCATTTCTCATATACAAATTATACCCAACTGCCATTCTATTCCCAAGCAACTTTTGCTTCTCCCTCTTGGTTTTTACCTGTTATTCTAAAGAAAGCAACGATAACACAAAAGGTAGGTGATCAATCGATCATTTAACCTACTAATGGTATATTCACACATTGACCTATAAGGCAATTTATCTTTTATGCTTCTTCAATTAATTTAGATGAGTTCCTCTTTTCAATTATGCCCCTGATGAAGGACTGAAATATAATGTATTCCGAAATGTGTTGGGCTTGAATAGAGTCCCATCCTACAAATGTCATCTTTTACTGGAACACACTCCCTAAAAAAGCTCTTCTGAATCGTGTACAGTATATAATGTTTTCGTTGCTTGTAATGCTTGTAATGTTTTTAATACATGAGAATCTTTAAATAAAATACTGTTTTTACTCTTTATATGAGTTTGTACCTTTCCACTATATATATTTGTTGTGCAAGTGCCGGAAAAATCCACTTAGGGGAACCCCTTTCTTTCTTTGAGTCATATAATGCTAGTGCTCGGCTGGCTGACATTCAAAGAGAATTCAACCTGCCCAAGAACCGCTTCATTTGTGACATGCCCACCAGGTGGAACTCAACGTTGGCAATGCTGCAGCAGCTGCACACACAGCAGAGGGCCATCAATGAGTACCTGTGTGAGTATGGCACCAGGACAGGGTCAGGGGAGCTTGGCTTTTTTTCGCCACGCCATCAGTGTCTACTGATCAAGGATGCATGCACTGTCCTGTCACCATTTGAGGAGGCCACGAGGATGGTGAGCAGTGACAGTGCATGCATCAGTAATACTGTCCCTCTTGTCTTCCTGTTGGAGCACACGCTTCGTGGAATAATGGACAGGGCACTTGAGGCAGAACAGCGGGAGGAAGAGGAGGACTTCCTTACCTCTCAAGGCCCCCTTTATCCAGATACTAGTATTCCTGCAGGCCCGCCGATCACACAGGAACAAGAAGAAGAGGACGAGGAGGATTGTGTCAGCATGGAGGTGGAGGATAACACTCAGCATCAGCAGCAGTCTTCAAGGGATCGTTTGCAGTCCCCAGAAACCTGTGAAGTTGTACGTGGCTAGGAGGAGGTGGTGGAGGATCATGTGATCCTTAGTGACCCAGAGGACTCAGGATCGAATGCCTCTGCAAACTTACGCTACATGGCCTCCCTGATCCTGTAAAGCCTGCAAAAGGACCCTAGGATTTGTGGTATCAAGGAGAGGGATCATTACTGGCTGGCAACCCTTCTTGATCCACGTTACAAGGGTAAGGTTGCAGAACTTATCCAGCCTTCGCAGAGGGAGCAGAGGATGAAACATCTTAGGGAGACCTTGCAGAAAGGTTTGTGCAATGCGTTTCCAGAGCCTGGTAGGTTACAATTTCCTGGTGCTGGACAATGTGTTGCTGAGGCTTTGTTCAGTCACAGAAAGTGCGGTGGAGAAGGTGGCTAGCTGACCGATGCCTTCAGACAATTCTTCAGTCCTCAGCGCCCAAGTCTGATCGGTTCCAGCAACCATCGCCAGCGTCTGAATTACATGGTGCAGGAATATCTAAGGGCAAGATCAGACTTGAAGACCTTTCCACCAGAACATCCACTGAATTACTGGGTCTTGAGGATGGACCACTGGTCAGAGCTTGCTCAATATGCAATTGAGCTACTAGCCTGTCCTGCATTCAGCGTTCTTTCTGAACGCACATTCAGTGCTGCTGGAGGCTTTGTAGCCGATCACAGACTCGGCTCGGTTGATCGGCTCATATTCATAAAAATGAATCAGTGTTGGATCACCAGCTACCAAGCACCTGATGCTGATGTAACCAATTGATTTTTCTATGGATGTGGGATCCCCTGAAGACTGCATATGCTGAGTAGGGATGAGCTGAACACCCCCCCGGTTTGGTTCGCACCAGAACCTGCGAACGGACCGAAAATTTGCGCAAACTTTAGAACCCCATTGAAGTCTATGGGACTCGAACGTTCAAAATCATAAGTGCTCATTTTAAAAGCTAATTTGCATGGTATTGTCCTAAAAAGGGTTTGGGGACCCGGGTCCTGCCCCAGGGGCTTGTATCAATGCAAAGAAAAGTTTTAAAAATGGCCGTTTTTTCGGGAGCAGTGATTTTCACTTAAAGTGAAAAAAAAGTGAAATATTCCTTTAAATATCATACCTGGAGGATGTCTATAGTATGCCTGTAAATTGGGGCGTGTTTCCCATGCTTAGAACAGTCCCTGCACAAAATTACATTTTTAAAGGAATAAAAGTAATTTAAAACTGCTTGCGGCTTTAATGTAATGTCGGGTCCCGGCAATATGGATGAAAATCAATGAGACAAACGGCATGGGTACCCCCCCAGTCCATTACCAGGCCCTTTGGGTCTTGTATGGATATTAAGGCGAACCCCGCACCCAAATTAAAAAAGGCCCCCAGGCCCTATATACTCTGAACAGCAGTATACAGGCGGTGCAAACAAGACAGGGACTGTAGGTTTTGTTGTTAAGCAGAATCTGTTTGTAATTTTGAACTCACCTCACTTTCTGTCCCAATGACAAATGTTTTTTGACAATTTGGGGTTTTTAGTGAAACAAGGATTGTTGATAAAGCATCAGTGGAGAGGAGACACGTTTTCCCCATATCAACTCTTACAGGAGAGAATTTCCCTTCCTAGGGGTAGATTTCATCTCACTTCCTGTTGTCTCTTTCCGTTTGCAAGTAGGAGTCGTTTGTAAGTTGGATGTTTGAAAGTAGGGGCCTGCCCTAAATACTCTGCAGAAATTTGGGCCTTAGGTGTTAGTGTTGCCACAACACTGTAAGCCCTCAGAGTTACTCTTGGTGGACGCAGGAAAGGGCCCTACTGTGAAATATTAGATCAAGAATTGTAATTACATGCCCCTGTTGAACAGGGTCAGAAAAATTGGGCCTTTGGTGGTGGTGGTGCTGGTGCCACAACACTGTAAGTCCTCACAGTTACTCTTGGTGGGTGCAGAAACAGGCTCTGCTGTGAAATATTAGATCAAGAATTGTAATTACATGCACCTGTTGAACAGGGGCAGAAAAATTGGGCCTTTGGTGGTGGTGGTGTTACCACAACACTGTAAGTCCTTACAGTTACTCTTGGTGGGTGCAGAAACAGGCCCTGCTGTGAAATATTAGATCAAGAATTGTAATTACATGCACCTTTTGAACAGGGGCAGAAAAATTGGGCCTTTGGTGGTGGTGGTGTTGCCACAACACTGTAAGTCCTCACAGTTACTCTTGGTGGGCGCTGGAACGGGCCCTGCTGTGAAATATTAGATCAAGTATTGTAATTACACGCAACTGTTGAACAGGGGCAGAAAAATTGGGCCTTTGGTAGTGGTGGTGCAGGTGCCAGAACACTGTAAGTCCTCACAGTTACTCTTGGTGGGCGCAGAAACAGGCCCTGCTGTGAAATATTAGATCAAGGATTGTAATTACATGTCCCTGTTGAACAGGGGCAGAAAGGTTGGGCCTTAGGCACTGGTGCCACAACACTGCAACCCCTCACATATACTCTAGTTGGAGCGCAGGAACGAGCCCTGTTGCAAAGTATTGCATCAAAAATTGTAATTACACACCCCTCTTAAACAGGGGCTGAAAAATTGGGCCTTAGGCACTGGTGCTGGAGCCACAACACTGCAACCCCTCACAGATACTCTAGTTGGAGCGCAGGAACAAGCCCTGTTGCAAAGTATTGCATCAAAAATTGTAATTACACACCCCTCTTAAACAGGGGCTGAAAAATTGGGCCTTAGGCACTGGTGCTGGAGCCACAACACTGCAACCCCTCACAGATACTCTAGTTGGAGCGCAGGAACAAGCCCTGCTGCAAAGTATTGCATCAAAAACTGTAATTACATGCCCCTGTTAAACAGGGGCTAAAAAACTGGGCCTTAGGCACTGGTGCCACAACACTGCAACCCCTCACAAATACTCCAGTTGAGTGCAGCAAGGAAACCCTCCTTGCAAAATATTGCATCAAAAATTGTAATTACACGCCCCTGTTAAACAGGGGCTGAAAAATTGGGCCTTAGCCACTGGTGGCGGTGCCCAGAACCAAAAATATTCTTACAAGCTATCAGCATGATCATTGAGGAGGAAAAGGATAGTCACTCAGCATAACAGGATAGTCACTCAACATAAGCATAGGCAGTCTTGAAAGGATCAGACCCTTTGCTGATCCCAGCCACTTTTTACCACGCTATTTTAACATTTTGGAATCGATTTGATTGTCATGCTTTTATATTGAATATTGGATGATCCTTTTTCAATAAACCCTATATTCATTTTTGGATTTACACCATGTGGAGGCCCTCTCTTTTTTATTCCATATTTTGATTATTGCCCTCCTGATCGAGATGCTTGCATACACCTTGGAGTAAGACGACAAACTAGATATCCGGACGGATGCCCAGGTCTCAATTCCAGCAGGAACATCTAATCTCTTCAGACCAGATCCACACTGTCATCCACTATATGGCAGTTTAAGCGTTTTTGACTCACCGCTCATGGCTTGTGAGTCCACCATTGCTGGTAAGAGTACCCCATCTTCTTTACTGTTTGAGATTACCATTGGGAAGAATACCATTTGATTATCATCTCACCACTCAGAGCAGTTTGAGAAACATATGAGAGATCTGTGAATACTACTATCTATACCTCTATGAACTTTCCTTGGTGTTAGCAACACGGATTCCTTATTCATTTATGAACTTTCCTTGGTGTTAACAACACTGATTTTTTGTTTATACATACAATTTTACACTTATTGTTTGTTCACATTTTTTATGTATGAGTGATTGATTTGCTGTAATAATGGCTACACATTCACTTTAATCTAATTTGATAAGTATTTTCACTATTATTGGTGCACTTTTATATTTATATATGAGGTTTCATGGTGCACCCTTTAGGGGGTTAGTGCAATTTGAGGTCTTAGTCCAGTCGCATGTTGTTGATTGGTATATACTTCATTATATATTCATTTCTGAATCTTGGAGTGTCACTTCAGGCTGCCTCTGTTTTCTGTAGGCATTTGTATATTGTTTTTCACATATTTAGCGCCACACTTTTACCTTATATTATTGCACATTTGTCTGATTGTCGTGTTGGCTGCTCCTGACCTTTGGGATTGGCACGGTACTATCACCCTATTTTCTTGGGACTGTAAATGATCCCTTGAAGACAGCTGCTGATGCTGAGTGCCAGGCTCCACCTCCATGCAGACACAATCCTCCTCTTCCTCCTCTTCCTGTGTGATCAGCGGGCACGCAGGAACACTGTCTGGATAAAGGGGGCCTTGAGAGGTAAGGAAGTCCTCCTCTTCCTGCCTCTGTTCTGCCTCAAGTGCCCTGTCCATTATTCCCCGCAGCGTGTGCTCCAACAGGTGGACAAGGGGGACAGTGTCACTGATGCATGCACTGTCACTGCTCACCATCCTCATGGCCTCCTCAAATGGTGACAGGACAGTGCATGCATCCCTGATCATGGCCCACTTGCGTGGGGAAAAAAACCAAGCTCCCCTCACCCTGTCCTGGTGCCATAGTCGCACAGGTACTCATTGATGGCCCTCTGCTGCGTGTGCAGCCGCTGCAGCATGGCCAACGTTGAGTTTCACCTGGTGGGCATGTCACAGATTAGGCGGTTCTCTGGCAGGTTAAATTCCTTTTGGAGGTCAGCCAGCCGAGTACTGGCATTATATGACCGGCGTAAATGCACACAGACTTTCCTGGTCTGCCTCAGGATATCCTGTAAGCCCGGGTACCTGCCCAAGAACTGCTGCACCACCAAGTTAAGGACGTGAGCCAAACAGGGCACATGGGTCAGTTGTCCCTGTCGGAGGGTGGAGAGGAGGTTGGTGCCATTGTTGCAAACCACTATTCCTGGCTGAAGCTGAAGCTGGCATGGCGTCAACCACCTCTGAGCCTGCCCCTGCCTGCCTGTCCCCCAAGCACACCAGCTCAAGCACCGCATGGCATCTTTTGGCCTGCGTACTTGCGTAGCCCCTTGAACGCCTACGGAGCACAGCTGGTTCTGAGGACAAAGCACAGGAAAAGGCCATGGAGGAAGAAGAAGAGGAGGGGGTGGAGGAGAGAGGTGTGTCAGAATCACCAGTGGTAGCATTTTGGAGGCGTGGTGGCGGAACAACCTCCAACACTACTGCACCTTGTCCTGCATTCTTCCCAGCTGCCAGAAGAGGCCCCCAATGCGCCGTGAAAGATAGGTAACGTTCCTGTCCATGCCTGCTGGACCATGAGTCAGCGGTAATATGCACCTTACCGCTGACCGCCCTGTCCAGCGAAGACATTGCCTTCCACATGCCGGTAGAGAGCCGGAATCGCCTTCCATGAGAAAAAGTGGTGTTTGGGAACCTGCCACTGAGGAACCACACATTCCACAAACTCATGGAAGGGGGCAGAGTCTACCAACTGAAAAGGCAGCAGTTGAAGTGCTAGCAATTTAGCCAAGCTAGCATTCAACCGCTGGGCATGTGGATGGCTGGGAGTGAACTTCTTACGGTGGTGTAGCAGCTGGGGCAGGGAAATTTGCCTGGTACAATCTGATGTCGGTGTACAGATAGCAGATTGCTTGTAAGTACTTGGCTGTGACACATCTAACTCTACACCTTCATTCCTCTCAGTGCAGGTCTCAGAGAGGACTGAAGGTATAGTGGGGTTGGAGATCCCAGCTGATGAGGAGCAAGGGAGAGGTCCTCTTTGTTCTTTGGTGTGGGTCTTTTAGATACGCTTGCCAATGAACTGCATGGCAGGTCAACATATGTCTGGTCAAGCATATGGTGCCCAAGCGGGTGATGTTTTGGCCACGCGAGATACATATGTTGAGACATATGTTGCAAATAGTAGCAGTGGGATCTGATGCACTCATCTCAAAAAAAGCCCACACCAAAGAACTTTTGAAATAACGCGCAGAGACAGCAGCGCCCTGCACATGCGGAGCTCTGCGGTGTGATGCAGCCGGTGTGCTGCCCTTAAGCTGGCCCCTGGAGGGCATCCTGCCTCGTTGGTGATGTGCCTCCTCCTCTTCCTCTCTCCTATCAGGCACCCACGTGGAGTCAGTGACCTCATCATCCCCTCCCTCCTCATCACTGGAGCAAAGCTGGCAAAATGCTGCAGCTGGGGGAACATGACTGCCAGATTGCTGTCCTTTTTGGGCACCCCCCCTGTCTGGACTCACATTACTGCCTTCCTCTAGCTGAGTACCATCATCGTAGCCTTCAAAACACTGGGCATCCTCCTGGAGCATGTACCCAACACTGTGGTCAAACAGTTCGGGGGACTCCTCAGGAGGACATGCTGGGGCTAGGGAAGGAGTGACTGATGCCATTGAGCCAATGGAAGAGGCCGCGTTGGCAGCTGCTTTGCCAGACAATGTACCCTGAGCCTGGGTGAGGGAGGATGAGGAGGATGAGGATGGCTTGGTCATCCACTCTGCCAAGTCTTCCACATGTTGCGGCTCAACACGGCCAGCTGCCGAAAAAAAGGACAAGCATGTCCCACGGCCACGTGCTGATGAGGATGAACCGTGTCCACGACCAGCACTGTTGCCTCTAGACACACAGCCTGCTTGCCCTCTTTTATTGGCTTGTGACTGTCTGCCTCTCCTTGTTGGCCTTCCAGACATACTAATGGCCTGCACTGCAGTGAGATGTAGCTGCACAAAACTGGGATGTATATATTTACTGATTATACAGCAGCTAGCAGAATGCCTGCCTGTGGTATTAATAGGATCAGAAGAAGCACACCAGCACTTGTCTTCAGGTAGCTATAGGTGCAACTGTGCAAGGTACACAGTACACTAACTGTAAATAATTCAAGAGCCTGCCTGTGCTATTAATAGGATCAGAAGAAGCACACAAGCACTTGTCTTCAGGTAGCTATAGGTGCAACGGTACAGGGTACACAGTACACTAACTGTAAATACTTCAAGAGCCTGCCTGTGCTATTAATAGAATCAGAAGAAGAACACAAGCACTTGTCTTCAGGTAGCTATACTGTATGTGCAACTGTGCAGGGTACACAGTACACTAACTGTAAATACTTCAACAGCCTGCCTGTGCTATTAATAGGATCAGAAGAAGCACACAAGCACTTGTCTTCAGGTAGCTATAGGTGCAACTGTGCAGGGTACACAGTACACTAACTGTAAATACTTCAAGAGCCTGCCTGTGCTATTAATAGGATCAGAAGAAGCACACAAGCACTTGTCTTCAGGTAGCTGTAGGTGCAACTGTGCAGGGTACATAGTACACTAACTGTAAATACTTCAAGAGCCTGCCCGTGCTATTAATAGGATCAGAAGAAGCACACAAGCACTTGTCTTCAGGTAGCTATAGGTGCAACTGTGCAGGGTACACAGTACACTAACTGTAAATACTTCAAGAGCCTGCCTGTGCTATTAATAGGATCAGAAGAACACAAGCACTTGTCTTCAGGTAGCTATACTGTAGGTGCAACTGTGCAGGGTACACAGTACACGAACTGTAAATACTGTAAAAACACCTGCCTGCCTGTCAGTATATTAGGAAGAGACTAACAGGAATGCATCTAGCTAAACTGAATACAGTGTATATATATATATATATATATATATATATATATATATATATATATATATATATATATATACAACACCTGGGTTGCATATATATATATATATATATATATATATATATATATATATATATATATACACAATACACTGTAAGTGCAACTAACTGACTCGACCTGCATACTCTATCTAACTTAAATCAAATGACACTGTCTCTCTGTCTATCTATCTCTCTCCGCCGCTGCAACACACTACACAAGGCCGCCACGCAAGCGATCTTATATAGTATGGGGCATGTACTAAAGCCCCTGAGCCATAATTGGCCAAAGCCACCCTGGCTTTGGCCAATTACGGCTCTCTGTACACACGGCGCTGTGATTAACCAAGCATGCGGGTCATAGCGCATGCTTGGCCAATCATCAGCCAGCAATGCACTGCGATGCCGCAGTGAATTATGGGCCGTGATGCGCCACTCGAATTTGGAGCAAACGGCTCATATCGTTCGCAATTCGATGAACGGTCGCACAGGCGATGTTCGAGTCGAACATGGGTTCGACTCGAACTTGAAGCTCATCCCTAATGCTGAGTGACTATCCTATTATGCTGAGTGACTATCCTATTCCTCCTCAATCTACCTGATGATAGCTTCTAGGAATATTTTCGGTTCAGGGCACCACCACCACTGCCTAAGGCCCATTTTTTCTGCCCCTGTTTAACAGGGGCGTGTAATTACAATTTTTGATCTAATATTTCATAGCAGGGCCTGTTCCTGCGCTCAACAAAAGTATCTGTGAGGCTTGACAGTGTTGTGCCACCACCACCACCTAAGCCCCAATTTTTATGCCCCTGTTTAACAGGGGTGCGTAATTACAATTTTTGATATAATATTTCACAGCAGGGCCTGTTCCTGCACTCAACAAAAGTATCTTTGAGGCTTTACAGTGTTGTGTCACCACCACCGCCTAAGGCCCAATGTTTATGCCCCTGTTTAATAGGGGCGTGTAATTACAATTCTTGATCTAATATTTAACAGCAGGGCCTGTTCCTGCACTCAACAAAAGTATCTGTGAGGCTTTACAGTGTTGTGCATCCACCACCACCACCACCACCGCCTAAGGCCCAATTTTTATGCCCCTGTTTAACAGGGGCGCGTAATTACAATTCTTGATATAATATTTCACAGCAGGGCCCGTTCCAGTGCCCACCAAGAGTAACTGTGAGGGCTTACAGTGTTCTGGTACCACCAACACCTAAGGCCCAATTTTCCGCAGAGTGTATAGGGCAGGCCGTATAGTATATACAGGCGGTCCCCTATTTTCAGACATCAGACTTACAAACGACTCCTACTTAGAAACAGAGAGAGACAACAGGGAGTGAGAGGAAATCTACCCCCCCTAGAAAGGAAATTCTTTTCTGTAGAGTTAATATGGGAAAAAAGTGTCTCTACTGATGCTTTATCATCAATCCTTGTTACCCTAACAACCCAAAATGTTCTAAATCCAATTGTCATTGGGACAGAAAGTGAGGTGAAATCTTCTGAACAGGGGCACAGACAGCAAAACAAATGTTACAGGGGTGATGATAACCCTTCCAAAAAGCTTAAAAATAGATTTTTTTGGCTGGAGCTACACTTACAAAATGTACCTGTTCCAAATTACAAACAGATTCAACTTAAGAACAAACCTACAGTCCCTATCTTGTTTGTAACCCGGGGACCGCTTGTATACTGCTGCTGTTCAGAGTATATAGGGCCTGGGGGCCCCACGCCTTTTTTTTTTTAAATTTGGGTGCAGGGTTCCCCTTAATATCCATACCGGACCCAAAGGGCCTGGTAATGGGCTGAGGGGGTCAGCATTACATCACAGCAAGCAGTTTTAAATGACTTTAATTCCTTTAGAAATGTCATTTTGTGCAGGGACTGTTCTAAACATAGGAAAAATGCGCCACTTTACAGGCATACTATAGTCACCCCCCAGACATGATATTTAAAGGAAAATTTCACTTTTATTTTTTAACTTTAAGCATTATTAAAATCACCTCTCCCGAAAAAACTGACGATTTTAAAACTTTTTTTTGCATTGATACATGTCCCCTGGGGCAGAACCCGGGTCCCCAAACACTTTTTTGACCATAACTTGCATATCAGCCTTTAAAATTAGCACTTTAGATTTTTCACGTTCGAGTCCAATTAACGGTGTTCACACAAATTTTTTGCCTGTTCGCATGTTCTGCCGCGAACCGAACTGGGGGGTGTTCGGCTCATTCCTAGCCAAGATTAATAAGATGTTCCCTGATTGCTCGGACTTGTGCTGGAGGTGTGGGGAGGAGACTGGTTCTCTTCTCCATATCTTCTGGTCTTGTAGTCACCTACAGTCATACTGGACAGACGTACATCCTATAACTCAACGATTCATGAACTACGATCTACTGAGAAAGCCTGCATTTCTCCTTTTGCATCACCACTGATTTTCCGGTAGGATGCTCTACCCTACCACTTTTAATCACTGCGGCAAAGAGCTGCATTCCCCACTTTTGGAAACAGACCTAGGCACCATCTATAGCCGTTTGGCTGAAAAATGTAAAAGAAATGAATGAGTTGGAGGTCCTGGTGGCCATGTAAAGAGGCCTTCGGAAAAAAATCCTAAAAAAAATGGTTCTATTGGTACAGGGCCGATCCTAGGGTCACCGGCGCCTGGGTGCAGAAATATTTCTGGCGCCCCCACATGGGCGTGGTCATCTTACCAACTCCTCCTCTTTACAAATGTTTCTATGGCAACGACTCAAACACAGAGATGCTCCCCTAAGAAGTCTTTGTTACCCTGGGATCCTCCCATGATCTTTTAACAATAAAAAAAATACAGGAAGAGCGTACACTAATGAGACCTGGAGGGGGTCTCTCTAAAGCACACAGAGATGGCTTCTGTTAGAGAGTCTGTTAGAAAGAGCCCCCAGACATATTACAGGAGATGGTCAGAGACTGCAATCATGGTACAGGAGATGATCAGAGACTGCAGACATAATACAGGAGATGATCAGAGACTGCAGACATAGTACAGCAGATGGTCAGAGACTGCAGACATAGTACAGGAGATGGTTAGAGACTGCAGACATAGTACAGGAGCTGGTCAGAGACTGCAGACATGGTACAGGAGATGGTCAGAGACTGCAGACATAGTACAGGAGATGGTCAGAGACTGCAGACATAGTACAGGAGATGGTCAGAGACTGCAGACATAGTACAGGAGATGGTCAGAAACTGCAGACATGGTACAGGAGATGGTCAGAGACTGCAGACATAGTACAGGAGATGGTCAGAGACTGCAGACACAGTACAGGAGATGGTCAGAGACCGCAGACATAGTACAGGAGATGGTCAGAGACTGCAGACATAGTACAGGAGATGGTCAGAGACTGCAGACATAGTACAGGAGATGGTCAGAGACTGCAGACATAGTACAGGAGATGGTCAGAGACTGCAGACATAGTACAGGAGATGATCCGAGACTGCAGACATAGTACAGGAGATGGTCAGAGACCGCAGACATAGTAGAGGAGATGGTCAGAAACTGCAGACATAGTACAGGAGATGGTCAGAGACTGCAGACATGGTACAGGAGATGGTCAGAGACTGCAGACATAGTACAGGAGATGGTCAGAGACTGTAGACATAGTACAGGAGATGATCAGAGACTGCAGACATAGTACAGGAGAAGGTCAGAGACTGCAGACATAGTACAGGAGATGATCAGAGACTGCAGACATAGTACAGGAGATGGTCAGAGACTGCAGACATGGTACAGGAGACGGTCAGAGACTGCAGATATAGTACAGGAGATGGTCAGAGACTGCAGACATAATACAGGAGATGATCAGAGACTGCAGACATACTACAGAAGATGATCAGAGACTGCAGACATAGTACAGGAGACGGTCAGAGACTGCAGACATAGTACAGGAGATGTCAGAGACTGCAGACATAGTACAGGAGACGGTCAGAGACTGCAGATATAATACAGGAGATGGTCAGAGACTGCAGACATAGTACCTTAGATGGTCAGAGACTGCAGTTCCTATGGACGTTAGTAGATAATGACCGATCGGCCCTCTCATCTGACCCAGCGATACAGCAACGGTTCCTCTGATCAGGAGTCAGCTCACTCTGAATTGCCCATGTCAACTCGGCTGGGTAGCATCCAGATCTGTATTCCTGCAATGACTCCATTCCTTTCCCTGCCAGGGATGGCGCTAGGCTGTGTGGCTTTCCCTCTGGTGGCGCAGGGCAAAGGGGTTCTCTCTCTGATGGTGTTCCCTCAGCACTGTCCTCTCCCTCTGGAGTCCTGGGGGCACTTCCCTGAAAGTTTTCCCGGGCTCCTGGCTCTCTCTCTCCCATTCAGCTGCGCATGCTGTGTGGGCTGCAGTTTCTGTGTTACAGTGGGGCTGACAGTCCTCGGGACTATATGTCCCACAATCCTCTTCTCTGCTCCTTTTTCTATTCTGTTTCTTCCCTAGGCATATGAAGGCGGGGAAGATACATAGTGGGCGGCTGTGCTGGCAAGCACCGCTCACTAGTACAGCAGCGCGCGCGAGAGGGAGAGGGGAAAGAAGAGCCCGCAGCTGCATTGGCATCACTAGGGTTGGGGTCACCCCCCTTCCACCAACTATAGTCGCCCCTCAGTACAGACCCCCCTCCACTAAGTATAGACCCCCTCCATCAGTGCAGAACCCGCACTAAGTATAAACCGCTCCCTCAGTACAGACCTTACTCAGTACAGACCCCCCCCAGGAAAACCCCCCCTCCATTAGTACAGACCCCGCAGGACAGATCTCCCCCTCCATTAGTACAGCCCCCCAGGACAGACCCCCCCTCCATTAGGACAGACCCCCCATTAGTACAGACCCCCCTCCATTTGTACAGACCCCCCCTCCATTAGTACAGACCCCCCAGGACAAAACCCCCTCCATTAGTACAGACCCCCCATTAGTACAGTCCCCCCTCCATTTGTACAGACCCTCCTCCATTTGTACAGCCCCCCCGTCCATTAGTACAGACCGCCCCAGGACAGACCCCCCTCCATTAGTATAGACCCCCCAGGACAGACCCCCCCTCCATTAGTACAGACCCCCATGACAGACCCCCCTCCATTAGTAACGACCCCCCCTCCATTAGTACAGACCCCCCAGGACAGACCCCCCCTCCATTAGTACAGACCCCCAGGACAGACCCCCCCTTCATTAGTACAGACCCCCCTCCATTAGTACAGACCCACCAGGAAAGACCCCCCTCTATTAGTACAGACCCCCAGGACAGACCCCCCATTAGTACAGACCCCCCTCAATTAGTACAGACTCCCCTCAATTAGTATAGACCCCCAGGACAGACCCCCCTTCATTAGTACAGACCCCCCTCCATTAGTACAGACCCCCCAGGAAAGATCCCCCTTTATTAGTACAGACCCCCAGGACAGACCCCCCATTAGTACAGACCCCTCTCAATTAGTACAGACCCCCCTCAATTAGTATAGACCCCCCCAGGACAGACCCCCCTCCATTAGTACAGACCCCCCCAAGACAGACCCCCCCCTCAATTAGTACAGACCCCCAGGACAGACCCCCCATTAGTACAGACCCCCCAGGACAGACCCCCCTCCATTAGTACAGACCCCCCCTCCATTAGTACAGACCCCAGGACAGACCCCCCCTCCATTAGTACAGACCCCCCAGGAAAGACCCCCCTCTATTAGTACAGACCCCCAGGACAGACCCCCCATTAGTACAGACCCCCAGGACAGACCCCCCTCCATTAGTACAGACCCCCCAGGACAGACCCCCCATTAGTACAGACTCCCCAGGACAGACCCCCCCTATTAGTATAGACCCCCCAGGACAGACCCCCCTCCATTAGTACAGACCCCCCCAAGACAGACCCCCCTCCATTAGTACAGACCCCCAGGACAGACCCCCCCATTAGTACAGACCCCCCAGGACAGACCCCCCTCCATTAGTACAGACCCCCCCTCCATTAGTACAGACCCCCAGGACAGACCCCCCCTCCATTAGTACAGACCCCCCAGGAAAGACCCCCCTCTATTAGTTCAGACCCCCAGGACAGACCCCCCATTAGTACAGACCCCCCAGGACAGACCCCCCTCCATTAGTACAGACCCCCCAGGACAGACCCCCCATTAGTACAGACTCCCCAGGACAGACCCTCCTCTATTAGTATAGACCCCCAGGACAGACCCCCCTTCATTAGTACAGACCAACCAGGAAAGACCCCCCTCTATTAGTACAGACCCCCAGGACAGACCCCCCATTAGTACAGACCCCCAAGACAGACCCCCATTAGTACAGACCCCACCTGGACAGACCCCCCTCAATTAGTATAGACCCCCCAGGACCTACCCCCCTCCATTAGTACAGACCCCCCTCAATTAGTATAGACCCCCCAGGACAGACCCCCCTCCATTAGTACAGACCCCCCCCAAGACAGACCCCCCTCCATTAGTACAGTAATGACCCCCCAGGACAGACCCCCCTCCATTAGTACAGACCCCCCTCCATTATTACAGACCCCCCAGGACAGACCCCCATTAGTACAGACCCTCCTCCGTTAGTACAGACCCCCCTCCATTAGTACAGACCCCCCAGGACAGACCCCCATTAGTACAGACCCCCCAGGACAGACCCCCCCCCATTAGTAAAGTACCCCCTCCATTAGGGTACGGTAAAAACACCCGGGCGGCAGCTGGAGAGAAGAGGACCGTTTGCAGCCGCGCCGCTGGGTGGAGAACAGAGCAGTAAACAGCAGGCAGGAGTGAGAGACACAGAGAGGAGAACGTGAAAAATGCATTGCGCTTAGGTATATATTCACTTTATCAATCTAAAGGCGCCCAGTGTATGTGCTTCCAATCTTAAATCAATAGATATAAATAATACTGCTATATACCACATTAAAGTGCCAAATATAGATAGTGATATAATTAAATCCACCGTGAATATGAAAATACCAGTATATTGCGCTTAATGGTAAGCGACCTATTTGTATATAAAGAACATAGCTTAATAAAAATATCAATCAATGCGCCTGAAATTTACATCAAAGTGCCGTGCGTATATCCAATCTAAAAGTGCTACGTGCAAAGAAAAATTACTCATATACAATGGTGACAAGTGAAAAAACCATGCATTATAAATATGGTAATTAGCATACAAACTGTGGAAAAAAAAAAAAAACTCTATAAACAATAAGTGATAAAAACACATAAAAACCATATATATTAATTAGGTGATAATAGTCCTTTAAATGTGAAAAACAATCTTCCAAATCTGTATCACGTAACAATGTGTGGCGGAAAAGAATCCAATAGTGCATAGAGGTGCTTCACATGGGAGAGGGATCGTGGAACCACAGTGCCCAAATGTGCCCCGGTGACCCCCAAAGTAGCTGCGCTCACCTCTGAGCGTGTGACACAGGGTTTAGCTGTGTCCAAACACGCTTTGGAGCCACCCCTGGGCTCAGTAATCAGGACACCAGATGATCTCCCATCAAGCTCTTTTAGGACTCCATAGGCATCATACCAAAAGAAAAAGAAGGGACTGCATAGTGTAATATCCCCTACCCTACGCGTGTTCGACACAGGGAGTCACGTGTCTTCATCAGGGTGTCGAACACGCGTAGGGGAGGGGCCAGGACGGAGCGAGCAGCACTGAGCTAGGCTGGAATTATCTGAACACCCCACAGCGCATCGAAATAGCGTTTCTGGACGTACATTCTGCCTGTACTGTTTGGTGCACATTAAGCACCTATGCAATGTGAGTACCCCGGTGTGGGGATTGTTTACACTAGTTACTATTAAATATTTTGGCGATATTACATTATGCAGTCCCTTCTTTTTCTTTTGGTATGATGCCTATGGAGTCCTAAAAGAGCTTGATGGGAGATCATCTGGTGTCCTGATTACTGAGCCCAGGGGTGGCTCCAAAGCGTGTTTGGACACAGCTAAACCCTGTGTCACACGCTCAAAGGTGAGCGCAGCTACTTTGGGGGTCACCGGGGCACATTTGGGCACTGTGGTTCCACGATCCGTCTCCCATGTGAAGCACCTCTATGCACTATTGGATTCTTTTCCGCCACACATTGTTACGTGATACAGATTTGGAAGATTGTTTTTCACATTTAAAGGACTATTATCACCTAATTAATATATATGGTTTTTATGTGTTTTTATCACTTATTGTTTATAGAGTTTTTTTTTTTTTTTCACAGTTTGTATGCTAATTACCATATTTATAATGCATGGTTTTTTCACTTGTCACCATTGTATATGAGTAATTTTTCTTTGCACGTAGCACTTTTAGATTGGATATACGCACGGCACTTTGATGTAAATTTCAGGCGCATTGATTGAAATTTTTATTAAGCTATGTTCTTTATATACAAATAGGTCGCTTACCATTAAGCGCAATATACTGGTATTTTCATATTCACGGTGGATTTAATTATATCACTATCTATATTTGGCACTTTAATGTGGTATATAGCAGTATTATTTATATCTATTGATTTAAGATTGGAAGCACATACACTGGGCGCCTTTAGATTGATATAGTGAATATATACCTAAGCGCAACGCATTTTTCCATTCAAATTTAAACGCACGGCTATGAATACGTGACCTGCGGTTGCAGCTGGGTATTTGTAGATTTCTACAGTAAGGCATAGGGTCATTGTGGCTCGCAAGACCTCTTCTCTCTTTTTTAGAGAGGAGAACGTGTCAGGCACAGACCGCCCCGCCCCCCCCGCGCGACATCACTGCGCGGCTGGTCTCTCTCCACACAGAGACCAACCGCTCTGCCTCCATTCTCATCTCCGGCTGGCTGTTCTCCTTCTGTGAACGAGGAGGGAGGGGCTTGAGCAGTTAACACAGTGGCGCCTTTTCTTCTTAGAACACCGGCGCCGGACACAAACAAGAGGAGGAGGAGGGAACGGAGCACTCTGGCGCTTCAGCGCCCCCACCTCTCTGGCGCTCGGGTGCACTGCACCTCGTCTGGGATTGGCCCTGGAGAGGACAGTTTGCAGCCGCGCCACCCGGGTGGAGAACAGAGCAGTAAACAGCAGGCAGGAGTGAAAGACACAGAGAGGAGAGTATGTCAGGCACGGACCGCCCCGCCCCCCCACGCAACATCACTGTGCGGCTGGTCTCTCTCCACACAGAGACCAGCCGCTCTGCCTCAATTCTCATCTCTGGCTGGCTGTTCTCCTTCTCTGACAGGAGGAGGGAGGGGCTTGAGCAGTTAACACAGCGGCGCCTTTTCTTCTTAGAACACCGGCGCCGGATACAAACAAGAGGAGGAGGAGGAGGGAATGGAGCACTCTGGTGCTTCAGCGCCCCCACCTCTCTGGCGCTCGGGTGCACTGCACCCCTTGCACCCCGTCTGCGATCGGTCCTGTATTGATACGAATTTGTATACTCTGAGGATTACAAGGCACTGATGACTTGAATCATACAAGCTAGAGACGACACTGCTGGGTTTTGCTTGTTCCGGGTGGGAGAGCGGATTGAGTGGTTCCCTCCTTTCTTTGCCCTGTCTCTTACCCCCCCTTTTTTTTCTCTTTGGTTTATTTGTTTTGTTTTGTTTTAGTGACCCCTTTTTTGCCATTCTTTGACTTATGGTTTTTCCCAGATAAAATACCACATGGGATATAGAGACTCTTACTTAATCAGACTAGGTCACCTTTTTCTATATGTGTATCTGCCTCCTTGACCTGCCAGTATCTTACTAGTACTGAGTCTCATTTATATATGTACATTTTCTGGACTTGCATGTCATATGGTTTCTGTATTTTCTGTGTATTTTCTTCAAAAAATAAAGTATTGAAAAAAAAAAAGCTGCAAACAATTGTTAATCAATCCAAAATAATTAAATCTGGTGTAAAAGTATATGCTAATACAATTTAAACAGCAGCATGCATACAAACTAAAACTTCAGACTGCAGTAAATGTCACCTCCACCCAAAAGTAAATCTTACTGATTCATCAGATAGTTGGCCCTCATGAATAAAATAAGTTGAATGTGGTTAGTAGTGTGCTACAACATTACATTAGAATTGTCAAAGCTTCTGGACTCCGATTGCACCAGTATGTAATACCACAAATTGCACAGTATACTGTTGTACAGACTCCAACCACGTAAGTTAAATTTTACACATACATTTTCACTTTTGGTTTGTGGTCAGTTTATAATGTATTAATGCAGACTTACATATCTTTTTTAATTTACAAGTAGGGATGAGCCGAACACCCCCCGGTTCGGTTCGCACCAGAACCTGCGAACGGACCGAAAGTTTGCACGAACGTTAGAACCCCATTGACGTCTATGGGACTCGAACGTTCGAAATCAAAAGTGCTCATTTTAAAGGCTAATTTGCATGGTATTGTCCTAAAAAGGGTTTGGGGACCCGGGTCCTACCCCAGGGGACATGAATCAATGCAAAAAAAACTTTTAAAAACGGCCGTTTTTTCGGGAGCAATGATTTTAATGATGCTTAAAGTAAAAAAAAAAAAAGTGAAATATTCCTTTAAATATCGTACCTGGGGGGTGTCTATAGTATTCCTGTAAAGTGACGCGTGTTTCCCGTGTTTAGAACAGTCCCTGCACCAAATGTCATTTTTAAAGGAAAAAATCTCATTTAAAACTGCTTGCGGGTTTAATGTCATGTCGGGTCATGGCAATATGGATGAAAATCAGTGAGACAAATGGCATGGGTACCCCCCCAGTCCATTACCAGGCCCTTTGGGTCTTGTATGGATATTAAGGGGAACCCCGCACCCAAATTAAAATAAGGAAAGGCCCTATATACTCTGAACAGCAGTATACAGGCGGTGCAAACAAGACGGGGACTGTAGGTTTGTTGTTAAGTAGAATCTCTTTGTAATTTTGAACGGGTACATTTTTAACGTGTTTAGCTCCAGCCAAAAAATCTTTTTTAAGCTTTTTGGAAAACATAGGGAAGGGTTATCACCCCTGTGACATTTGTTTTGCTGTCTTTCCTCCTCTTCAGAAGATTTCACCTCACTTTTTGTCCCAATGAAAAATGTTTTTTGAAAATTTGGGTTTTTTTGTGGAACAAGGATTGGAAAGCATCAGTGGAAAGGAGAAATTGTTTTCCCATATTAACTCTTACAGGAGAGAATTTCCCTTCCTAGGGGTAGATTTCATCTCACTTCCTGTTGTCTCCTTCCGTTTGCAAGTAGGAGTCGTTTGTAAGTTAGATGTTTGAAAGTAGGGTCCTGCCCTATATACTCAGCAGAAATTTGGGCCTTAGGTGTTGCTGTGGCCACAACACTGTAAGCCCTCACAGGGCCCTGCTGTGAAATATTAGATCAAGAATTGTAATTACATGCCCCTGTTGAACAGGAGCTGAAAAATTAGGCCTTAGGCACTGGTGCTGGTGCCACAACACTGCAACCCCTCACAGACACTCTAGTTGGAACGCAGGAACAAGCCCTGCTGCAAAGTATTGCATCAAAAATTGTAATTACACGCCCCTGTTAGACAGGGGCAGAAAAATTGGGCCTTAGGCACTGGTGCTGGTGCCACAACACTGCAACCCCTCACAGACACTCTAGTTGGAACGCAGGAACGAGCCCTGCTGCAAAGTATTGCATCAAAAATTGTAATTACACGCCCCTGTTAGACAGGGGCAGAAAAATTGGGCCTTAGGCACTGGTGCTGGTGCCACAACACTGCAACCCCTCACAGACACTCTAGTTGGAACGCAGGAACGAGCCCTGCTGCAAAGTATTGCATCAAAAATTGTAATTACACGCCCCTGTTAGACAGGGGCAGAAAAATTGGGCCTTAGGCACTGGTGCTGGTGCCACAACACTGCAACCCCTCACAGACACTCTAGTTGGAATGCAGGAACGAGCCCTGCTGCAAAGTATTACATCAAAAATTGTAATTACACGCCCCTGTTAAACAGGGGCTGAAAAATTGTGCCTTAGGCACTGGTGGTGGCGCCCAGAACCAAAAATGTTCTTACAAGCTATCAGCGTGATGATTGAGGAGGAAGAGGATAATTACTCAGGGATAGTCACTCAGCATCAGCATAGGCAGTCTTTGAAGGGATCTGAGATTTCAAAAAAAATTATTCGGTTACATCAGCATCAGGTGCTTGGTAGCTGGTGGTGATCCAAGACTGATTCATTTTTATGAAGGTCAGCCGATCGACCGAGTCGGTGGACAGACGCACCCTGTGATCGGTTACCACGCCTCCAGCAGCACTGAATGTGCGTTCCCGAAAGAACGCTGGATGCAGGACAGGCCAGTAGCTCAATTGCATACTGTGCAAGCTCTGGCCAGTGATCCATCCTCAAGACCCAGTAACCCAGAGGATTTTCGGTGGGAAAGGTGTCCAAGTCTGATCTTGCCCCTAGGTATTCCTGCACCATGTAAAACAGACGCTGGCGATGGTTGCTGGAACCGATCATACCTTGGGGCTGCGGACCAAAAAATTGTCTGAACGCATCGGTCAGACGGCCACCTTCTCCACCGCTCCTTCTTTGACTGACCGAAGCCTCAGCAACACGTTGTCCAGAAACAGGAGTTTGTAACCTCCCAGTCTCTGGGAACGCATTGCACAGACCTTTCTGCAAGGCCTCCCGAAGATGTTTCATCCTCTGCTCCCTCTGCGATGGCAAGATAAGGTCCGCAACCTTACCCTTGTAACGTGGATCAAGGAGGGTTGCCAGCCAGTAATGGTCCTTCTCCTTGATACCATGAATACGAGGATCCTTACGCAGGCTTTGCAGGATCAGGGAGGCCATGCAGCGTAGGTTTGCTGAGGCATTCGGTCCAGAGTCCTCTGGGTCACTAAGGACGACAATGTCCGCAGCCACCTCCTCCCAGCCACGTACAAGTCCATGTGTTTCTTGGGACTGATCCCTTAAAGACTGCTGCTGATGCTGAGTGCCAGGCTCCACCTCCATACTGACACAATCTTCCTCCTCCTCCTCCTCCTCCTCGTCCTCTTCCTGTGGGATCGGCGGGCACGCAGGAACACTGTCTGGATAAAGGGCGCCTTGAGAGCTAAGGAAGTCCTCCTCTTCCTGCCTCTGTTCTGCCTCAAGTGCCCTGTCCATTATTCCACGCAGCGTGTGCTCCAACAGGTGGACAAGGGGGACAGTGTCACTGATGCATGCACTGTCACTGCTCACCATCCTCGTGGCCTCCTCGAATGGTGACAGGACAGTGCATGCATCCCTGATCATGGCCCACTGGCGTGGGGAAAAAAAACCAAGCTCCCCTGACCCTGTCCTGGTGCCATAGTCACACAGGTACTCATTGATGGCCCTCTGCTGCGTGTGCAGCCGCTGCAGCATGGCCAACGTTGAGTTCCACCTGGTGGGCATGTCACAGATTAGGCGGTTCTTGGGCAGGTTAAACTCCTTTTGGAGGTCCGTCAGCCGAGCACTGGCATTATATGACCGGCAGAAATGCACACAGACTTTCCTGGCCTGCCTCAGGACATCCTGTAAGCCCGGGTACCTGCCCAAGAACCGCTGCACCACCAAGTTAAGGACGTGAGCCAAACAGGGCACATGGGTCATTTGTCCCTGTCGGAGGGCAGAGAGGAGGTTGGTGCCATTGTCGCAAACCACCATTCCTGCCTTAAGTTGGCGTGGCGTCAACCACCTCTGAACCTGCCCTACAGAGCTGACAGAACCTCTGCCCCAGTGTGGCTCCTGTCCCCCAAGCACACCAGCTCAAGCACCGCATGGCATCTTTTGGCCTGCGTACTTGCGTAGCCCCTTGAACGACTACGGAGCACCGCTGGTTCCGAGGAAGAGGCCATGGAGGAAGAAGAAGAGGAGGGGATGGAGGAGAGAGGTGTGTCACAATCAGCATTTTGGAGGCGTGGTGGCGGAACAACCTCCAACACTACTGCACCTTGTCCTGCATCCTTCCCAGCTGCCAGCAGAGTCACCCAATGCGCCGTGAAACTTAGGTAACGTCCCTGTCCATGCCTGCTGGACCATGAGTCAGTGGTAATATGCACCTTACCGCTGACCGCCCTGTCCAGCGAGGCATGGACATTGCCTTCCACATGCCGGTAGAGAGCCGGAATCGCCTTCCGTGAGAAAAAGTGGCGTTTGGGTACCTGCCACTGAGGAACTGCACATTCCACAAACTCACGGAAGGGGGCAGAGTCTACCAACTGAAAAGGCAGCAGTTGAAGTGCTAGCAATTTTGCCAAGCTAGCATTCAACCGCTAGGCATGTGGATGTCTGGGAGCAAACTTTTTTCGGCGGTGCAGCAGCTGGGGCAGGGAAATTTGCCTGGTACAATCTGACGTCGGTGTACCAAAAGCAGATTGCCCACAAGTACTTGGCTGTGACACACCTAATTCTACACCTTCATTCCTCTCACTGCAGGTCTCAGAGAGGACTGGAGGTCTAGTGGGGTTGGAAATCTCAGCTGATGAGGAGCAAGGAGAGATCCTCTTTGTTCTTTGGTGTGGGTCTTTTAGATACGCTTGCCAACGAACTGCATGGCAGGTCAACATATGTCTGGTCAAGCATGTGGTACCCAAGCGGGAGATGTTTTGGCCACGCGAGATACGCTTGAGACATATGTTGCAAATAGCAGCGGTGCGATCTGATGCACTCGTCTCAAAAAAGGCCCACACCAAAGAACTTTTTGAATAACGTGCAGAAACTCCAGCGCCCTGCACATGTGGAGCTTTGGGGTGTGATGCAGTCAATGTGCTGCCCTTAGGCTGGCCCCTGGAGGGCATCCTGCCTCGTTGGTGATGTGCCGCCTCCTCCTCCTCCTCCTCCTCCTCTCTCCTATCAGGCACCCACGTTGAGTCAGTGACCTCATCATCCCCTCCCTCCTCATCACTGGAGCAAACCTGGCAGTATGCTGCAGCAGGGGGAGCATGACTGCCAGATTGCTGTCCTTCTTGGGCACCCCCTCTGTCCGTGCTCATGTTACTGCCTTCATCGAGCTCAGTATCATCATCAGAGCCTTCCAAACGCTGGGCATCCTCCTGGAGCATGTACCCAACACTGTGGTCAAACAGTTCGAGGGAATCCTCAGGAGGACATGGTGGAGCTAGGGAAGGAGTCACTGATGACATTGAGCTGAGGGAAGAGGCCGCTGCTTTGCCAGACAAAGCACCCTGGGTGAGAGAGGATGAGGAGGATGAGGACGGCTTGGTCATCCACTCGACCAAGTCTTCCGCATGTTGCGGCTCAACACGGCCAGCTGCCGAAAAAAAGGCCAAGCGTGTCCCATGGCCACGTGCTGATGAGGATGCACCGTCTCCACGACCAGCACTAGACACAGAGCCTGCTTGCCCTCTCTTATTGGCTTGTGACTGTCTGCCTCTCCTTCTTGGCCTTCCAGACATACTAATGGCCTGTAGCTGCACTAAGCTGGGATAGAACACCAGTAATTTTCTTCAGGTAGCTTTATATACTGTAACCAGACAAGCCTGCCTGTCAGTAGGAAGATAACAGGAACGGATCTAGCTGAACACTGTGAGCAGGACGCACTGTACTAAATGTAAATAGTCTAGCTGCCTGACCGTGGTACTAATAGGATCAAATAGAACACCAGTAATTTTCTTCAGGTAGCTTTATATACTGTAACCAGACAAGCCTGCCTGTCAGTAGGAAGATAACAGGAACGGATCTAGCTGAACACTGTGAGCAGGACGCACTGTACTAAATGTAAATAGTCTAGCTGCCTGACCGTGGTACTAATAGGATCAAACAGAACACCAGTAATTTTCTTCAGGTAGCTTTATATACTGTAACCAGACAAGCCTGCCTGTCAGTAGGAAGATAACAGGAACGGATCTAGCTGAACACTGTGAGCAGGACGCACTGTACTAAATGTAAATAGTCTAGCTGCCTGACCGTGGTACTAATAGGATCAAATAGAACACCAGTAATTTTCTTCAGGTAGCTTTATATACTGTAACCAGACAAGCCTGCCTGTCAGTAGGAAGATAACAGGAACGGATCTATTTGAACACTGTGAGCAGGACGCACTGTACTAAATGTAAATAGTCTAGCTGCCTGACCGTGGTACTAATAGGATCAAATAGAACACCAGTAATTTTCTTCAGGTAGCTTTATATACTGTAACCAGACAAGCCTGCCTGTCAGTAGGAAGATAACAGGAACGGATCTAGCTGAACACTGTGAGCAGGACGCACTGTACTAAATGTAAATAGTCTAGCTGCCTGACCGTGGTACTAATAGGATCAAACAGAACACCAGTAATTTTCTTCAGGTAGCTTTATATACTGTAACCAGACAAGCCTGCCTGTCAGTAGGAAGATAACAGGAACGGATCTAGCTGAACACTGTGAGCAGGACGCACTGTACTAAATGTAAATAGTCTAGCTGCCTGACCGTGGTACTAATAGGATCAAATAGAACACCAGTAATTTTCTTCAGGTAGCTTTATATACTGTAACCAGACAAGCCTGCCTGTCAGTAGGAAGATAACAGGAACGGATCTATTTGAACACTGTGAGCAGGACGCACTGTACTAAATGTAAATAGTCTAGCTGCCTGACCGTGGTACTAATAGGATCAAATAGAACACCAGTAATTTTCTTCAGGTAGCTTTATATACTGTAACCAGACAAGCCTGCCTGTCAGTAGGAAGATAACAGGAACGGATCTAGCTGAACACTGTGAGCAGGACGCACTGTACTAAATGTAAATAGTCTAGCTGCCTGACCGTGGTACTAATAGGATCAAACAGAACACCAGTAATTTTCTTCAGGTAGCTTTATATACTGTAACCAGACAAGCCTGCCTGTCAGTAGGAAGATAACAGGAACGGATCTAGCTGAACACTGTGAGCAGGACGCACTGTACTAAATGTAAATAGTCTAGCTGCCTGACCGTGGTACTAATAGGATCAAATAGAACACCAGTAATTTTCTTCAGGTAGCTTTATATACTGTAACCAGACAAGCCTGCCTGTCAGTAGGAAGATAACAGGAACGGATCTATTTGAACACTGTGAGCAGGACGCACTGTACTAAATGTAAATAGTCTAGCTGCCTGACCGTGGTACTAATAGGATCAAATAGAACACCAGTAATTTTCTTCAGGTAGCTTTATATACTGTAACCAGACAAGCCTGCCTGTCAGTAGGAAGATAACAGGAACGGATCTAGCTGAACACTGTGAGCAGGACGCACTGTACTAAATGTAAATAGTCTAGCTGCCTGACCGTGGTACTAATAGGATCAAACAGAACACCAGTAATTTTCTTCAGGTAGCTTTATATACTGTAACCAGACAAGCCTGCCTGTCAGTAGGAAGATAACAGGAACGGATCTAGCTGAACACTGTGAGCAGGACGCACTGTACTAAATGTAAATAGTCTAGCTGCCTGACCGTGGTACTAATAGGATCAAATAGAACACCAGTAATTTTCTTCAGGTAGCTTTATATACTGTAACCAGACAAGCCTGCCTGTCAGTAGGAAGATAACAGGAACGGATCTATTTGAACACTGTGAGCAGGACGCACTGTACTAAATGTAAATAGTCTAGCTGCCTGACCGTGGTACTAATAGGATCAAATAGAACACCAGTAATTTTCTTCAGGTAGCTTTATATACTGTAACCAGACAAGCCTGCCTGTCAGTAGGAAGATAACAGGAACGGATCTAGCTGAACACTGTGAGCAGGACGCACTGTACTAAATGTAAATAGTCTAGCTGCCTGACCGTGGTACTAATAGGATCAAACAGAACACCAGTAATTTTCTTCAGGTAGCTTTATATACTGTAACCAGACAAGCCTGCCTGTCAGTAGGAAGATAACAGGAACGGATCTAGCTGAACAATGTGAGCAGGACGCACTGTACTAAATGTAAATAGTCTAGCTGCCTGGCCGTGGTACTAATAGGATCAAATAGAACACCAGTAATTTTCTTCAGGTAGCTTTATATACTGTAACCAGACAAGCCTGCCTGTCAGTAGGAAGATAACAGGAACGGATCTATTTGAACACTGTGAGCAGGACGCACTGTACTAAATGTAAATAGTCTAGCTGCCTGACCGTGGTACTAATAGGATCAAATAGAACACCAGTAATTTTCTTCAGGTAGCTTTATATACTGTAACCAGACAAGCCTGCCTGTCAGTAGGAAGATAACAGGAACGGATCTAGCTGAACACTGTGAGCAGGACGCACTGTACTAAATGTAAATACTCTAGCTGCCTGACCGTGGTACTAATAGGATCAAATAGAACACCAGTAATTTTCTTCAGGTAGCTTTATATACTGTAACCAGACAAGCCTGCCTGTCAGTAGGAAGATAACAGGAACGGATCTATTTGAACACTGTGAGCAGGACGCACTGTACTAAATGTAAATAGTCTAGCTGCCTGACCGTGGTACTAATAGGATCAAATAGAACACCAGTAATTTTCTTCAGGTAGCTTTATATACTGTAACCAGACAAGCCTGCCTGTCAGTAGGAAGATAACAGGAACGGATCTAGCTGAACACTGTGAGCAGGACGCACTGTACTAAATGTAAATAGTCTAGCTGCCTGACCGTGGTACTAATAGGATCAAACAGAACACCAGTAATTTTCTTCAGGTAGCTTTATATACTGTAACCAGACAAGCCTGCCTGTCAGTAGGAAGATAACAGGAACGGATCTAGCTGAACAATGTGAGCAGGACGCACTGTACTAAATGTAAATAGTCTAGCTGCCTGACCGTGGTACTAATAGGATCAAATAGAACACCAGTAATTTTCTTCAGGTAGCTTTATATACTGTAACCAGACAAGCCTGCCTGTCAGTAGGAAGATAACAGGAACGGATCTATTTGAACACTGTGAGCAGGACGCACTGTACTAAATGTAAATAGTCTAGCTGCCTGACCGTGGTACTAATAGGATCAAATAGAACACCAGTAATTTTCTTCAGGTAGCTTTATATACTGTAACCAGACAAGCCTGCCTGTCAGTAGGAAGATAACAGGAACGGATCTAGCTGAACACTGTGAGCAGGACGCACTGTACTAAATGTAAATAGTCTAGCTGCCTGACCGTGGTACTAATAGGATCAAGCAGAACACCAGTAATTTTCTTCAGGTAGCTTTATATACTGTAACCAGACAAGCCTGCCTGTCAGTAGGAAGATAACAGGAACGGATCTAGCTGAACACTGTGAGCAGGACGCACTGTACTAAATGTAAATAGTCTAGCTGCCTGACCGTGGTACTAATAGGATCAAATAGAACACCAGTAATTTTCTTCAGGTAGCTTTATATACTGTAACCAGACAAGCCTGCCTGTCAGTAGGAAGATAACAGGAACGGATCTAGCTGAAAACTGTGAGCAGGACGCACTGTACTAAATGTAAATAGTCTAGCTGCCTGACCGTGGTACTAATAGGATCAAATAGAACACCAGTAATTTTCTTCAGGTAGCTTTATATACTGTAACCAGACAAGCCTGCCTGTCAGTAGGAAGATAACAGGAACGGATCAAGCTGAACACTGTGAGCAGGACGCACTGTACTAAATGTAAATAGTCTAGCTGCCTGACCGTGGTACTAATAGGATCAAATAGAACACCAGTAATTTTCTTCAGGTAGCTTTATATACTGTAACCAGACAAGCCTGCCTGTCAGTAGGAAGATAACAGGAACGGATCTAGCTGAACACTGTGAGCAGGACGCACTGCACTAAATGTAAATAGTCTAGAAGATAACAGGAACGGATCTAGCTGAACACTGTGAGCAGGACGCACTGCACTAAATGTAAATAGTCTAGAAGATAACAGGAACGGATCTAGCTGAACACTGTGAGCAGGACGCACTGCACTAAATGTAAATAGTCTAGAAGATAACAGGAACGGATCTAGCTGAACACTGTGAGCAGGACGCACTGCACTAAATGTAAATAGTCTAGAAGATAACAGGAACGGATCTGGCTGAACACTGTGAGCAGGACGCACTGCACTAAATGTAAATAGTCTAGAAGATAACAGGAACGGATCTAGCTAAACTGAATACAGTGTATATATATATATGCAACACCTGGGATGCATATATATACACAATACACTGTAAGTGCAGCTAACTGACTGACTGTTCTGCCTAATCTATCTAACTCAAATCAAATGACACTGTCTCTCTCTCTATCTCTCAGCACACCGGAACACACACTACACAGGTCCGCCGTGCAGGCGGCCTTATATAGTGTGGGGCGTGTACTAAATCCCCTGAGCCATAATTGGCCAAAGCCTCCTTGGCTTTGGCCAATTACGGCTCTCTGTTCAGGCGGCGCTGTGATTGGCCAAGCATGCGGGTCATAGTGCATGCTTGGCCAATCATCAGCCAGCAATGCACTGCGATGCCGCAGTGAATTATGGGCCGTGACGCGCCACACGAATTTGGCGCGAACAGCCCATATCGTTCGCAATTCGACGAACGGTCGAACAGCCGATGTTCGAGTCGAACATGGGTTCGACTCGAACACGAAGCTCGTCCCTATTTACAAGATTGCAGTGGGTTATAGCTCTAGCTTTTATTCATCTCCTTTCGTCTTCACATATGTTTCCAGAGAATATCATAGAATTTTTTACAGTTTTCAACATTACTTACAAATCTTATTTTGCTGCATGCATTATTGTCAGCATGCTCAAGATATTTCATAGGATATAGTCAATATACATCATATATCAATATGTTTACAATATAGCGTAGTACTGGCATTCTTATTTTTTGGATTTATAATGTAAAAATAAAATATACAGGAAATAAGGTGGAGTTGGTAGATTTAGGGAAAAAAGGACACAGGAGACAAAAGTAACATATCAGACTTCCAATTATATATTCATTTTATAGGTCAAGGCTCATATCTGAAGGTAATGTATCAGCAGTATTAGAGGATATAGTTGCCACTATGTACTTTTTGTGAACAAGCCACGTAACCCAGATGATTGTAAACTTTCTTTTTGAGTTGTATAAGCATTTATGAGTAAGGTTTCTGTTATCCTTTGCTTGGAGATTTTTTGTTTTATTCAGCACCGCCTTTTTATCTATCAGAGCATCTCACTATAGACTCCAACTGTTTGCAACAAAATAGCTATTGCAGACCATTTGAACTACTGCTGCTGGAGCATTACATTTCCAACGCAATAAAGCACCAGCATCCAGTCTATTAACCCTGCCCAATGTCCACATATTGATCACTTCTCCAGTTGTACCATAGACCAACAGCTTAAAAATAACAGATCTGTCAGCTTTTTGTTAAGATAGTTAATAACAAACAGACCCAAATGTATAAAGTTTTGTGCTTTCAAGGAAGAACAGATAGCATTTTGTAATTAGTTTACAAGGCTTATTGTTTTTTTTTTTTCAAAGAAAACCATCCTTCCGTATTGAATATTCTGTGAAATTCTGTGAAATTAAGATACCTGTATTGAAAAAAGGTAATGTTAATAGAAAAAAAAATGCTGTTTAGAAAAGCAAAGAAATGTGTTTTAATTATAATTAATTTTGTTTTTCACATTCACATTAAATTATCTTTATTAAATTCGTGTTATGTACATTTTAAGTGTTTTCACTCAAAAGGAAAAAAGAAAGATCAACCTTCACTATGCAGGGTCAAATGTAAGGTTTGTACCCAACTATTGCCCTTTGAAATTGTTCTATCAAAGACTAAAGCAACCGTATAAAATGCAATGCCAGTTTATAGAAGTTTACTTACATTTGAATCACATATCAACCCCAAATTTTTTACCATCACTTCACTCATTTTTTTGGCAATCAATTTAAATAGACAAATAATATACTAATTACTGAAACTTCTATTATATTCATTATATATTTAAGGTTAAAAGTCACCTGCCCAAAAATAACACAAAGCTAAATTAATCACTCTACAAGAAATGTTTAATAGCTGCTTATCAGTTGTTAAAAAAAACAGTAAGCTTCACTAGGTAGCCAATTAATGACTGTGTGAGCAGATTGATTAGTGGAGATGAAGATGTGTTATGTTTCAGGGTGAAGAACAAGAATGGATTTTTACTTTTAATAGAAATCTTTACATTTTTTAACATTCAAGAGCACAGACATACATTGATTTAACTGAGGCAAGATTAACGGTGCCTGAAATGGAGTGAAGTACAGAATATTATAGCAGCTATTATGTTAACATCAAGTTTTGTTAGATTCAATCTTAATGCGGAGGTCCGCCCAAAAAATAAAAAATAAAAGCCAGCAGCTACACATACTGCAGCTGCTGGCTTTTAATAATAGGACACTTACCTGTCCTGGAGTCCAGCGATGTCGACACGGCAGCTAATGTTTCCACCAGCTGTCAGGTGCTATCATTGTGATTGCGGGTAAGGGAACCTGGCAGTGTAGTCATAAGGCTTCACACCGGGAACTATACCATGCATGCGCGAGCCCCGCTCCTCTCTTCTACTGGCCCAGCGACAGGGGGAGGAGGAGGGAGCCCCGCGGTAAGTCATGGGCCGCGGCGCGGACTCCTGGAAGTGGTGACAGGATACCTGTCAAAGACAGGTATCCTGTCCCCCCTCCCCCCTCCCCCCCGAAAGGTGCCAATTGTGGCACCAGAGGGGGAGAGGAGACAAATGAGCGGAAGTTCCACCTTTGGAACTTGAAAAAGGAAACATGCAATGGCTAGTTTAAAAATATGGGGTGGCAACAACTGTTGTTTGGACAAGGAAACAGTCTACCAACAAAGAAAGTGAATCAGAAGGTATTACTACTTTTCTGTATGAGCAACTTTTCTCTGTATAAGTAATAATGGGTAAATCTGCCCAGATTTGATTTACCAAGGGTTTAGTGAATTTTATTAAATTTGCGGCAAACCCTAAATTGGAAGCAAATCCATTTGAAGTCTATAGTGGTTACATCTTGTACTGCCATGGGGTACATGCACAAATGAAAAAAAAATAAATCAACAGCAGGATCTTTTCATTCGGCTTCAAGGCCAACATGGAAAATACACAAATCCTTTAAATAATATGCTTGGGGGGTGGGATACCTTAATGTGAACCCTTCCCCCAGAAACATTGAAAGCACATTTAGGTGCAGCTCTGCATGTTCAGCAGTAAACTTATATACACATACTACAAATGCTGTAATTTATGCAAACGTACTATTTTTTTTTTCTCTGCCTTACCCGAAGCAATTGTAGCATAGTCAGTGCCTCCGAGCTGCCTCCTAGGAATGCTATTTCACCACTGCCTTCCAGGGAACTCGCATAAGTAATATGTGGGATCTCACAAGAAAAAAATACCATTTCCTGAGATATCAGGAGATTCTGTGAGATCTTGCAAGATCTCGGGAAAGAGTACATTCTATTTGTTTTTCCGTACAAATTTTCTGGACATCATTGGTGGGCTTGTCCAAAGGACTAGGAAGAAGAAGCTGGCCAAGGATGATGTTGATTTTCACAATAATTGGCCAGTAACAAGACAATTTTCAAAACAAGAATATACTTAAAACAATACAAATTCAATTAGGTTTAATGCAATAGAAACAGAGTTCACTCACACTCAATTTGTAAAAGGCATCATGAGGGGGTTAATGTATTGCCACTGGTTTCTGATACATTAGCGACCAGTGCCAGTTAATTAACCCCTTTGTGCTGCATTAGTGGCACCAGTGTAACACTGACACTGGTGCCATTTATGCAGCACAAAGGGGTTCATTTACTGGCACTGGTCTGATGGGCATATTTTATTTTAAGAGCAACACTGATGGGCATATTTTGTTGTGCCCATCCGAGTGCTCCTTAACATAAAATATGCCCATCAGCATGATCCTTAACATAAAATAAGCTTGCATGCTGATGGGCACATTTAATCTTAAGGGGAACTCCGATGGGCACAACAAAATACACCCATCTGTTTGCCCCTTTACATAAAATGCGCCCATCAGTGTTGCTCTTATAATAAAATATAAAATACAATAAAATTATAAAATAATAAAACATCAGAGCAAATAAGTAGCATGTTGATGGGCACATTTTATGTTAAGGGGCACTCTGGTGGGCACAACAAATTATGCCCATCAGTGTGCCCCTTAACAAAATATGGCCATCAGACTGCCTCTTAACAAATTATGCCCATCAGTGTGTAGCTTAGGAAACATATGCCCCACATACCTTGAGCTCAGGAGTAGGAGCCAGGAGCCGGGAGCCGCGAGTAGCAGGGGGATGGGGCGGAGCGTGCACATGATGTCACACCAGGCCGGGCACTCTTGTGACAGAAGACTGGGAGTGAGAGCCGTGGTCAGGAGGCGGGGCGCACACACGCAACATCACTGGTTGCTGGGAAACCCTAAGTCCCAGCAATCCAGTGACTGCTACTACACTGGCGGCCTGGTGGTCTGGGCAAGAGCGTCGCTCGGTCTGTGCATGGGCCGCCATTTAATGACTGCTGTGCCTGTTTTAGAAGGACACTTTACTGCACCCCCCACCCCCAATAAATTGTACCGCCCAGGGCATCCGCCCCTCACGCCCCCCACCCCCCCCCTGTACCGACTCTGTACAGCAGTGTAAACGTGGCCAGCAGCAAGCCAGTTTTAATTGGGGATAAAAGGCCATTATGTACCAGAGACAAAGGGGTTGATTTACTAAAGGCAAAAAGTCTGTGCACTGCAAGTGCAACCACAAGTGCACCCACAAGTGCACTGCAAATACAGTAGCTCTAGATCTGAGGGGTACATGTAATCAAAATAAAAAAACTGCATTTTTTCTTTCACATGATTGAATAGAAATCAGCAGAACTTTCCATCATTTCAGAGCTTCCCCTTTGATCTAGAGCAACTGCACTTGTCGTGCACTTGTAGTGCACAGTATATTTGCCTTTAGTAAATTAACCTCAACAAGCAGGTGTTTACTAGAGGAATTAAAATATTGCAGATGGAACAGTAGTGTAAATTTGGCCAACAGGAGGAGAATTTTATTGTGCAATGATAGGCCCGAATTTACTAGAGACAAAGAGCATAGGATGGGATGTCACTACAAAAATTAAGATACTGATTAAGATAAGGATGCAGCTGTGTGTCAAAGAAGCAACCTTAAGAACAAATAGTCAGTAGCAAATAAGAGTGAGTTCATGTCACAGCATGTGTGTTATTGTACATGCATTGGCATGTGTTGATATGCATTTTTGTAATGCGATTACATGCATTTTTAAAGCTGTGATGCATTTTTTTATATATTGTGCTGTGTTTTCCTGTGTTCTGTTGTATTTTTAAAGATGTCTCTCCTGTGACATCACTTCTTTTATAGTTGCTGATTGACTTCTGGAAAGAGAATCAAATCCTATGGAGAGAAGCTATGTTTTGAATGCCATAGCATCATTATTGTGCTTACAATTGGCAGAAAGGGCATCAAAAGCATTTTTTTCTGGTTCATTCTTTATTCACTGAGCAGGAAAGCAAAGAACAGTTTTGGACCCTATATCAAGATCTAAGAGGACACTTGCTGGTTTTCTGCTTCAACCAGATGTCTGTTGCAATGTAAGTTTGTTTAATGTGTGTTTACTAGGGATGAGCCGAACACCCCCCGGTTCGGTTCGCACCAGAACCTGCAAACGGACTGAAAATTTGCACGAACGTTAGAACCCCATTGACGTCTATGGGACTCGAACGTTCGAAAACATAAGTGCTCATTTTAAAGGCTAATTTTCATGGTATTGACCTAAAAAGGGTTTGGGGACCCGAGTCCTGCCCCAGGGGACATGTATCAATGCAAAAAAAAGTTGTAAAAACGGACGTTTTTTCGGGAGCAGTGATTTTAATGATGCTTAAAGTAAAAAAAAAAATCATGGCCCACTGTCGTGGGGAAAAAAAAACAAGCTCCCCTGACCCTATCCTGGTGCCATAGACGCACAGGTACTCATTGATGGCCCTGTGCTGCATGTGCAGCCGCTGCAGCATGGCCAACATTGAGTTCCACCTGGTGGGCATGTCACAGATTAGGTGGTTCTTGGGCAGGTTAAACTCCTTTTGGAGGTCTGCCAGCCGAGCACTGGCATTATATGACCAGCGGAATGGCACACAGACTTTCCGGGCCTGCCTCAGGACATCCTGTAAGCCCGGGTACCTGCCCAAGAACTGCTGCACCACCAAGTCAAGGACGTGAGCCAAACAGGGCACATGGGTCATTTTTCCCTGTCGGAGGGCAGAGAGGAGGTTGGTGCCATTGTCGCAAACCACCATTCCTGCCTTAAGTTGACGTGGCGTCAACCACCTCTGAATCTGCCCCTGCAGAGCTGACAGAACCTCTGCCCCAGTGTGGCTCCTGTCCCCCAAGCACACCAGCTCAAGCACCGCATGGCATCTTTTGGCCTGCGTACTTGCGTAGCCCCTTGAACGCCTACGGAGCACCGCTGGTTCCGAGGATAAATCACAGGAAGAGGCCATGGAGGAATAAGAAGAGGAGGGGGTGGAGGAGAGAGGTGTGTCACAATCATTAGTAGTGGCATTTTGGAGGCGTGGTGGCGGAACAACCTCCAACACTACTGCACCTTGTCCTTCATCCTTCCCAGCTGCCAGCAGAGTCACCCAATGTGCAGTGAAACTTAGGTAACGTCCCTGTCCATGTCTGCTGGACCATGAGTCAGTGGTAATATGCACCTTACCGCTGACCGCCCTGTCCAGCGAGGCATGGACATTGCCTTCCACATGCCGGTAGAGAGCCGGAATCACCTTCCGTGAGAAAAAGTGGCGTTTGGGTATCTGCCACTGAGGAACCACACATCCCACAAACTCACGGAAGGGGATAGAGTCTACCAACTGAAAAGGCAGCAGTTGAAGTGCTAGCAATTTTGCCAAGCTAGCATTCAACCGCTAGGCATGTGGATGGCTGGGAGTGAACTTCTTTCGGCGGTGCAGCAGCTGGGGCAGGGAAATTTGCCTGGTACAATCTGACGTCGGTGTACCCAAAGCAGATTGCCCACAAGTACTTGGCTGTGACACACCTAATTCTACACCTTCATTCCTCTCAGTGCAGGTCTCAGAGAGGACTGAAGGTATAGTGGGGTTGGAGATCTCAGCTGATGAGGAGCAAGGAGAGATCCTCTTTGTTCTTTGGTGTGGGTCTTTTAAATACGCTTGCCAACGAACTGCATGGCAGGTCAACATATGTCTGTTCAAGCATGCGGTGCCCAAGCGGGAGATGTTTTGGCCACGCACTACACTAACTTGTAGCTTTAGCTGAACACTGTGCAGAGGTCACACTACACTAACTTGTAGTTTTCGCTGAACACTGTGAAGAGGACACACTACACCAACTTGTAGCTTTAGCTGAACACTGTGAGGAGGACACACTACCCTAACTTGTAGCTTTAGCTGAACACTGTGCAGAGGTCTCACTACACTAACTTGTAGTTTTAGCTGAACACTGTGAGGAGGACGCACTACACTAACTTGTAGCTTTAGCTGAACACTGTGCAGAGGTCACACTACACTAACTTGTAGTTTTGGCTGAACACTGTGAGGAGTACACACTACACCAGCTTGTAGCTTTAGCTGAACACTGTGAGGAGGATGCACTACCCTAACTTGTAGCTTTAGCTGAACACTGTGCAGAGGTCACACTACACTAACTTGTAGTTTTGGCTGAACACTGTGAGGAGTACACACTACACCAACTTGTAGCTTTAGCTGAACACTGTGAGGAGGATGCACTACCCTAACTTGTAGCTTTAGCTGAACACTGTGCACAGGTCACACTAAACTAACTTGTAGCTTTAGCTGAACACTGTGAGGAGGACGCACTACACTAACTTGTAGCTTTAGCTGAACACTGTGCAGAGGTCGCACTACACTAACTTGTAGTTTTCGCTGAACACTGTGAGGAGGACACACTACAAGAACTTGTTGCTTTAGCTGAACACTGTGAGGAGGACGCACTACCCTAACTTGTAGCTTTAGCTGAACACTGTGCAGAGGTCACACTAAACTAACTTGTAGCTTTAGTTGAACACTGTGAGGAGGACGCACTACACTAACTTGTAGCTTTAGCTGAACACTGTGCAGAGGTCGCACTACACTAACTGGTAGTTTTCGCTGAACACTGTGAGGAGGACACACTACACCAACTTGTAGCTTTAGCTGAACACTGTGAGGAGGACGCACTACCCTAACTTGTAGCTTTAGCTGAACACTGTGCAGAGGTCACACTAAACTAACTTGTAACTTTAGCTGAACACTGTGAGGAGGATGCACTACACTAACTTGTAGCTTTAGCTGAACACTGTGCAGAGGTCTCACTACACTAACTTGTAGTTTTAGCTGAACACTGTGAGGAAGACACACTACACTAACTTGTAGCTTTAGCTGAACACCGTGCAGAGGTCTCACTACACTAACTTGTAGTTTTAGCTGAACACTGTGAGGAGGACGCACTACCCTAACTTGTAGCTTTAGATGAACACTGTGCAGAGGTCACACTAAACTAACTTGTAGCTTTAGCTGAACACTGTGAGGAGGACGCACTACACTAACTTGTAGCTTTAGCTGAACATTGTGCAGAGGTCTCACTACACTAACTTGTAGTTTTAGCTGAACACTGTGAGGAGGACGCACTACACTAACTTGTAGCTTTAGCTGAACACTGTGCAGAGGTAGCACTACACTAACTTGTAGTTTTAGCTGAACACTGTGAGGAGGACACACTACCCTAACTTGTAGCTTTAGCTGAACACTGTGCAGAGGTCACACTAAACTAACTTGTAGCTTTAACTGAACACTGTGAGGAGGACGCACTACACTAACTGTAAATAGTCTAGCTGCCCGACTGTGGTACTAATAGGATCAAAAGAACACCAGCAATTTTCTTCAGGTAGCTGTAAATACTGTAACAAGACAAGCCTGCCTGTCAGTAGGAAGATAACAGGAACGGATCTAGCTAAACTGAATACAGTGTATATATATATATATATATGCAACACCTGGGATGCATATATATACACAATACAATGTAAGTGCAGCTAACTCACTGACTGACCTGCCTAATCTAGCTAACTCAAATGAAATGACACTGTCTCTCTCTCTCTCTAAGCACGCCGGAACACACTACACAGGGCCACCGTGCAGGTGGCCATATATAGTGTGGGGCGTGTTCTAAACCACCTGAGCCATAATTGGCCAAAGCCACCCTGGCTTTGGCCAATTACAGCTCTCTCTACCGACGGCGCTGTGATTGGCCAAGCATGCGGGTCATAGTGCATGCTTGGCCAATCATCAGCCAGCAATGCACTGCGATGCCGCAGTGAATTATGGGCCGTGACGCGCCACACGAATTTGGCGCAAACGGCCCATATCGTTCGCAATTCGACGAACGATCGAACGGCCGATGTTCGAGTCGAACATGGGTTCGACTTGAACACGAAGCTCATCCCTAGTGTTTACTTGTTTTACGAAGGTTATACATAATCCAGGGTATTTCGCACCACAACCTGTACATAATTCATTAAGGTTGTGGTATGAAACATCCACTCCATAGTGCAGCTTTGACCTCCGACATTTCTCTCAACATCTCTGTAGATGTTTTCCCCTCTTTTGTTCATTACCACCAGGAGGCCAAATCCCCTGGCAGGAGCAATTTACATACTTCTAATTTTGTAAATTATTTTCATCTTATATCTATCTATGCCAAAACAAAAGTATTTGTACTGTGCCTAAACTAGAATAAAAATACAGTATAATATATCCCAAAAATAAAAAATAATTTGTAGTTTTTGTGCCAAAATAAAAAGTATTGTATCATTTATCCACTTCTGGACCAGAAGTGCTCATGGCTATTGACATCAAGACATTATACTAGAGTATTCCCCATGAGCAGTGCGTCCGAACGGCTGATACCTTCCTAATGGAGCAGGATCGAATCACCTGGCCTCTAAATATATTTATTTATATATACTGCAATTTATTCTGACTAAAAACTACTTTGTCTATATGAACCAGATTTACTTGCAAACACAGGGTGTGGCTATGGGCACATCCTGTGCACCCTCATATGCCAACCTATTCTTAGGAGGATGGGAGAGAACAGTCTTTGCAGATGAGTTACTCCAACCTTTTCTAAACCAAGTCCTCTGCTGGCATAGATTTATGACCTGTTCCTAATCTGGACAGGAACAGAAAGAGCTTTGATCAAATTAATTGAATCATTAAATAAAAATAATTTCAATCTTCACTTTACCCTAAGCTATGATCCCATTAGCATCCAATTTCTAGACTTGAGAATCATTAAAGGTCCAAACGGCCAAATCAGAACAGATCTCTATGGTAAACCTACGTCAACAAAATATCTTTCTCCACGCCTCCACGGCACATCCTTATCCTATGGTTCACAGTATACCATAGGCCCAATACCTAAGACTATAACGTAACTAGACACGTGCAGTTCATTTCGTTCCAAATGAATTTTTTAACGAATTTCGACAAATTCGTTAATTCGGAAATATCCGAATTAACGTAAACCCGTTTAACAAATGTTTCTGAATATTCATAAATTCAAAAATTTGTAAATTCGTACATTCGTACATTCGTACATTCGTACATTCGTAAATTCGTACATTCGTACATTCGTACATTAGTAAATTAGTGAATTCGTAAATTTGTAAATTCGGAAATCATAATAATTAACTAATAATAACTTAACTATTACTAGTAACTATTAAATTATAGGTATTGTAATTTCCTTTCAAATTTGGCTGTTAGTGAACATAACACATACAAATTTATCCGAAGTTACGAATGATCCGAAATAACAAATGCCGTATCCAAACGAATGGAACGCAATGAATTATTAATAATAAATAACAATAATAATAATAAAACCTTTTTATTATCATTATTTATTATTAATTTGTTCCGTTCCATTTGTTTAGATGCAGCATTCGTTATTTCGGATAATTCATAACTTTGGATAAATTTGTATTTGTTACGTTCACTAACAGACAAATTTGAAAGGAAATTACAATACCTATAATTTAATAGTTAGTTACTATTTCAAATTTTCTAATATTCGGGCTTTTGGATTTTCAAATTTCGAATGTACAAATTTCCAAATTTTCTAATTTACAAATGTACGAATTTACGAATATACAAATTTTCTAATGTATGAATGAACGAATTTATGAATTTACAAATGTACGAATTTGCGAATGTACGAATGAACGAATGTACGAATTTACGAATGTACGAATGTACGGATTTACGAATGTACAAATTTACAAATTGTGATCATAACGAATGACCCGAAAAACAAAAAAAAAAATAAACGAATGAAACAAAAATGAAAACAAACAAATTTTTTGGCAATGCACATGTCTAAAGGTAACTGCAAAGAGGACGAGGATTTCTATACTCAGGCTTTTGCCCTACATGAAGGCCTACTAATAAGAGGATACATTCGAACTAACCTCCTCGCAGTAAACAACCAGAAACAGTTAAAATTATAACTAAATTCTCTGCCCATCATAACCAATTAAGAAACCTCCTATCTGATCATTAGCATTTACTGACTGATCGTCATAGCCTCAAAAAATATGTCAGACCAACCCCAGAGTTGGTATTTTACAGGGCAACCTCATTGAAAGACAAATTAACGAGTAGCCACTATCAGGTGGGACTTTGTGGCCCAAGGAATCCTTGCGGCATTTTTCGTTGCGGACAGTGCGCGCAATGTCCTTGGATACAGGAGGGCACAAAATTTATGTTTCCCAATGGAGAATTATTTACACCTGCATTTCATGCCAACTGCAGCACAAGAGGAGTTGTTTATCTAATGATCTGTGCCTGCAATGCTTTTTATGTGAGCAAGACCATCAGAGAGCTCCGACAAAGAATAGGAAATCACCTAAATTATTCTGCCAATGGTAAATTTACTATAGTGGGTAGGGATGAGCTTCGTGTTCGAGTCGAACCCATGTTCGACTCGAACATCGGCTGTTCGACCGTCCATCGAATTGCGAACGATATGGGCCGTTCGCGCCAAATTCGTGTGGCGCGTCACGGCCCATAATTCACTGCGGCATCGCAGTGCATTGCTGGCTGATGATTGGCCAAGCATGCACTATGACCCGCATGCTTGACCAATCACAGCGCCGTCAGTAGAGAGAGCTGTAATTGGCCAAAGCCAGGGTGGCTTTGGCCAATTATGGCTCAGGGGATTTAGTACATGCCCCACACTATATAAGGCCGCCTGCACGGCGGCCCTGTGTAGTGTGTGTTCCGGTGTGCTGAGACATAGAGAGAGAGACAGACAGTGTCATTTGATTTGAGTTAGATAGATTAGGCAGAACAGTCAGTCAGTTAGCTGCACTTACAGTGTATTGTGTATATATATATGCATCCCTGGTGTTGCATATATATATATACACTGTATTCAGTTTAGCTAGATCCGTTCCTGTTATCTTCTATCTAGACTATTTACATTTGGTGCAGTGCGTCCTGCTCACAGTGTTCAGCTAGATCCGTTCCTGCTATTTACATTTAGTGCAGTGCGTCCTGCTCACAGTGTTCAGCTAGATCCGTTCCTGCTATTTACATTTAGTGCAGTCAGTGCGTCCTGCTCACAGTGTTCAGCTAGATCCGTTTCTGCTATTTACATTTAGTGCAGTGCGTCCTGCTCACAGTGTTCAGCTAGATCCGTTCCTGCTATTTACATTTAGTGCAGTCAGTGCGTCCTGCTCACAGTGTTCAGCTAGATCCGTTCCTGCTATTTACATTTAGTGCAGTGCGTCCTGCTCACAGTGTTCAGCTAGATCCGTTCCTGCTATTTACATTTAGTGCAGTCAGTGCGTCCTGCTCACAGTGTTCAGCTAGATCCGTTCCTGCTATTTACATTTAGTGCAGTGCGTCCTGCTCACATTGTTCAGCTAGATCCGTTCCTGCTATTTACATTTAGTGCAGTCAGTGCGTCCTGCTCACAGTGTTCAGCTAGATCCGTTCCTGCTATTTACATTTAGTGCAGTGCGTCCTGCTCACAGTGTTCAGCTAGATCCGTTCCTGCTATTTACATTTAGTGCAGTGCGTCCTGCTCACAGTGTTCAGCTAGATCCGTTCCTGCTATTTACATTTAGTGCAGTCAGTGCGTCCTGCTCACAGTGTTCAGCTAGATCCGTTCCTGCTATTTACATTTAGTGCAGTGCGTCCTGCTCACAGTGTTCAGCTAGATCTGTTCCTGCTATTTACATTTAGTGCAGTCAGTGCGTCCTGCTCACAGTGTTCAGCTAGATCCGTTCCTGCTATTTACATTTAGTGCAGTCAGTGCGTCCTGCTCACAGTGTTCAGCTAGATCCGTTCCTGCTATTTACATTTAGTGCAGTGTGTCCTGCTCACAGTGTTCAGCTAGATCTGTTCCTGCTATTTACATTTAGTGCAGTCAGTGCGTCCTGCTCACAGTGTTCAGCTAGATCCGTTCCTGCTATTTACATTTAGTGCAGTGCATCCTGCTCACAGTGTTCAGCTAGATCCGTTCCTGCTATTTACATTTAGTGCAGTCAGTGCGTCCTGCTCACAGTGTTCAGCTAGATCCGTTCCTGCTATTTACATTTAGTGCAGTGCGTCCTGCTCACAGTGTTCAGCTAGATCTGTTCCTGCTATTTACATTTAGTGCAGTGCGTCCTGCTCACAGTGTTCAGCTAGATCTGTTCCTGCTATTTACATTTAGTGCAGTGCGTCCTGCTCACAGTGTTCAGCTAGATCTGTTCCTGCTATTTACATTTAGTGCAGTCAGTGCGTCCTGCTCACAGTGTTCAGCTAGATCCGTTCCTGCTATTTACATTTAGTGCAGTGCATCCTGCTCACAGTGTTCAGCTAGATCCGTTCCTGCTATTTACATTTAGTGCAGTCAGTGCGTCCTGCTCACAGTGTTCAGCTAGATCCGTTCCTGCTATTTACATTTAGTGCAGTGCGTCCTGCTCACAGTGTTCAGCTAGATCTGTTCCTGCTATTTACATTTAGTGCAGTCAGTGCGTCCTGCTCACAGTGTTCAGCTAGATCCGTTCCTGCTATTTACATTTAGTGCAGTCAGTGCGTCCTGCTCACAGTGTTCAGCTAGATCCGTTCCTGCTATTTACATTTAGTGCAGTGCGTCCTGCTCACAGTGTTCAGCTAGATCTGTTCCTGCTATTTACATTTAGTGCAGTCAGTGCGTCCTGCTCACAGTGTTCAGCTAGATCCATTCCTGCTATTTACATTTAGTGCAGTCAGTGCGTCCTGCTCACAGTGTTCAGCTAGATCCGTTCCTGCTATTTACATTTAGTGCAGTGCGTCCTGCTCACAGTGTTCAGCTAGATCCGTTCCTGTTATCTTCCTACTGACAGGCAGGCTTGTCTGGTTACAGTATATAAAGCTACCTGAAGAAAATTACAGGTGTTCTATCCCAGCTTAGTGCAGCTACAGGCCATCAGTATGTCTGGAAGGCCAAGAAGGAGAGGCAGACAGTCACAAGCCAATAAGAGAGGGCAAGCAGGCTCTGTGTCTAGTGCTGGTCGTGGAGACGGTGCATCCTCATCAGCACGTGGCCATGGGACACGCTTGGCCTTTTTTTCGGCAGCTGGCCGTGTTGAGCCGCAACATGCGGAAGACTTGGTCGAGTGGATGACCAAGCCGTCCTCATCCTCCTCATCCTCCTCATCCTCTCTCACCCATGCCCAGGGTGCTTTGTCTGGCAAAGCAGCGGCCTCTTCCCTCAGCTCAATGTCATCAGTGACTCCTTCCCTAGCTCCACCATGTCCTCCTGAGGATTCCCTCGAACTGTTTGACCACAGTGTTGGGTACATGCTCCAGGAGGATGCCCAGCGTTTGGAAGGCTCTGATGATGATACTGAGCTCGATGAAGGCAGTAACATGAGCACGGACAGAGGGGGTGCCCAAGAAGGACAGCAATCTGGCAGTCATGCTCCCCCTGCTGCAGCATACTGCCAGGTTTGCTCCAGTGATGAGGAGGGAGGGGATGATGAGGTCACTGACTCAACGTGGGTGCCTGATAGGAGAGAGGAGGAGGAGGAGGAGGAGGAGGAGGAGGCGGCACATCACCAATGAGGCAGGATGCCCTCCAGGGGCCAGCCTAAGGGCAGCACATTGACTGCATCACACCCCAAAGCTCCACATGTGCAGGGCGCTGCAGTCTCTGCGCGTTATTCAAAAAGTTCTTTGGTGTGGGCCTTTTTTGAGACGAGTGCATCAGATCGCACCGCTGCTATTTGCAACATATGTCTCAAGCGTATCTCGCGTGGCCAAAACATCTCCCGCTTGGGCACCACATGCTTGACCAGACATATGTTGACCTGCCATGCAGTTCGTTGGCAAGCGTATCTAAAAGACCCACACCAAAGAACAAAGAGGATCTCTCCTTGCTCCTCATCAGCTGAGATTTCCAACCCCACTAGACCTTCAGTCCTCTCTGAGACCTGCAGTGAGAGGAATGAAGGTGTAGAATTAGGTGTGTCACAGCCAAGTACTTGTGGGCAATCTGCTTTTGGTACACCGACGTCAGATTGTACCAGGCAAATTTCCCTGCCCCAGCTGCTGCACCGCCGAAAGAAGTTTGCTCCCAGCCATCCACATGCCCAGCGGTTGAATGCTAGCTTGGCAAAATTGCTAGCACTTCAACTGCTGCCTTTTCAGTTGGTAGACTCTGCCCCCTTCCGTGAGTTTGTGGAATGTGCGGTTCCTCAGTGGCAGGTACCCAAACGCCACTTTTTCTCACGGAAGGCGATTCCGGCTCTCTACCGGCATGTGGAAGGCAATGTCCATGCCTCGCTGGACAGGGCGGTCAGCGGTAAGGTGCATATTACCGCTGACTCATGGTCCAGCAGGCATGGACAGGGACGTTACCTAAGTTTCACGGCGCATTGGGTGACTCTGCTGGCAGCTGGGAAGGATGCAGGACAAGGTGCAGTAGTGTTGGAGGTTGTTCCGCCACCACGCCTCCAAAATGCTGATTGTGACACACCTCTCTCCTCCACCCCCTCCTCTTCTTCTTCCTCCATGGCCTCTTCCTCGGAACCAGCGGTGCTCCGTAGGCGTTCAAGGGGCTACACAAGTACGCAGGCCAAAAGATGCCATGCGGTGCTTGAGCTGGTGTGCTTGGGGGACAGGAGCCACACTGGGGCAGAGGTTCTGTCAGCTCTGCAGGGGCAGGTTCAGAGGTGGTTGACGCCACGCCAACTTAAGGCAGGAATGGTGGTTTGCGACAATGGCACCAACCTCCTCTCTGCCCTCCGACAGGGACAACTGACCCATGTGCCCTGTTTGGCTCACGTCCTTAACTTGGTGGTGCAGCGGTTCTTGGGCAGGTACCCGGGCTTACAGGATGTCCTGAGGCAGGCCAGGAAAGTCTGTGTGCATTTCCGCCGGTCATATAATGCCAGTGCTCGGCTGACGGACCTCCAAAAGGAGTTTAACCTGCCCAAGAACCGCCTAATCTGTGACATGCCCACCAGGTGGAACTCAACGTTGGCCATGCTGCAGCGGCTGCACACGCAGCAGAGGGCCATCAATGAGTACCTGTGCGACTATGGCACCAGGACAGGGTCAGGGGAGCTTGGTTTTTTTTCCCCACGCCAGTGGGCCATGATCAGGGATGCATGCACTGTCCTGTCACCATTCGAGGAGGCCACGAGGATGGTGAGCAGTGACAGTGCATGCATCAGTGACACTGTCCCCCTTGTCCACCTGTTGGAGCACACGCTGCGTGGAATAATGGACAGGGCACTTGAGGCAGAACAGAGGCAGGAAGAGGAGGACTTCCTTAGCTCTCAAGGCCCCCTTTATCCAGACAGTGTTCCTGCGTGCCCGCCGATCACACAGGAAGAGGACGAGGAGGAGGAGGAGGAGGAGGAAGATTGTGTCAGTATGGAGGTGGAGCCTGGCACTCAGCATCAGCAGCAGTCTTTAAGGGATCAGTCCCAAGGAACACATGGACTTGTACATGGCTGGGAGGAGGTGGCTGCGGACGTTGTTGTCCTTAGTGACCCAGAGGACTCCGGACCGAATGCCTCAGCAAACCTACGCTGCATGGCCTCCCTGATCCTGCAAAGCCTGCGTAAGGATCCTCGTATTCGTGGTATCAAGGAGAAGGACCAATACTGGCTGGCAACCCTCCTTGATCCACGTTACAAGGGTAAGGTTGCGGACCTTATCTTGCCATCGCAGAGGGAGCAGAGGATGAAACATCTTCGGGAGGCCTTGCAGAAAGGTCTGTGCAACGTGTTCCCAGAGACTGGGAGGTTACTGTGACAGACTCACCCGAGACAGAGGCTATTGGAGGGGACTGAACGCTAGCCTGTTGCCTTTTGATTATGGGCCCTGGATTTTCAATGGAACGGTGCTCTTTGTGGGGTGAATTGGAGGTCCGGTTTGAACTGTTTTAATCGGACTCAGTTGTCTATATATGTATATTTTGTTGGTTGTGTAATTATGTTGGGGACTCCTTGCTGTGGATCTGTGTCCCTGAAGAGGGAGGGGGGGGGTTCCTCCAGCAGCCCCCTGCTGATAAGACTGATTCATTCTGTTGGGACACATCATGTGAGGAGATGCTGGTGTCAACTTGTGCTTATGTTAATTGAATGAGCTAATGACATTGTCCTCCATACAATGTAGGAGACGGGACGACTCCTATTGGAGCTCATGTTAATTAGGTTAGCTTTGAGTCATCCTGGTGTATAAATGTGTGGGAGATCTCAAATAAAGAGTAGTTCTGATGTACTCCAAGACTGGTGTTGTCTAGTTCTTGGGGTTCCTATAGCCAGATCCATTGGACTCGTGTTCCAGAACTTAGGAAGCGGTATATGACGGAAGCACTCAAGCGGAGTGTGGGACGTTCCGTGACATTGGTGGCAAGCAGCGGGAAAGCTTCCTGAAGTCTGGGAAATCCAAACCTCCAACTGGATCCAAGATCATCATAGCAGACTTCAGTCACCCCAGCGGAGATATGGACCTGGCATCAGAATTCCCGGGGCTGCTGCGGATCATCCTTTCAACGTACACCAGGACTGTGTCTGAGGATGAATACCTGGAGCTTAGGCAGCAGATTCGGGTGGAGCTCTGGATTGCAGCCCTCCGCCTCGCTGGTATAAAACAGGGCAAGTGCTTTCCAACCCAAGAGCAACGGGCCAGTGACCAACGGGCATTGCGGATGGCATTCCTGGGAGAGCAACCCCAGGAGCAATGGGTGACTGAGTTGGACAGGCTGGTCCAGCAGGAGATAGAGCTGGACAATCGTTATCGGGCTCTGCAATGGCACGCAGAGGAGGGATATTTAGGGGAGACAACAGAATGCTCTCCGGAGGGATATGACTTTGGCGGCCCTGGATTGCTGTGGGAGAACCTTACAGATCTTTTTATGTTTGACGATGAAGGGGAACCTGACCTTGAGGACCTGCGAGAATATAGAGAGGCTATGCTCGGTCTTGTAGGGTTCTCAGAGCTCAAACCTGATCTGGACCATTTGCTAAGGAAGGAACAGCATCTGGAAAGGGCATACAGGAAACTGCTAGAACACGTTCAGCAGCATGCCAGAGAATCGGCAGTGGAAAATCCGGAGATTGCCGTCCCCAAACCTGAAGTGCTGACAACAGGGCAGAGCTCTGCTAACCTCTGTCCAGAAATGATAGCATCTTCTGGGTTCCATGGACAGGAGATGGTGAACCTATATCCCCAGACATCAGTTGCAGAGACATGGGATTTGATAGACTTTTCTGCTGAGGAAGAACAACCTGATGAGCCTCCAGCAGAAGAGCTGCTATCAGGGCCAAAGTTCCCTGTGCTCTGCCCAGCACCAACAGTGGCTTCAGCCTTCTTGAGAGAAGAGGTAGTCGGCCTTTCTCCCACAACACTGACAGGGACATGTGATTTTCTGCCAGCAGCATCTATGGAGTTAAAACAAACTTCTCCAGCTGAAGATCTGGTAACTGAACAGAGGGTCCAAGACCTCTGTCCCACACTTTTACCACTTCCAAAGACTGGGGATTTAATAGACATTTCTGTAGAGGAGGAACCACCTAGCAAACCCCCAGCAGAAGTGCTGGCAACCGGACAGAGGGTCCAAGACCTCTGCCCCACATCTGTGGCAGTTTCAGAGGCTCAGGGTGAGAAGGTGGCAATCACTTCCCAGCAGCAGATACAGGGGGAGAAGGGAGAGGAGGTGTGTGTTGTCCCTCCCCAACAGTTGGCCAGGGTGGAGGAAGCAGGCTTTCCTCCCCAGCAAACATCCGTGTACCTGGGAGACAGTACCATCGACATGTCGTCCCAGCAGCCAGATGAGGGAATGGAAATGGAAGCAGCCGGCTCCCTTTTCCAATGGCAACTACACAGTTTGGGAGTGGAGGAAGCCAGCCTCCTGCCCCAACGGTTAGCTGGAGCGGAGGATGCCGAGTCCCCAGCAGAAGTGCTGGCAACAGAGCAGAGTGCTACCAACCTCTTCCCAGCACCGGCAACAACTGTGGAGTTCCAGGGAGCCGGGGCAGTTGGCCCCTCTCTCCGATGACAAGCTGATGTAGTGGAGCTGCTACTCCCAGCTGAATCGCTGGCAACAGGACAGAGCACCGCTGGCCTCTGCATAGCACCTAGTGTCCCTCTACAGCTTCAAGAAGCAGGGGTGATTGGCCCCTCTGCCCAGCAGCAGACCGAGCCCAGGAATGTTAAAAACAATCCAGCTGAAGCCCTGGCAGCCAGACAGAGAGTAAATGACCTCTGCCCCACACCTACTGAGGTCAACTATTCCTTGCAGCCAAGAATGGAGATCATGCGGGAAGACTATGTGAGTTCACTCTGCCTGACTAACGTATGTCCAGACCAGGTGGAGGTCTGGGACCTTGTTAGTCAACCTTTGATGGGGGAGAAATGTGACAGACTCACCCGAGACAGAGGCTATTGGAGGGGACTGAACGCTAGCCTGTTGCCTTTTGATTATGGGCCCTGGATTTTCAATGGAACGGTGCTCTTTGTGGGGTGAATTGGAGGTCCGGTTTGAACTGTTTTAATCGGACTCAGTCGTGTATATATGTATATTTTGTTGGTTGTGTAATTATGTTGGGGACTCCTTGCTGTGGATCTGTGTCCCTGAAGAGGGAGGGGGGGGGGTTCCTCCAGCAGCCCCCTGCTGATAAGACTGATTCATTCTGTTGGGACACATCATGTGAGGAGATGCTGGTGTCAACTTGTGCTTATGTTAATTGAATGAGCTAATGACATTGTCCTCCATACAATGTAGGAGACGGGACGACTCCTATTGGAGCTCATCTTAATTAGGTTAGCTTTGAGTCATCCTGGTGTATAAATGTGTGGGAGATCTCAAATAAAGAGTAGTTCTGATGTACTCCAAGACTGGTGTTGTCTAGTTCTTGGGGTTCCTATAGCCAGATCCATTGGACTCGTGTTCCAGAACTTAGGAAGCGGTATATGACGGAAGCACTCAAGCGGAGTGTGGGACGTTCCGTGACAGTTACAAACTCCTGTTTCTGGACAACGTGTTGCTGAGGCTTCGGTCAGTCAAAGAAGGAGCGGTGGAGAAGGTGGCCGTCTGACCGATGCGTTCAGACAATTTTTTGGTCCGCAGCCCCAAGGTATGATCGGTTCCAGCAACCATCGCCAGCGTCTGTTTTACATGGTGCAGGAATACCTAGGGGCAAGATCAGACTTGGACACCTTTCCCACCGAAAATCCTCTGGGTTACTGGGTCTTGAGGATGGATCACTGGCCAGAGCTTGCACAGTATGCAATTGAGCTACTGGCCTGTCCTGCATCCAGCGTTCTTTCGGAACGCACATTCAGTGCTGCTGGAGGCGTGGTAACCGATCACAGGGTGCGTCTGTCCACCGACTCGGTCGATCGGCTGACCTTCATAAAAATGAATCAGTCTTGGATCACCACCAGCTACCAAGCACCTGATGCTGATGTAACCAAATAATTTTTTTTGAAATCTCAGATCCCTTCAAAGACTGCCTATGCTGATGCTGAGTGACTATCCCTGAGTAATTATCCTCTTCCTCCTCAATCATCACGCTGATAGCTTGTAAGAACATTTTTGGTTCTGGGCGCCACCACCAGTGCCTAAGGCACAATTTTTCAGCCCCTGTTTAACAGGGGCGTGTAATTACAATTTTTGATGTAATACTTTGCAGCAGGGCTCGTTCCTGCATTCCAACTAGAGTGTCTGTGAGGGGTTGCAGTGTTGTGGCACCAGCACCAGTGCCTAAGGCCCAATTTTTCTGCCCCTGTCTAACAGGGGCGTGTAATTACAATTTTTGATGCAATACTTTGCAGCAGGGCTCGTTCCTGCGTTCCAACTAGAGTGTCTGTGAGGGGTTGCAGTGTTGTGGCACCAGCACCAGTGCCTAAGGCCCAATTTTTCTGCCCCTGTCTAACAGGGGCGTGTAATTACAATTTTTGAAGCAATACTTTGCAGCAGGGCTCGTTCCTGCGTTCCAACTAGAGTGTCTGTGAGGGGTTGCAGTGTTGTGGCACCAGCACCAGTGCCTAAGGCCTAATTTTTCAGCTCCTGTTCAACAGGGGCATGTAATTACAATTCTTGATCTAATATTTCACAGCAGGGCCCTGTGAGGGCTTACAGTGTTGTGGCCACAGCAACACCTAAGGCCCAAATTTCTGCTGAGTATATAGGGCAGGACCCTACTTTCAAACATCTAACTTACAAACGACTCCTACTTGCAAACGGAAGGAGACAACAGGAAGTGAGATGAAATCTACCCCTAGGAAGGGAAATTCTCTCCTGTAAGAGTTAATATGGGAAAAAAATTCTCCTTTCCACTGATGCTTTCCAATCCTTGTTCCACAAAAAAACCCAAATTTTCAAAAAACATTTTTCATTGGGACAAAAAGTGAGGTGAAATCTTCTGAAGAGGAGGAAAGACAGCAAAACAAATGTCACAGGGGTGATAACCCTTCCCTATGTTTTCCAAAAAGCTTAAAAAAGATTTTTTGGCTGGAGCTAAACACGTTAAAAATGTACCCCTTCAAAAATACAAAGAGATTCTACTTAACAACAAACCTACAGTCCCTGTCTTGTTTGCACCGCCTGTATACTGCTGTTCAGAGTATATAGGGCCTTTCCTTATTTTAATTTGGGTGCGGGGTTCCCCTTAATATCCATACAGGACCCAAAGGGCCTGGTAATGGACTGGGGGGTACCCATGCCGTTTGTCTCACTGATTTTCATCCATATTGCCATGACCCGACATGACATTAAACCCGCAAGCAGTTTTAAATGAGATTTTTTCCTTTAAAAATGACATTTGGTGCAGGGACTGTTCTAAACATGGGAAACACGCGTCACTTTACAGGCATACTATAGACACCCCCCAGGTACGATATTTAAAGGAATATTTCACTTTTTTTTTTTTACTTTAAGCATCATTAAAATCACTGCTCCCGAAAAAACGGCCGTTTTTAAAAGTTTTTTTTGCATTGATACATGTCCCCTGGGGTAGGACCCGGGTCCCCAAACCCTTTTTAGGACAATACCATGCAAATTAGCCTTTAAAATGAGCACTTTTGATTTCGAACGTTCGAGTCCCATAGACGTCAATGGGGTTCTAACGTTCGTGCGAACTTTCGGTCCGTTCGCGGGTTCTGGTGCGAACCGAACCGGGGGGTGTTCGGCTCATCCCTAATAGTGGGACGTCACATAGGTTTGCACCACAGATTTGAGACTGAAGTAAATAAATTTGTGGTGCTTGAAGTGATCCCTGAAGATTTGCGGGGAGGCGATTGGGATCGCATAATCCTTCAGCGAGAAGCTGTTTGGATTGAGCAATTAAACGCTAACATACCCCCAGCTTAAACGAAACACATACATACAAAGCATTTTTATAAGTATGGTCTAAATATACTTTTATATTGACCATGCTAGATCTGCTTCTGTCCCTGCCGTGTGAGATAACAATGCTACTCTAGTGAGACACACTGATTCAACTCTTTTTCCCTGATTCCAATATGGAATCAAAATCATTGAACATTACAATACTTGATTCATTCATGTGGAGTTAATATATTAATATTCCTATATGTATAAATATACACATGTATTTTGGTTTATAAGCTAGGCATGGTTGATTTTTATAAACCTGGTTATCTTCTATCCTAATGTTATTCAACGTGATAAACTGTCATAAATAACGTATTATGCATTGCCTTCAGATCAGCTGCGGCATGTGTCAGCTTGAGGTTTAGCTCCCCCAGCAGTTTGCTTGCGCCTCTCCAGGGAGGGGAGACGCTCTTTAGTGAGTGATGGCCCATTCCCACCAGGATGAAAGACGTCGGCCGCATCCAATGTATGGTCACTGATCCAGTGACGTCATCCGTCGGCGTCTGCCAGCAGATGAGCGTCAGCTGGATTGGAGGCATATAGGGACGCTGGGAATGGCCCCTAGCATGGCAGCCACTCCCTGGGGGGGGGGGGCTAACTGGATGCAGGAAAAATAAACACTAAAGCCGTGTACACACAAGCGGAATGTCCGACAGAAACATTTCAGACGGAAGCTTTTCATCGTCTATTCCGATCGTGTGTATGCCTCATCTGACTTTTTTTTTTCGAAAATTCTGACGTACCTAGAAATGGAACATTTTCTAAATATTTCCGAAAGAACCAATTCCTTTTGGGAAAACCGTAAGTCTGTATGCTGTTCCGATGGACCAAAAACGATGCATGCTCTGAAGCAAGTACGAGACGGAAGCTATTGGCTACTGGCTATTGAACTTCCTTTTTCTAGTCCCGTCGTATGTGTTGTACGTCACCTCGTTCTGGACGGTCGGACTTTGGTGTGATCGTGTGTATGCAAGACCGCTTGAGCGGAATTCCATCCGAGTTCCGTCTGAGAAACCTCCGGGGTTTATTTCGACGGCAAAACCGGTCATGTGCGCGTGGCATTAGTCTTACTATACTGAACATTAGCTGTATATATGTGCTGATCCTACGCCAACTATGCATTGCATGCGATGCTGAGATTAGCATTAAGAACGAACGGATAGTTATCAGCACTAATCGAGATACTCTCTCTCTCTCTCTCTCTCTCTCTCTCTCTCTCTGTATATATATATATATATATATATATATATATATATATATATAATATATATATATATGCGCAACAATATAACAGTATATATCTCCTCTCCCCACTGATTAATATATCTATCTATCAGGGGTTTGTGATCTTGCTGAGATATACTTTATGAGAAGATCCCTATTTAAACACTCACCAGTCAACAACTGTCTGGCAATACCCTGCTAACAACAATCAGTTGAAATCGCATCAAGTTTCCTGCATCTCTTTCCCCGGGGTGCTATATACCGGACACTCTGACATAATAGGTTGGTTACTAAATATACTGAATATATCGGTCTTTTCAATTTATTTTTCTTTTTTCACATCTTTATCATCTTCAATTGTTCAATTCTCACTTTTTAAGTCTCATCTCTCTTTTTCCTACCTGACCTTGATCTTCCCCCCCTCCTCCCTTCCCCTCTCCATCTTCCCCTGTGTTACTTCTTCCCCTTTTTTCCTCCCCTTTTCCCTCTCCCTTCCCCTCCTCTCTATTTCTTCTCCCCATTCCCTTCCCCCCCTTTCTCCCCCTTTTCTCTTTTCCCCTTTCCCCTCCCCCTTCAACCCCCCTCCCCCCTTTTTTTCTTCACCCTCCTTTCTTAATATCTTGTAATTCTGTTTTTCCTCCCCCCCCCCTCTTTCCTCTTACCTCTTACCTCTCTCACTGTATCACACACTTTTTAATAAATAATTGATAGATGATATACTATACTATCTATAAACCTTGTAAATCTAAAACCCAGCGGTCCCTAGTGCCTCCCGTGTCCACCATGGGGGAAACGCCTTCGGGTGCCTCTATCGGTGCTGCTACACTGCCGCGGCCTTTTCTTAGGTAAGCAATGTGTATTTATATTTTTCTCTCAGAACCCTTACTAGTTTAACCACTTCAGCCCCAGAAGGATTTGCTACCTTCCTAACCAGGCAATTTTTGAGATTCAGCACTGCGTTGCTTTAACTGACAATTGCGTGGTCATGCAACGTTGTATAAAACATATTTTTTGTGCTATAAACAAAAAAAGAGGGTCAATTTTGAAAAAACACAATATTTTGTCGTTTTTGCTATAATAAATATCATATAAATAAATTTTAAAAAATTCCTCAGTTTAGGCCGATATGTAAATGTAATGTATTTTTTGGTAAAAAAAATCACAATAAGCGTATATTGATTGGTTTGCGCAAAAGTTATAGCGTCTACAAAATAGGGGATAGATTTATGTTATTTTTAAATATTATTTTTTTTTTTTTTACTAATAATGGCGGCAATCTGCAATTTTTATCGGGACTGCTATATTGCGGCGGTCAGATCGGACACTTGACCATTGACATTTATACAGCGATCAGAGCTAAAAATAGCCATTGATTACTGTATAAATGACATTGGCAGGGATTAACACCAGGGGGCAATCAAGGGGTTAACTGTGTTCCCTGGGCATGTTCTAACTGTAGGGAGATGGGACTGACTAGGGGAGGAGAGAGATTGGTGTTCATACTTAGTATGAACACACAATCTCTCTCTCCTCTCCCCTGAGAGAACCGGGATTTGTGTGTTTACACACACAGATCCCGGTTCTCCCTCTTTCACGAGTGATCGCGGGTGCCCGGCGGTCATCGCGGCCACTGGGCACTCGCTCCGACTCCAGGGATACGCACCAGGCGCGTGTGCATGCCTCCGACAGTGCATGCAGGCCTGCTGTCTTGCCTTAAAGGAGCAACGTACAGCTACGGCGATTTGCCTAGCCGAGCCAACCTGCAGCAGCATAACTGCAGCGGCTGGTCGGCTAGTGGTTAAAGAAAATAACCTTTGTATTTTGAAATATACGCTAATATTATAAAATGGGCAGCCACCAGAACTGTGGGGTGGGGCCCCTTACATAGCTTTAGGCCTGGGCCCTGACTGCCAACATTCCCCAGGGCCTGCCCACTTGCTCCATCCCATGTTCTCTATACCATGTCTTCTTAGTCCTCCTGCAATCACATCTCCTCCATCCCATGTCCTCCTCCTCCAGTCCCATCACCTCCTACCACAGAAGGGTGGAGTGGAAGAAAGGGAGCAGGGGACAGGTGGGGGGCAGTGGGTTAGGAGGGGGGAAGTGGGACAAGAGGGGGGAGTGTCACAGGAGAAGACCAATGTGACAGGAGGGGGCAGCAGGATGAAAAGGGGCTGCGGGACAGGCTGGGGGCAGCGGATCTGGAAGTGTCATGGGAGGAGGTCAGCGGACAGGAGGAGGGCAACAGGACAGGAGGGGGAAGTGTCATGGAAGGGGGGCAGCGGGACAGGTGGGGGAAGTGGGAAAAGTGGGGGAGGGGGCAGCAGATTGGAGACAGTGTCTCAGGTGGCGGACAGTGGGGCAGGTGAAAGGCAGTGTCACAGGTGGGGGCAGAGGGACAGGTGGGAGGGAGTGTCACAGATAGGGGGGCAGTGGGACAGGTGGGAGAGAGTGGGACAGGTGGGAGGCAGTGTCACAGGTAGGGGGGGCAGTGAGACAGGTGGGAGTGGGACAGGTGGGGGGCAGTGGGACAGGTGGGGGGGAGTGGGACAGGTGGGAGGCAGCGAGACAGGAGGGAGGCAGTGGGACCGGTGGGAGGCAGTGTCACAGGTAGGGGGCAGCGGGACACATGGGAGGCAGTGTCACAGGTAGGGGGGCAGCAGGACAGGTGGGGTGCAGTGGAACAGGTGGGAGGGAGTGTTGCACACACCTAGGGAAGCACCAGTCCTCCCAGCTCTCACATGTCCAGTAGTGCCGAGAGGGGTAGCTGAGCCTGTGTCCCATCTCCACCAGGATCTCCCGCGGCAGCTGCAAGAAATGGGTGCTTCTTCACCCTGACCTCCTCCTCCATGGGGCCCTCCACTGGCACAACTAGCCCCACCCACCCCACACAGCCTGGTGCACACTGGTACCTGACCGGAGCGGAGCTTGCATGCGCAAAAAAGGGGGGCTACTCCACCCGACCTCCTCCTCCATGGGTCCCTCCAACCTGCACACAAAAGAGCGGGGAGGGGGTCCTCCCCCTGATGTCCTTCTCCATGGGGCTCTCCGACCTGGCACCCGATGTCACCCCACCCCTCACAGCGTCTGACAGCGGGCCCGACCTGCACACACGTGGGATCCGCCCACCTCTTCACCCTCCCCTGCATCCTAGCAGCCGGTCCCCTCTGACGTGTTAAGGATAGTCCGGCTTGTGACCTGTGGTCCAGGCCCCTCGGACAGGTGGGCCCCTTACATGTGTACCGGCTGTATCCTCTGAAGGCGGCCCTGATTATAAACTATGGTCTAAATATGAAATTTACGATCATGATTTATTTCAATAGATGCTTATGACTGGCACCTTCTGAAGAAGCAGCAATTGCTGTGAAACTAGTAAAGGACAATCGCCAAGACGCATCATATCTGATACCCTACACATGGCTGTAACTATTGATTGTTTTTAACAATTATTGTCAATGTGGTTTCCTCCACAATGTTTTTATTTTCTATAGGTTATTAAATCTTATTTAAAAAAAAATATATATATATCCTCGTTTATGTCCTTGAGGTACCGAGATAGTCCAAACTTTTCTCCTCCTCGCTAGGGGCACTTCTGAGCTTCTGAGTTGACCTTTTTCTATAATATAAGGATGATGGTACCCACCCTAGAAAAACTCATAATTGAGGCAATATCCCATTGATACACTTCTGGGCCAAGCCTATTTCTGACATTTGTTGTTTACAAGTTAAAATCAGCATTTTTTGCTAGAAAATTACTCAGAACCCTCAAACAGTAAAGTTAGCCAGATTATTTTGTATAATTGTAAAGATGATGTTATACCGAGTCAATTGACACCCAACATGTTGATTTGGAATTTTATAGATAGGCAACTCCTAAGATGCCATAAATTACTGATCAAGGAAGTCTGATAACACAAATGTAAGCAAAAGGCTTACCTAAGCCGGCTGATTATCACAAATTCCCAGATCGTCTCAAGCTCCTCGTTTTGGATTCTCAGGGTCACCTGTAAATCCCCTACTGGCTGGCTCACCATCTGATATGGAATTTTATAGATAGACAACTCCTATTCTCATATTGATTAGTGGTTCCAAATAGGGATGAGCCGAACACCCCCCTGTTCGGCTCACACCAGAACTTGCGAACAGGCAAAAAATTTGTTCAAACACGCGAACACTGTTAAAGTCTATGGGACACGAACATAAATAATCAAAAGTGCTAATTTTAAAGGCTTATATGCAAGTTATTGTCATAAAAAGTGGGGGACCTGCCCCAGGGAACATGGATCAATGCAAAAAAAAGTTTTAAAAACAGACGTTTTTTCTGGAGCAGTGATTTTAATAATGCTTAAAGTGAAACAATAAAAGTGTAATATCCCTTTAAATTTCGTACCTGGGGGGTGTCTATAGTATGCCTATAAAGGGGCACATGTTTCCCCTGACAGCAAAATGACATTTCAAAGGAAAAAAAGTCATTTAAAACTACTTAATGAATTGCCGGTCCGACAATACACATAGAAGTTCATTGATAAAAACAGCATGGGAATTCCCCACAGGGGAACCCCGAACCAAATTAAAAAAAAAAAATGATGTGGGGGGTCCCCCTAAATTCCATACCAGGCCCTTCAGGTCTGGTATGGATATTAAGGGAAACCCCGGCCAAAATTGAAAAAAAAATGATTGGGGTCCCCCTCAAAATCTATACCAGACCCTTCAGGTTTTTAATTTTTTTTTTGCATTGATCCATGTCCCCTGGGGCAGGACCCAGGTCCCCAAACACTTTTTATGACAATACCATGCATATAAGCCTTTAAAATTAGCACTTTTGATTTCTCCCATAGACTTTTAAAGGGTGTTTCGCGGCATTCGAATTTGCCGCGAACACCCCAAATTGTTCGCTGTTCGGCGAACTGGCGAACAGCCGATGTTCGAGTCGAACATGAGTTCGACTCGAACTCGAAGCTCATCCCTAGTTCCAAATTAATAATAACTACTGCAGTAGGGAACAGACACAAAAGATACACTCCGCATCTTTCCAAATAACTGTTCTGCTTTATTATGAAGCAATTGAAGGTTTTTATACAGATGATTACGTAGGTATCACATTAATATTACAATTGTACGTTTGGTATGGTAACAAGGGGTGTAACATAGGCAGACTAATTCTAATCAGGACTCGAAAGAATGCAAACATGTAATGAAAACATTATTAGTGCCGTGTGCACAGTGAGGGCAGTATGCAAAACATACAAAATAGAATACAATTATAGACAGAACTTACAAATTTCCTTTACAATCTCCTCTCTTTTGATCAATATTTTGATCACTAACCATACCTACTATTACCTTTAACCTGGAACCTCCACATGCTTAGGTGGAGGTAGTCCTGGCCAAAGAGGCAAAACTCCATTGTGGAGAATATAATAGCTGAGCAGCTTTTTCATTACAAAATGACTTTTCATTGTGAAAAACAAATGATTGATAAGACATATTTACAGTGTACTAGCTGTACACTCCTGTGGCCAGAATGGCCTTCTAGCTTAATTGTTGGCATGCTGACTTATCAGCATATGTAAACACGGAACATTCTACAAAAAAATGGAAGATGTACAAAAGACAAATATGACTTCAACATTGCTAAACTACTTTTCAAATCACATTTTTTTACAGTGTGGACGGAAAGTATTCAGACCCCCTTAAATTTTTCACTCTTTGTTATATTGCAGCCATTTGCTAAAATCAAGTTCATTTTTTCCTCATTAATGTACACATAGCACCCCATATTGACAGAAAACACAGAATTGTTGACATTTTTGCAGATTTATTAAAAAAGAAAAACTGAAACATCACATGGTCCTAAGTATTCAGACCCTTTGCTGTGACACTCATATATTTAACTCAGGTGCTGTCCATTTCTTCTGATCATCCTTGAGATGGTTCTACACCTTCATTTGAGTCCAGTTGTGTTTGATTATACTGATTGGACTTGATTAGGAAAGCTACACAACTGTCTATATAAGACCTTACAGCTCACAGTGCATGTCAGAGCAAATGAGAATCATGAGGTCAAAGGAACTACCTGAAGAGCTCAGAGACAGAATTGTGGCAAGGCACAGATCTGACCAAGATTACAAAAAAATTCTGCTGCACTTAAGGTTCCTAAGAGCACAGTGGCCTCCATAATCCTTAAATGGAAGACGTTTGGCACAACCAGAACCCTTCCTAGAGCTGGCCGTCTGGCCAAACTGAACTATCGTGGGAGAAGAGCCTTGGTGAGAGAGGTAAAGAAGAACCCAAAGATCACTGTGGCTGAGCTCCAGAGATGCAGTCGGGAGATGGGAGAAAGTTGTAGAAGGTCAACCATCACTGCAGCCCTCCACCAGTCGGGGCTTTATGGCAGAGTGGCCTGACGGAAGCCTCTCCTTAGTGCAAGACACATGAAAGCCTGCATGGAGTTTGCTAAAAAACACCTGAAGGACTCCAAGATGATGAGAAATAAGATTCTCTGGTCTAATGAGACGAAGATAGAACTTTTTGGTCTTAATTCTAAGCGGTATGTGTGGAGAAAACCAGGCACTGCTCAGCACCTGTCCAATACAATCCCAACAGTGAAGCATGGTGGTGGCAACATCATGCTGTGGGGGTGTTTTTCAGCTGTAGGGACAGGACGACTGGTTGCAATCGAGGGAAAGATGAATGCGGCCAAGTACAGGGATATCCTGGACGAAAACCTTCTCCAGAGTGCTCAGGACCTCAGACTGGGCCGAAGGTTTACCTTCCAACAAGACAATGACCCTAAGCACACAGCTAAAATAACAAAGGAGTGGCTTCACAACAACTCTGTGACTGTTCTTGAATGGCCCAGCCAGAGCCCCGACTTAAACCCAATTGAGCATCTCTGGAGAGACCTAAAAATGGCTGTCCACCAATGTTTACCATCCAGTCTGACAGAACAGGAGAGGATCTGCAAGGAGGAATGGCAGAGGATCCCCAAATCCAGGTGTGAAAAACTTGTTGCATCTTTCCCAAAAAGACTCATGGCTGTATTAGATCAAAAGGGTGCTTCTACTAAATACTGAGTAAAGGGACTAAATACTTAGGACCATGTGATATTTCAGGTTTTTTTAAAATAAATCTGCAAAAATTTCAACAATTCTGTGTTTTTCTGTCAATATGGGGTGCTGTGTGTACATTAATGAGGAAAAAAATGAACTTAAATGATTTTAGCAAATGGCTGCAATATAACAAAGAGTAAAAAATTTAAGGGGGTCTGAATACTTTCCATCCCCACTGTATATATACACAGTGCCTTGCAAAAGTATTCACCCCTCTTGGCATTTTTCATGTTTTGTTGCCTCACAACCTGGAATTAACATGGATTGTTTGAGGATTTGCATCATTTAATTTACAGAGCATGCCCACAACTTTGAAGATGTTTTTTTTTTTTATTGTGAACCAAACAACAAATAGGACAACATAACAGAAAAAGTAAATGTGCATAACTATTCACCCCCCTAAAGTCAATACTTTGTAGAGCCACCTTTTGCGGCTATCACAGCTCCAAGTCGCTTTGGATAAGCCTCTATGAGCTTGCCACATCTTACTACTGGGATTTTTGCCTATTCCTCCTTCCAAAACTGCTCCACCTCCTTCAAGTTGGATGGTTTGCGCTTGTGAACAGCAATCTTTAAGTCTGACCACAGATTTTCTATTGGATTGAGGTCTGGGTTTTGACTAGGCCATTCCAACACATTTACATGTTTCCGCTTAAACCACTCAAGTGTTGCTTTAGCAGTGTGTTTGGGGTCATTGTCCTGCTGGAAGGTGAACCTAGCCTCAAATCACGCACAGAGTGGTACAGGTTTTGCGCAAGAATATCCCTGTATTTAGCACCATCCATCTTTCCCTCAACTCTGACCAGTTTTGCAGTCCTGACTGCTGAAAAACATCCTCACAGCATGATGCTGCCACCACCATGATTCATTGTGGGGATGGTGTTGTTTGGGTGATGTGTTGTGTTGGGTTTGCGCCAGGCATAGTGTTTTCTTTGATGGCCAAAAAGTAAAATTTTAGTCTCATCAGACCAAAGCACCTTCATTCATACATTTTGAGAGTCTCCCACATGCCTTTTCACAAACTCAAAATGTGCCATTTTGTTTTTTGCTGAAAGAAATGGCTTTCTTCTGGCCACTCTGCCATAAAGTCCAACTCTATGGAGCGTACTGCTTATTGTCGTCCTATGTACAGATACTCCAGTCTCTGCAGTGGAACTCTGCAGCTCCTCTAGGGTTACCTTAGGTCTCTGTGCTGCCTCTCTGATTAACGCCCTCCGTGCCCTGTCTGTGAGTTTTGGTGTGCGGCCGTCTCTTGGCAGGTTTGCTGTTGTGCCATGTTCTTTCCATTTGGTTATGATAGATTTGATGGTGCTGCTAGGGATCATCAAAGATTTGGATTTTTTTTTATAACCTAACCCTGACTTCTCAACAACATTGTCCCTTACTTGTTTGGAGAGTTCCTTGGTTTCCATGACAGTGTTTGGTTAGTGGTGCCTCTTGCTTAGGTGTTGCAGCCTCTGGGGCCTTTCAAAAAGGTGTGTATACCCTGTTCCAAATGATTATGCAAATTCTATTTCAGTGTCACAAAGATTAAATATTTTGTTTTTCAGTTTAACTCATGGATGGCATTGTGTCTCAGGGCTCTTTTGATCACTGAAAACAATATCGAACACCTGTGATAATTAGATTGCCAGGTGAGCCCAATTAAAGGAAAAACTACTAAAGGAGGGTGTTCCACATTATTAAGCAGAGCACCATTTTCAAGCCATATGGGGAAGAAAAAGTATCTCTCTGCTGCCGAAAAGAGTGAAATAGTTCAATGCGTATGAAAACATTAGATATTTCACAAAAACTTAAGCATGATCATCGCACTATTAGGAGATTTGTGGCTGATTCAGAGCACAGATGGGTTTTGTGCAGATAAAGGCACATTGAGGAAGATTTCTGCCAGATCCATGCATTGGATCAAGAGAGATGCTGCTAAAACACCATTACATAGCAGCAAACAGATATTTGAAGCTGCTGGTGCCTCTGGAGTCCCACGCACATCAAGGTGTAGAGTCCTCCAGAGTCTTGAAACTGTGCATAAACCTTCCATTAGGCCACCACTAACCAATGCTCACAAGCAGAAATGGCTGCATTGGGCAGAAAAATACATGAAGACTAATTTTCAAACATTCCTGTTCACTGATGAGTGCCGAGCAACCCTTGATGGTCCAGATAGATGGAGTAGTGGATGGTTGGTGGGCGGCCACCCTGTCCCGACAAGGCTGCAACCTCAGCAAGGCGGTGGTGGAGTCATGTTTTGGGCCGGAATCATGGAAAGAGAGCTGGTCGGCCCCTTTAGGGTCCCCGAAGGTGTAAAGATGACCTTGCAAAGTATGTGTACTTCCTGACTGACCACTTCCTTCCCTGATACAGAAGGACTATGGTACTATGCTTTCCATAATAAAATCATCTTCATGCATGACAATGCACCATCTCATGCTGCAAAGAATACCTCTGCATCAATGGCTGCTATGGGGATAAAAGGAGAGAAAGTCATGGTGTGGCCTCCATCCTCCGCTGACCTCAATCCTAATGAGAACCTTTGGAGCATCCTCAAGCAAAAGATCTATGAGGGTGGGAGGCAGTTTACATCCAAACAGCAGCTATGGGAGGCTATTCTGACATCTTGCAAACAAATTCAAGCAGAAACTGTCCAAAAACTCACAAGTTCAATGGATGCAAGACTTGTGAAGCTGCTATCAAATAAGGGGTCCTATGTTAAAATGTAACGTGACCCGTTAAAATGTTTAAAAAGTTAAAATGTTGTTCAAAGTTTGATTGAAATAGCTTTTGATTTCAGTAAATATGCTACAAACACAACAAATAACAATTTTAAGTTCTTTACAACCTATAAAGTGTTTTGAAACTTACTGTGTGTAATAATTTGGAACAGTGCATTGTAAGTTTTTTTATTTTGAAAAATAAAAACTGTTATCATTAGTAGGTTTGTTCAAAAAAAATTGAATTGTACTCTTAATAGTTGATAACATGAGAATTATGCTGACCGTTGTTTACATCAATTATTTTGGTAAATGAGAAAAATATCATTGGCATAATTTGGAACAGGGTGTATATTTAATGACAGATCATGTGACACTTAGATTGCATGCAGGTGGACATCACTTCACTAATTATGTGACTTCTGAAGGTAATTGATTGCCCCAGAGCTTTTTATGGGCTTCATAACAAAGGGGGTGAATACATACACACATGCCAATTATCAGTTTTTTTATTTCTGAAAAATAGTTTTATGTATATATTTTTCTAAATTTA